>JAPTHL010000039.1:7926332-8536050 GCA_028455855.1 Meloe dianella
ATTAATAGATAATACGGACTTTCTGGCATCCAAATGAATATCAAAAATGTTAAAATTGGTAGAATTGATGAGATGAGAGCTGTTGTTGTTATACTTAAATATGAACCTAAGATACTAATTAATAAAATACCGAAAATCCATGCAACTTGTACACCACACCCTAAACGACCGCGTATTTTCGGTACAGCAATTTCACCAATATACATTGGTACTGATGTAAATGCCCATCCATCGGCTAATCCAGCTATGAAACGTGCAACACATAGAATTATGATTGTATTACCAAAAGCGACCATAAACCATGCTATTACATATGGTATTGATGTTAGAATGATCACACGTTTACGTCCTAACAAATCCACAGTAACGCCAACCATTAATGAACCAATTAAGCCACCAATTAGTGGCATTACTGCTAACCAAGAACCTTCATTGCCGCTTATTGTCAGTGTGGAGTTTTCTAATTTTTGTAATTTTGGTAATGACGGTGATGGCCAACCACTGTGCATTCCACTAGTGACGATCGCTAGTGTCGCTGAAATCGAAAAACAAACATTAAAGAATCCTCTTTGGCTAATTTGTTGGTTTACTGTAATAAGTAAACAAATTGGTGACAAATGGCATCGATAACAATTTAGAGAATCGTGCTGCCATCTCTACTTTACTCAGGAAAAGAGATTCTGAGCCTCCTGAGCGGTTAGATAATTGTCCAATATATGTATACAGATAGAAATTGTTGAATTAACAAATTTGATTAATCAAGCTCTATTTTGTGTACGAACCATTTATAATATCGTTCAAGGGTAATACAATAATTGTTCTGAATGTTTGAAGATCAAGTTGAAAGGTTAATTTAACACATTTGTTCCGATACAAATGTATCTTTATTATACAATTTTTTCTTGTTGTAACTATCATCATTTTGCTTAAAGCATGGTTCAATTGGGGACAAGTACGGAATAAACGAAGGAAATGTGTTAGAACACGAACTGTCGTGGGCTGTCCCAGATTGATGAAGACGACATGCAATAAGGCTTTTTGGGGCACTACTTCGACTCTCCTCAATTTTTCGTTACTTTTGTACGGTATTTGCGCCCCTTGACCGGTGCCTCTTGTGGATAAGCCTAGAGCCAGTCCGGCATTATCCTTGATCTGTTGTTTTTCCGATTATTTCCCATAATTATTGACCAGTTAATAAATATTCATAACTTCATCAACAATCGGAATAATTATTATTATTGTAATAATTTTTTACATCTAATCTTTTGTAATTTATGTAATTTGTTAATATATGTTTATTCAACTATTAATTATTAGCCTATTTAAATGGTTGGAGATTTTCGGATGAAACGATAAATTAATCAAATTTACCTGAAATCGCTGCTACATATTGAAGGGAATTACTTCCTTCTGTCATTTTTGACGTCAAATCTTTTGGTATTATCATATTTTTCACTATGTATTTTCCTTGTTGATGTATTTAAAAAAATAATAATTATTTTTGTTAACTTTATAGATTTATCTTGATGGGAAAGATCACAATTATCGACAACTATCGATTGAAGATGTTTAATAGTTTAGCAAACGTTATATATATACAAGGTTATAAAACGATAAGTATAAATTATTTAAATTACCAATTGCCACAAAAAAAATATATAGGAATTCTCTCGTACTCGTACGCACAACACAAATCTGATAATATTGCAAATTCGGATGTTAGCAACGCACAGGATACTCATCTGTAACAACAACAACAAGCCAAAGGAGTTGTTTAACAGGTTTCTACTACTACGATAATTATAATTTATTGGGGCGAATCTTTTTTTTTAATCTAAAATCAAAACAATTATTTACATACAATTTCTTCACTATTTCTAAATACATCAGATATATATTTTTTCGTATTTGTATAGATAAAAATAAGCCGTTCTTATCAGCAGTCTAGGAATCATTGGATCAAATAGTGTTGTTGACTGGACGGTGGTAGAGATATAAACTTCGTTCCAAACAACAATACGTGCCTTTGTGTTTGGAACAATGTGTGGTGCATCGCATATCTTCGATTGGTCTTATTGACACGAATTGGTTTTAGGTGAGAAGAAGATGGAAAAGACAATTAATTTCTCCCCGATTCTGTTGGGATCAAGAGCAAGATCAGGATCCACACTTGCCAAACTATTCTCTTTTGTATAGCATGTATAAATAAAAACAAAACTTCCAAAATTCCACTTTGCTGTTTATTTCTGACAATTGTAAACATAGATTTGTTTTGGAAAAAAATATTTAAATAAATAAATCGTAACAGAGCCGATAGAAAATTGTTTGAAAATTTGCCCATTTGGCTTGCATTTTATAAATGTGTACTTATCGTATTTATGTTTACATGGTTGGAAAATTGCCTGTCGTTTGGCAGAACATTAACTTAAAATAGATACTTTGTAGTATATTTAAATTATCATTGAATTTTGATCGTGTTTTGATGATTTTTCAAATATCCAACAGATATATGTGGAGATTGCTTATCCCTCCATCAAGGTTAATATGTTGTTGTTACACTGAATTAATTCGTTCTTCGTGGAATAATTGAGTACGTATTGTGATTAATCATTCAACGAAGAAGCAATGAATTTATTGAAACGACGACAAGTTAGAAATTTGTTGCTTTGTGTATGTTTTCGTTGATACACACATGTTTGGAGGCGAAATCTTTGTTGTTTCATATTTAGAAAATGGTTCATTATTTTAAAAAAGACTGAAGGCCTTTGAACTTTGTTTCTAATAAACGCGGAATTACCAGGCATTATTAATCAAACAAAGACCAATGAAAAATTGTAATTAATATTTAATTACAAAAAGAAAACAACGAGACACTCAACATAATTTACAAGTAAAAAAAAGTTACATTTCTCTAAAAGTTACGTTAAATGTATAAAAATATATCAATACCTAAATAATAATAATAAAGGAAATCAGCCTTTACAATTCGATTCTACTATCATCCTTCTCCTCGGTAGCATTTTTACCAGTTTTCCCACCTAAATACAATTGAATCTCCTCAAGTGTTTTCCCTTTCGTTTCAGGCACACAAAATATAATAAATACCAGACCAAATATGCACGATAATGTGAATGCATAAAATGGTACATAAATTCCAAATGAATCTTTCATAATTTGAAAGAATTTCGATACAATCGTTGCAATAATGCTGAAATAAACATCAGCTAAACACAATGCAAATGCTTTAACATTTGTTGGAAATAATTCACCTAACATTAATATCGGTATCGATTGCATACCTAAACTGAACATAATGACAAATATTAATAATGATGCTACAGGTATATAAGAGAAATTTGCCACATCGATATGTGTACAGGTTTTCAAATAGAAATATACACCTTCAACAAATAGTGCAACAGCTGATCCTGATATAGACAGAATTAATAATGGCCGTCTGCCAGCTTTGTCTACAATACCCGAACAGAATGTGGCTAAAACGAATTGTATTGAAAAATAGATAATTGTTGCTAAATCGGATGAGACCTCATCGCCAGCTTCACGGAATATCAATTGTGTGTAAAATGTGATCGCCGTTGTACCACACAATTGTTGTGATCCACGTAGACCAGCTATAATCCATAGGGCTTTGCGGTTGCTTTTCGTTTTGAATAAATCAAGAAATTTACCACTATTTTCCGTTTGTGCTTTGACAGCTTCTGATATACGTTCAAAATCACTTTTTATATCATCTTTACCTAAGAATGTCTTTAAACTCTTTTCGGCTTGCTCGTGTTGGCCACGCATCACATAATAATACGGACTTTCTGGCATCCATACAAATGTTAATAATGACAACACAGGGAATAATGATGATATCAACGCTGTTATTTGTATTGTTGTATATGCACCAATCACGTTAATTAGTAATATGCCGAATATCCAGGTGACTGATACACCAGCACCTAATAGGCCGCGGATGTGTTGGTCAGCAATTTCACCAATATACATTGGTACAGCTGTGAATGTCCATCCATCAGCTACGCCAGCTATGAATCGGGCCACATACAGCAATGTGACCGATTTCGAAAAGGCCACCATTATCCAGGCGGCGAAGAATGGGAACGTTGTCAAAAGTATTGTACGTTTCCTACCAAGTATATCAACCGTTGTGCCAACAATTAACGAACCAACAATTGCTCCGATCAATGGCATCACAGCCATCCATGAACCCTCATCACCACTAATTGATAACGTTGAATTCTCTAATTTCGGCAATGATGGCGATGGCCAACCATAATGCATACCACTTGTTATCACAGATAGTGTTGCTGTTATTAAAAAAATTACAGAAAATTTACAATGGAAAACGATTGGAAAATTCGAATCACTCACCAGTTACTGAAGCTAAAATTTGAAATAAACAATTCCCATCGGGAATTTTCTGATTTATTCCAGCCGTGAGTTTCATGTCGGTTTGTTTGGTTTTCACTTTATCAAAAAAAAAACAACAACAGCAAATTTGAAGACGACTATTTCATCGCCGATTTGTTTTTTTGTTTGAGCACTTTCTAACTATTTTGAAATGATTTGTTTACATTGAAGTTCATTAGTAGCGAGTAATTGTACGAATGATATCTAACAGTTGAATGTCGGCTTTAAATAGCTACGGACGGGAAAATAACCGAGGAAATTTTCGTTATGTTCGTTTATACAAATACAAAATACGCACACGCACTAGATGATTACCAGTAGTATTATGTTCGTTGGAAATTATAAATTATGCTTATGGGGGATTTAGAAACTTCTCAAGTCGACATTAGAGCAATTGACAATCTGCTCAGAGGCGGCATTCGACAGGTACACATTAGACATGTTTAGGACCTAGTAGGCGCCTCAAAGTTCGCTATAAAATACTAGATTTGAAATGCAAATTTCTTCAAAAAAAATTAAACAAACACGAAGATATTTGAAATTGCTGTAGGAGGCCTCAAATTCAACTTAGAGGTTTTAATGCGACTCAGAGGTCTTAGTCCATCACTGTTTAAATTATGTGTTGTTTTTTTTAATTTAATCACTATTAAATGCCATCAAACGTAAGCCTCTAGCATAATATTTATATAAAAATGAAAATAGGTCTTTATCAATATTTGAATTTAACATGACATCAACTGGTTAATTTTTTTTGTATGTGCGTCAAAGTCTTAGATCTTTGCTAGAATTAGTGTCGGTCGCTTTTGTTCATTAAACAATATTTTTGGAAATTTCCATAAAACCTCTATTGGGCGCACAATTTACAGCTCTTCTGTTAAATACATAAACAAATAATGTATCCGTTATAATTTCACAAACAATATTTGCAGCGATTTAAAGTATGAGTTTCGGAGCCATATTTGAGGGCTATGAACTTGAGCCGCACACACTTTTGGCCATTCTTTGGCAAAATGATTGATTTGGGAAATGTGCCAAATAATTCTGTGTATTTATAGATTTTCAGTTGACTTTTCTAAAACGAATTTGAAGAACTGATTCCGGGGGGCGCGCGCGTTCGAAGGCAAGCAATTTTCACACAATGTGTACTTCTTAGGGGACGGCGTTTCAAAGCCGCTAAAATAAACATTACCAAGAAATGATTCAATCTTTTTTTCTATGTACTTTTGCAATTAACTCTTCAGATTATCAATTCGGAGGGAAATTCCCTGCTTCTCTAAACTTATCTCAATATTTCCTAGACGATGATTGTTAAAATTGACACCATTTCGGCGCCTTCTTATATTATTATTTAGAGAAAAATGTAAATAGAAAATCAATCAAATTGATGATGTAGTAAATAAGACGTCATCACAAAAATTTTTGGCAACTCGTCGACAGTTGATCGAACGGACAAAATATGGGAAAACCGTGTCGTTTTCCCAAATTTTACATGAATTCCATGTTCGTTATTAGTTAAATTGATTCTGTAAATATTGATTATTGTTAATAGGTTGTTCTAGAATTGTACAGAAACTAACAAGAAATGAAAGTTTCGGTTAAATGATAAAATTAAATAAAACGCCATAATTGCCGTTTAAAATTGTATTTTTGGAACTATAATTCCACATAATTACAAATAATTTTAACAATTAGATGTTAAAATAAAACTAATTCACAATAATTCTACTATATTTTCAATACTATTAGATTGGATTTGTTCGTAGATCTATTCAATCATTACATCATATTCTTGTTGTTTCCTTATTGTAAATTATTCATTAATAGATCAATTAACACTTATTTGTACCCTTTAAATCCTAGTTAACAGTTGACATATGGAATTATGGCCTTTAGACAAGTAATTGTCAGTTAAACATCCACGATTAATGCAAGGAGATTTTCTTGTACATATTGCAAAAACATGGTTTTTTTGAAGGCATTCATTTCAACTTCCTTGTTTGTGATGTTTGTTGATTTGGCACACAAATCAACCGAATATAACTACGAATTTTCTCATCATTTAACATCTAATTGTTGTGAATTTACAATCGAATGATTAGAAAGCGAATTTTTTTGTGAAAACGAAAAAAAGACCCCGTGAAAACTGTGATTCGGAACAAAGTCGAAGGTTGTGCAATGATGTAATCCGACGTGATTCGTTGCGATAAACAATGTGACGAAAAGATTAAAATGTACCCCATTTATAGGGTGGTTCAATGAAATATTTTTATGGTTTACAATAAACTTACAGCTTAATCTCGCCTTTCAAATATCTTTGGATATCTTCCAAAGTGCGCCCTTTCGTTTCGGGCACATAGAAAACAACGAAAATCAAACCGAACACACAACAAATCGCGAATGTATAAAATGGTACATGCATACCAAACGTATCTTTGGTAGCATGGAACAATTTCGATATTATACAAACGATAATGTTGTAATACATATCGGCTAAACATAAAGCGAATGCTTTAACACTTGTTGGAAACATTTCGGACATAATCAATAATGGTATCGTTTGCAGACCTAAACTGAAAATAATCACAAATGCCAACAATGCAATCAATGGTAGGAAATTAAAATGACTTATATTGATATTTGTACAATTCTTCAAATACAAATAAGTACTATTAACAAATAATGTAATGGCTGTACCAGTTATAGAAATAATCAACAAAGGTCTTCTACCTGTTAAATCCACAACAAATGATGCGATTAATGATAAGACTAATTGAATTGTAAAATAAATAATTGTCGCTATACTTGGTGAGATAAAATCACTGCCTTCATCGAAAATCGTCTTGCAATAGAATATTATTGCTGTTGTACCACTTAATTGTTGGACAGTCCGTAAGCCCAATGCAATTAATATCGCTTTACGGTTGCTTGGTATACGAAATAAATCAAATAATCGACCATGATGTTTGTTTTGTTCATTCACAGCCACCGATAATCGTATCAATTCATTATCAACATCATCTGTTTGTCGTAGAATTTGTAACGATTTCTTTGCATCATCGTAACGTTGATGCATCAACAGAAAATATGGACTTTCAGGCATCCAAACAAACGAAACTAACAATATCACTGGTATCACAGCTGAACAATAAGCTGCCACAGGTATTGTTAGATAATTACCAAAAATATTAATTAGTAGCAATCCAATAACGATCGCAATTGGACACATCGAACTTAATAAGCCGCGTATTTGCGGTTCGGCAATTTCACCTAAATACATTGGTACAGCTGTAAATGATAAGCCATCAGTTAAACCAGCTAGAAATCTAGCCAGATGCAACAATACGGAGGTTGAGGCAAATGCAATCATCAACCATGATATGAAGAATGGTATCGATGAGAATAATATCAAACGTTTACGACCTAAACGATCAATAACTAATCCAGTCATAAGGGCACCAAAGATGCCACCAATCAATGGCATAATCACCAACCATGAACCTTCATTTGATGTTATTTGAAATGTGTAATTGCCATCGACAAGGAGTGGCAATGATGGTGATGGCCAACCATAGTGCATCTCACTAGACATTATCCCCAAAGTACCTGAAATTCACTGGGGATAAGACAGCGTGCGACAAAGTTACCTGTTGGCAAAATCTATATCGCATCCGGATTAGATGCAAGATAATAACAAGGAACAAGAAAGGGGTCTTCGTTTGGACTTAAAGGATTTATTAGACTAATGCAAAATGTTATTGTATTATAGTAAAATATTTTACATAAACTCGCAATTATGGAATGTTTTCGATTTTATCCCAAAATAGAAATTAAAGTACTGTTCATATTTATCATTGCTCCTATAATCATGATAATGATAATAATGTTATTTATTCGAGTATTAGCGTGTGTTTTCTAAAATAATCCCCGTAATTATCTAATTTGAATTTAATGTTGTTTCTACTGAATTTCAAGATAGTTACTTACTTGTAATCGCTGCCATATATTGAATAATTCGATTCCGATGAGACATTGTTGTTTTAGGATTTTTTGGGAAAAATTAAAAAAGAAAACAACCCGAAATTGTCGTCGATACAACTCGACTAAAATGAACAAATTTACGTTCACATTTTATTATATGTGTTGAAAAAAATTCAAATTAAATATAATAGATTTGTAGATAAACGAACCAATTGAACTGGTGACCATTTTTATCCTTAAATATAAGCGAGAAGAATGTTTTAATTTGATTGATTTAAATTGATCGATGAGGTCATTTTCGTCTCTAAACATTTTACCTAAAGATGTTGTTGTGGCCGATGTAATTTACGAAAATCGTGTATTTAAACAAAAATATATTCCAATTATATTCATCCTATTTATATCTTAAAAGATTGAACAATAATAATAATAATGGTGACAATTATAGTGTCAATTGCAAGTATTTAGGAGCAATTGTCGCTTGTTTTATCATTTATTTTCAATTAGTGCAACAATTACGTTGTTTAGTGTTTGAGTGAAATATTCAAATTTTCGTAATATACTCGATCCACGCCAGTTTGGCCGGCTTGACTTCAATTTGGTAGAAACGTCAATATTTGTGAAGAGACATTGTTAGATAGTTGGCGCGGAGACACATCGTCGGATTATGGACGAGTTTTGGCACTAAATTGAATACTTTCCAAGTGTCTTACACGTGCTAATCAAAAGTGAGTGCCATCAATTTAGCAATGCCTAGCGATGCCACAAGTTTGAATGCAGATCTGGAAAAGCTATTGCATCTATTTCCTGTCACACAGATGGCACAATTCTCATAGATAACCTGGAATAAGAGAGAATATTAAACTTGTAAATACCAACAAAGTTTCTAAAGTCATCTTGTCATTGCAGGGCAATGCTCCATGTAGCCAAATCACGTTGATCTTGTCGGCATGTGTAGATCGTGACGCCGGTCCTGCACTTATTTGACTATTGACACTTAAGGATGGTTTTTTCATCAAATTCTGACTAATTTTAGAAATTTGAATATTCAAGCATTAATTGAAGCAGTTCAATCTGGGTAAAAGCAGATTCCATGGGTTCTGTATACAGACTTGATTGGTGTTATGAAGTTTCTAATACTTAACGCATTTTTTACAATGAGAAGGACGACGAATAAGTGCCCAGCTTTGAAGCTACATCCTTTCTATTTTACACAAATAGTGAGACTTTCACTAAAAGTGTTCCATTATAACAGGATCTGATTGTTTTAATATCCATTAAAACTGAACTCAATTGTATTTTATTTCATGCCAATGCCATTGTCATCGTTCAGCATATTTAAATCGATCGAATTGATTTTTCAGTAAAGTCGAAAATATTTGCTCGCATTCTTTCTAAATAGCAAAATTCCAACATTTCTATTGAACGTGATGAAGTCTAAATTACATTCCTAAGACCGACTTTATTACTAAATTCCAACACTATTAAGTTGACGAACATTGTTTAAATAAAATCATATATATTCGCGTTGTCAACAATAATAATAACAATTATAAATAATATTTCGGAAGACCTGTTGTTTCAATGTAACAGGTGCTATATCAATTATTAAGTTATCCTTCTTGATATTTACATCACGCAGATGAAGCGAGAGAAATATCCTTCGTTTTTTTAAACGCTGGAAAACGCATGCGTTGAACAAACAGTTTAAAAGCAGAAAATGCAATTTCCGCGAGTTTAGTGCGACTGGTCGCGATAGCTGGAAAATTCTCCAGATAGAAGCAATGTTATGCCGATTATTTGTATTAACAACTCTTATTTGTTTAAATTTGCAATATTTAACATGTAAAAGTAAGTGAGGAGTATAACAATAAACGAAACACCGAAAATGATCAGAATTATTTTAGATGACAATCAAATATTCCATGTAGCTCTCAACAGTGATAATTCAATCAAATACAATTGGATGTTGGATTACGAAACGAAAATGATTATAGTTGAAATCCATTTGCCACCAATCAATGGATGGTTCGCTGTTGGTTTTTCGAATCGCGGTGAACACTTCCCCGCTGATTATTGCATATTATGGTACGATTTGAAACGGAAAATCCATTTTGATGATACATGGAGTGATGATCATGGTGTAATCCATGTGGACGACCAACAGGATTGTCGAAGTTTTCAAATGAAACGTTTATCAAATGTAATGAAATTTACATATCGTCGCAAATTCGATACATGCGACGTCCAAGATCATCTTCTTGATGATGGTACAGCACATATTGTATGGGCTAGAAACGATCATTATTTGTATAAATTAGATGGTTTGAATATCAGTGCAACTCAAACGGGCGATAAAGGGATGGTGCGTGTACAATTATTGAAAAATACCAATGTCAACACAGATTTACCATCGCATGTGCGACATATTGATGTGGCTACAAACAAACTTAATTTACCGGCAATTGAAACAACTTATTGGTGTCATATTCAAAAATTAGAGAATGTCAACAAGAAACAACACATCTATAAAGTAATTTATATGATAATCATAATAATTTCATTGATAATAAAATTGCAGCACGAAGCAATTATAACGCATGGTAATGAGGGTATTGTACATCACATGGAAGTGTTCCATTGTGAAGCACCAGTTGATGAAGTCTTCCCCCTATATGAAGGCGATTGTTTCGCAACAGATCGACCAGTGATTACACAAAAATGTAAAAAGGTTTTAGCAGCATGGGCGATGGGCGCTTCCGGTTTCATCTATCCTGATGTAAACCTGCCCAATGATTTCATCAATTTAGATAGTGGTGATTTGTTGTTGTTGTTGTTTTTTTCAGGAAGCAGGTTTACCATTCGGTGGTCCCGATTTTAATCCGTACGTTATGTTGGAAATTCATTACAATAATCCTGAATTGAGAGCAGGTGTTGTTGATGGTTCAGGTATACGAATACATGTGTCGACCACACTTAAACAAATGGATGCTGGTATTATTGAATTAGGTTTAGAGTATACTGATAAAATGGCAATACCACCACAATTAGATCGGTTCTATTTGACTGGTTATTGTGTTAGCGAATGTACAGCTGTGGTAATTAAGAGAGTATTCATATTATCCACATTTCACCCCGTTTACTTTATTGATCGATTTCTGCTCTTATTTTTGTTGTTGAAATATTCCGCTTATGTTGTAGAGTTTACCGTTAGAAGGGATAACGGTTTTTGGTAGCCAATTGCATACACATCTCACTGGTGTGCAAGTTTACACAAAACACATCCGTGACGGTACTGAATTGTTGGAAATGAATCGCGATGATCATTACAGTACACATTTCCAAGAGATAAGACGCTTAAAACGGCCAGTCCGCGTATTGCCAGTAGGTAGAATGCTCCTTTCAAATGTACAATTTGTTTCCCACGCCCCCCCATCATTTATTTTAAGGGGGACGCCTTAATTACACGATGTACGTACAATACAAAAGAACGTACAAATATTACATTAGGTGGTTTTGGTACACACGATGAAATGTGCGTTAATTACATTTATTATTTCCCGGCGATAAATTTGGAAGTTTGTAAAAGTTCAATTAGTGATCAAGCACTTAGTACATATTTCAATTATATGACAGAGTAATTGCATTTGATTTATTGATAATTATGGGGAAAATTACGGATTTTATTCGATTTTAGATGGGAAGATCAGCCAGTCTCGTCGGATAAAGGCATTTCTGATAACTACAAATCGATCGAATGGAATAAGATGCGTGTGCAATTGTTGGATGATGTTTATAAAGAATCACCATTGAGTATGCAGTGCAATATGTCGAATGGTGATAGATTTCCGGGATATTGGGAGAATGCACCATTGACATCAATTTTAAAGCCTCTACCACCACCAAAACGACAATGTTAAAAAATGATGATGGAATTGTAGTATTAGTGATAATAAACCAAACTACAACAGATTTAATTTTTTATTTTCCGCTTTGCAGGCTTTTCGTTTCGTATAAAATTCGTTTTAATATTAATAATCGAATTATAATCGTGATTAACTGTATATACAGCATTTAAAATCGTTTTTGTGGATGTTTCTTGTTGGATTTCATCACGATTTAATGCTAACTGAACAGCTTGATCTTTGGTTAATTGTTCTAAATCACATTTTGGTATTTTAATTTTACAAATTTCCTCATTATTAACTTTACAAATTAAATCCATATTGTAATCACGATCAATTTGCGGCCATGTCTGTTCTAATACATTCCGATCCCAATCAATTTCATCAGTATAATTCAATCGATTCGGTGCTGATCGAAAACCACACCATAATTCGGATGCAAAATGCGGCGCCATCGGAGCTAATAGAATCAATTGACTAGCTAGGGCACGTTCGAATTGTAAACTGTATGCAAATATTGCCGGTGGCATTCTCTAATCATAACAAAATTATGAAATTATCAATATTAATAATAAATAACTAACTCACTCGTATGCTATTTGTGAGACCTTGTTGTTTCGATAATGCTACGCTGTGCTGTTGCGAACCGCAATAATTGAACGTTACACCTTTCAAATAATAATTACGTGAATCGTACATGTAATTATCGTGTGTTTTAAATTGCTCGTCAATTATTGTTTGTGGTAGATTGTTGCGATAATCGATAAATTCACGTATTGTTAACCATAAACGTTTTTGCCAATTTAAAATACCAGGAAATGCTACAAATTAATTTTTTTTTGTACAATCAAATTATTTCAAATAATTCAATAGTTTACTATTGCTATTCCAATTTCGATGTGATGTTGGAGCAACATCAGCTAAAATTAATAATCGTATTGTATCAACACTGTATTCTTTGAACATGTCATCAGGATCGACACCGTTCCGTTTCGATTTACTCATTTTCTCCCATGAAACTACCACCGGTTTACCATCATCTTTAGTTGTCGCTTTATTCTTCTTTGAATCTGTGAAATATTGATTTTGATATCCAAAATTAAATTTCAACACAACTACGATTACCGATAATGTTAATTTGATTTTCTGCCAGATATTGACCTGTTTCCTTAACACGATAACTGCGACCCATCACCATTCCTTGAACTAAAAGCCTTTTAAACGGCTCCCGTTCCGGCACCATTCCAATCGAATGCAAGAAATGACTAATAAACCGTGCATAATATAAATGAAGCACCGCTACGATAATGTGTTTAATCTAATGGAATTATTAAAATTAATTGAAATTACCATGCTCTTTACCACCGATATACAAATCGACTGGTAGCATTCGTTGAATTTTGTCAACATCAAACATTTCGTTCGTATTTGTCGCATCTAAATACCGTAAATAATACCAAGAACTATCAACAAATGTATCCATTGTGTCCGTTTCACGTTTAGCTAAATTTTTACATTGCGGACATTCAACATCAATCCAATCGGTATTGGCTGTTAAGTGGTTTTTATGTTTCTCACTGATGTGTGATAATTTTGGTAAGACAACAGGTAGATCGGTTTTTCGTACTGGCTGTACACCACAATTCTTACAATGTATTATTGGGATTGGGGTGCCCCAAAAACGTTGCCGTGATATTAACCAATCGCGTAATTTCGCACTACACCAATAACCACCAATATTCAATTGTTGTGCTTGTTGGCAAATTTCGTATTGTAATTGTTTTCGATCAATCTCAGAAATATTATTACCATCGATTTTTTCATAATTTATCTTTAAAATATCAGCGAAATTCGCCGATCTCTCACAAACACTTGGTATCCCTTCATCGATAAACAATGAATTATTAATTGGTTTTCTTTTGCTAATAAAACGACCAACTTACCTAAATAACAGTCCGTATCAGGTAAATAATCGAAATCATTAGTGACAAATATCGGAATTTGGTGATTAACGAAAGGATTTTCAATTGCTATCTTTAACTTCTTTATATTTGCTGTTATCAAATCTCCATCGTGTTTTGCTAAAATATGTTTATCATTTATTACAACAAATTTGGCTTCTTTGATGAATTCAGGTATAGGTGTCCATAATTTAATAAAGTCATCTTTGTTAATTAATTTAAATTCGAAATTAACACCATTACATTCACCAATCCAATGTTGTTGTAATTTGATAACATCACGCCAATCGTGTAATATTTCATCATTTAAACCATCCAATAGATCTTTAGCGTATTTTGTTGTTTTGATGAACCATTGTTTCAATGGTTTAAGTTGAATTTTAGCACCTGACCGCCATGAACAACCATTCTCATCTACTTGTTCATCGGCTAATACAGTCTGATCTATCGGATCCCAATTAACAATAGCCTGAAATCGACAATATTCATATACATCGTCTATTATGTTAGAAATAATAAACAAATGACTTCTTTTTGATAGACTAAACCAGCTTCATATAATTTGAGAAATAATTCTTGTGTCCATCGATAATATTCGGATTGGCATGTAGTTAATTCTCGATGCCATTCAAAACTACAACCTAATTTCTGTAATTGCAATTTCATATGTGCTATATTCGTCTCAGTCCATTGATGTGGTGGTATTTGCCGTTCGATTGCCGCATTTTCAGCTGGTAAACCGAAAGCATCCCATCCAATTGGATGGATCACCTTTTAATATAAATGTTTTTATTATTATCGATTTTTGATAGTGCAACTTACATTTCTCCCATTCATTCTTTGGAAACGTGCAATTACATCACTAATTGTATACACACGTACATGGCCCATATGTAAAAAACCAGACGGATAAGGAAACATTGATAAGACGTAGAATTTCTCTTTAGTATTGTCATGTTCATTGAATATTTCAGTGTGTAATTTTGGCCTCCAATATTCTTCAATTTTATGTTTGATTTCCGTTGAGATTTCTTCATGCTATTTGTAAGTAGATTAATTAAACTTTTTAATATCGTGCTCATGTATTGATGTGTTTACCCATAAATTCAGACCGGTTAATGGACGTTTATGTAATAAATTTATTGTTTTCGATAAAATTAGGGATGATTTTAGGAACTTTAAACGTATTACCATTTTAATTTCTATTTGATTTAACTCAATAATATCAATTGCAAAATGATGATAAATTTTGAGGTTATTGCGACATAACCTCAATTTGTGATATTTGACATATTAATTGTCACCAGGGGCGTAGCAACTATCATGGAAAAGGGTACATTAGTTCTTTTGCAATTCTTTTTTATTTGAATGATTCTAAATTTGTCGCATTTAATTAATTAGAATCAAAGTGTGCTAGTTGGTTACTGCTCATTTCACCATATCCAGACGGTACTTTTCCGATTCATGTGGATGGTTACTTGCTCATTTCACCCAATCCAGACATATTTCTACGCTGAGGGACCTGTAAAGGGGGGTGGGAGATCTTCTTAGCAAAGTAATTTGTTGCATGGACTAATTAACAATTAGTCAAGAGAGAAATTTTTCCCCGGCCGTGCCGAACGTCGCACCTTTAACCGAATGTTGTGCTAAAATCGCACTAGATGGCGTTAAAACTACTATCATGTACAGCGTCATCTACGAATCGATTGTGTAAACATTGCAATAGGTGGGAAATTTAAAAATTGGCACTAAAGATTTCAAACAATGACCAAACTTTAGATAATAGCAGTATCTATTCGATATTTTAATTACGTTTTGTCTTTTTTGGAATATTGTCGCTTTGCTTACAACGTTCTAGATAGGTGTGAATGCGCCTTAAAATTCAACCATCGGTTTTATTTCGACCTTTCTTGTCCCCGTCACATTTATATTAAAAATCGACAATAAATTTAAATTTGAATCAAATTTAGATATGAGTGATAATCAAACATAATCGTCAGTTAATGATCAACTAATAGGACAGGTGCATGCGATTCACTTCCTCTTTTTTTATATAATTCTTTTATTGGTCATATTCATAATTATTTGTTTAATGATTTTATAATTAACTGATTAACGTTAGGATATGTAATAAAAGATGAAAGAAAAATGGAAATTAATGTAAATACAAAGAAAAAAAAACTTTATTATTTAGTGTCATTTCAAAGTATACAATACTGAGATCAATTGCTGATGTTAAATAGTTTTAAACAACAAAAATGTTGAAGCAAAACACAAAAGAATTTAATGACTATTCATTATTAAACGTAATTAGACTAGATTACATACGTGGACAGATACATTTAGTGGCAAACTTGTTTATAACGACATCTCATGTAACGATTAGTTGCATGTGGAACGTGTCGTATCTCTGGGCTTGCCCCTGTCTCTCAGGGGTTGAATAAGGCAAAGGAATGCCAGGACTGTATTCCAACAGGATTCTGGCGGATTTGGCGAAGGAAGCTAATAATGAGTGTCGTTATAACCGAGTTCTACTGCCAATTCTACTAATAGTACTGGAGTCGTTCTAATAACATTTCGTTAAACAACTATTATAATCTCTTACACATGCAAAATCTAAGAAACAATTTAGAAAGAAAAAACAACAATAAAATGCGTAAATTGTAAATTTATTTATAAAAATATGCGCTTAAGTTCTATCTAATTTGAATACGTGTAAGGGAATGTTTGATAACTGTGCACCTGTTGATGGTAATCAAGTTGATTGCTTTAAATACACAACAATTAGCATTTTTTATATCGAAATAATAATAAATGTATTTAACTAAAATTTGTTGAATTGAATCACAGAATGTTGACAATTTCATCATATATTTTTCTTTTAATAGTTACTTAATTAATAATTAGAAAAATTACCTATTTGTGTTATCCCATTCTAATAATTCTTTTAATGCCACAATATACGTTTGTGCCATTTGTAATGTTTCATATTTACTTAATTTATGATCACTATCCAAACTGGGTATAACTTGCCTTAAACGATCGAAAGCATCATTCAATCCATTCATACGGCGACGTTCACGTGCATTCGCCGCCAAACGCCGTCTCTTGATTACAGTCGGTGATGGTAGACGATCTCTAACAATGTTCTTTCTTTTATCACTATTTCTACTAGAATTTTTTCTATTACCATCCTGATCGAATGGCACTATTGGAGTGGTATTGCTGTTGTAGTTCTTGTTGCCATTGTCATTGTTGCCGGATTTTTTTAATGTTGTTGTGAACACACTGAAATTGTTGTATGTGTAAAGTTTATCTTGTTCTGAGCTCAAATCACTTGTAGCCGATACAAAACTATCATATGTGCTAACATCATACGTGTCAGGATAATTCTTCAATGGTCTTGGATATGTTTCTGGTTTGTATTGTTCAGTTTCCGGATATTTCACATCGTTCAAATTGTCCGGATTATAAAAATGTATTTCATCATTATGATCGGTGATTTCACTATATCGATTGTAATATGTCGTCATTACATCCATTTCTACACACACTAAACTAACACATCATTATTGATTTTCGTTTCAAATTAAAGAAAAAGGATCACCAGCGAAAAAGGATTCGTGCATTGACCTATACGGAAGTAGAGGAAGTATCTAGCAAAAGTGGTAAAGATGAGACTAACCAGCACTTGGATACTACTAGTCGTGTGTTTCACCACCACTATATTTTGATCCAACACCCGATAACAGAGCCGTAATAAGGGATAGAAAATGGACTAAACTACCGGGTTGGTCGTCTGATCGACCGTTGAAGTCTCCACCTATATGTCCCAATATCTCTCGCTCTCACAATTTGTTTATTTTTTTTTTGAGGAGAAATATTAAAATTTTCGATGATTATCGTTGGTTAAATAGTGGGGATTTTTTTTGTTGTGAAATAGACGGGGAAAAAGCATTATTACAGTCCTGTATAGTGGCATCTGTTATACGATTTGACTTCTCTCCTCCTTTCGGCATTCTTCAACATGAAAACACCTTATGTTGTGTGCACGTGGCAAAACCACCAAAATGATAGGGGGATGGTTGTTTCGATGTCACAGCCCTCTACGAAGCCTAAAGACGAATGTTTTAAGGGTCGACAATAGGTTGTGGCGCGTGCCAAGCTAAACTCAACGGTCGACAGCAATGACAGATGCGGTAATTAACTAGAAGAGATGTTCAAGACGATTAGATTGTTGGCGTGATACCATGAATATGTATGTTTAATTATTATTAGTAATGTCTGTCTGTAGCTTTCTTATCGGTGTTTATTCTGTTCCATCTTTTATTTAACAATTTCCTTAAAGACGGTTGAATATTTCTGCTGCGTCCTCTACAAGAATTTGATTAATTATTTATTACATCACATTCATAAAGGGTGATAGTTGAGTGGCTAGCGGTTGTTTTCACCACACTGATTTATTGTTGAATTTGGCTCATTAAATCGTTATTGTCAAAAACATGATTATAACACCATATATGCACCAATAATGTATAGAATTTCTCTTATAACAATCACACTATTTTTATAAAATCTAATCACACAGTCTATAATTATGACGTTGAAAATAAACTCAATACAAATGCCTTTTATTATATTATTTTTTCCAAAATAATCATGCACCTAATTTTAAGCCGAACTTTCCTATTCATAGGTTTTGTTGTTATTGTTGTTATAATGATTCATTTTTTAACGTTATTCTCAATTATTGTGTGATAATCATCATGATACCGTTACTAAACAATTTATCATAAATTATTGTATTTCTGTAACTACGGCAAATTAGTTTTGAACGCTCTTCGTTTGATACATTTCTACCAATAAAAAAAACGATTGATTAGAAATGATTAATCTTCAAAAGGTAATCACGTGAAAACAACTAAATGAAACAGGTAAAAATCTAATTACTATGGGATTTTTGGTGATTATGAGATGGCTAGTAGTAATTTTTCAATGTCTCATCATTGTTTCTGTAACGTTACTTCGCTAAACAACATTTCATTTAATGTTGTTGATTTTTGTTTTTGTCTTGTTTATCCAATTCTAGCTCTTTGTAATTGTTGATGATAGCTATTTGATAGAGTCATTGAATTTGTTGTGCGGCGAGTTTCAAAAAATACACAAATATAATTGAAAGTTTCCAATATAAACGGATATTAATTAAGAGAACATCATCAGCAATCGAGATTATTCGATATGAATATTAATGGCACGCATTAATTAGGCTTTGTTAATTCATTGTTGATTTCCGCCTAATTTTCCATTAAACAAAAAAAAATTGTTCTCGTTGTCGATTTCCTTATGTAATCCTGCAACAGAAGAATTTCCTCTAACCACTTCCTCTTCTTATACGATAATCCAACAAGTATTGACTACCAGTTTAATTATATTTAATTGTGTCGTCTTTCTTTCCGTTTAGACGAAGAAGTCCACTTTCTCACTATAAACGACCAAGTTATTTCTTTTAGAAATTGAAAATGTGACGATTGATAACAACTTTCCAACATGCGGCAGAAATTTAACGGAAAATTCAGCATTTTACAAATTTTCATTTTGCTTCGCCACTGTGCTGCATCAAATCGAGTTTTTCTTTCAAAGATTGCAGATTGTCGGTGGCAAGCATACACTTTGAGTTATTGCGATAAAAAACGCGATCATTGTTGTGTTAACACACAGACATTGTACTAAATAGAAAGATGGGGCAGCATCAAATTAAAACAACAAAGACTCATATTATGCCTGTGTAATCTTGTTAAACATGTGGGCATTTATCGTTAATTTTCGTGGACAATAAGTGTCCATTTTAATAAAATTAGATCATGTGTTATTGTGTTGAACACTTAAACTAAAAGATACCGAAACTTATTGGAAATTGCTTCTTCTTTATTAGAAAGTCACCGTGAAATTTAATTATGCTCAGATTATTATTATTAAAATTTTTTACGTCTTTAATCTTTTACGCGCTATTATAAATTTAGATTATTGATTAGATTAGATTAGATGGTTATTTATTGGTTTTTATTTGCAAATATGGAAATCGATACGAAATAAGAGAAAACTTTACGGCGTGTCTGCACTATACACTCAGATTTTGCTCATTTCTAAGCCATTTCTATTAAGAAATTGTGTGTAATTGTAAAATGAGGAATTTTAGTGACGTAAGTCACATGGTATAATTGTTAGAAAGAGAACGACGCCCATAATTTAAGGAGAGAAACACGATGCGTTTCTACCATGTGAACGCGCCTTCATAGTCCAATTCGATTGTATTTTGATGGATGTCACATAAAATCACAATTTCAATGTGCTTTTACCATTTTAATGATTGAAACTGTTTTGTAGGAGCACTAAATTTGTTAATGCAATACGCACGTGTCCTTAATTAAACAAACGTTGGTAATTATATCGTGGACCCCAACATAAATGGGCGGTAATAAAAGTCATTATATATCAATTTTCAAATTAAACCACATCAACAGTGAGACCTATCTAATTCTTCCGGTTTCTAGTTATTTTATATACTATGTTTTTATTGTATCCTTTTATATATACCTATATTGGTGTTCCATTTTATTGAATACATGAAAGGCTCCCTATGTCGTTTACGATTTCAAGGTATATAACTCGTAGTTATTATATTACTGGTCCGACCATATGTTGTAGTGTGTTTCTTTTTTTTTGTATTATATTATGTATCTAACGATTTAGGCACACGCCAGGTTATAGTTAATTAAACTTGCTGCATTCACAAATAGGGCATAAATGTGTATATATATGTTTACACATTCCCCAACCCCAATTTTATTGTTTTACAGTAATGAGAGTCACGTTTCTTCTAAAATTTTCTGCTTTGTTGATCGCTGATCAACGGATTTGATGTTTCAGTTGAATTCTATGTAAAACTGGGTAACGTTTATTATAAATGTTTTACATGCAACAATAACTTGTTAATTATTACAATAAATATAATGAACAGTTTAATTAGTGATCGTTTTTGAACTATTGTTGATTCTTAATTTTACTACCTGTAACTAATTAAAATGTTAAAAACTTGAATAGAAACAATTTACTTATTGTTCACTTGTAAATTGGTAGTACAAATATAATCAATTCTTTATGATGATAGACCGCACATACATTGGAAATATTTAATTTTAAAATAGAAAAGAAGAAGAAAAAAACGAAACAACAATTCTATAGTGATTTTGCATAGAAATCCGTTATAAACACCTAATAGGACCTTAATGAGTTATGCATAAATGGACACAAATGGTCAGTGTTGTTGCGTCAGCTGATGTACAGAATCGATTCGTCGACATGGTCAGACTGGTGTTGTTGTTGTTAATATATTGTCCAAGCTAAAGCTTTTCATTAGAGAAATTAATTACAATACTTGAATGAAGTGTGCGCAATTCCACGTCGTGCATTGTCTGGAAGAGAATTCTACTTATTCTACGCATATTGAAACAGAAATCATTTAAATTAAACGCTACGACACAAAAATCGGAAAAGAAGCATTGAAAGCCGGCGTTATTAACACACAAATCTAAGAAAACATTCATAGCTTAGTAATTTTAACGGTTCATAGATCAAAAGAAATCAAATTAAAACGTAAACTTTCTATGTGGCATTAGGAGACGTTTACAATACAAGAACAAACAATTTTATACTGTGAAATATTTGCAAGAAGTTGTTTGTTTAAAATACAATCGTTAACGCAACTTTTGTCCAGGACCAATTACAAATATGTAAATCAACAATAATGTTACAATCGTGCAGAACCGGACCGAGTATAGATTACACCCGGTGCAAACATGGGTTATATGCGTCCTTTTTTTCCGACTATGTCTATCTATAAACACTCAAATTTATATGATTTGGCGGCCCATCAGAAATCGCGCCCGATGCAGGTGTCCCCGGTAGCCCTTTCCACGGACCGGCTCTGCAGTAGTGCGTAACAACGAACTTTATCAACAAGTTTAAAATGTACTAATTGAGAATTCAAAATAAATGTTGTGATGATCCAACGGTTGGATGCTTGATGAAGTTTTTCGTGTTTCTATGTTAATTTTCAATTAAAATTTCAATTAGTCCAACACTTTATGGTGTTCATTATTCATTCGAAGATTAGACTTGTGTCAAACAGGTGATGATAAACAAGAAAGACACAGACCTATAACTGTGTATTTAAGGAGCCATAACATCTTTGGCGGTGTTAAAATAACATTATTATTATCATTACTATTGAAAGGCGGCGTCTAGCATTCCAGATAGAAGGATTAAAACGCCTGCGGACGTTAGAAATCTCTTTAAGGCAACATTTTCAATAAATTATCTGTTGTTTGTATGTACATACTTAGTGTGCTAAATAATTTGTTCGATTTTCAAAATGTGTTTGAAAATTTTTCTAACACTATAAATTATACGTTTCGTAAATGTAGAAAATTGTATGGTGTGTGTGTGTGTGTGTATTCATTAAAAAAGAAGGAGGATGTCTTTTTATTTAAACGTTGTCGATTATGTACCGCTACAATTGTTTAAACTGTAACTTTTGTAATTGTATAGATCGAAGAATTGACGCATTCATGTGTACAAGGATAATTTGAGCACATATTAAAGGATTGTTCCCGTTATAGAAATTGGAAATTTTATTGTTATTTTCAAACTGTGCAATTTGTTTAATTAAGTTTTTTTTTGTTGCACTTCTACCAATTAAATAGACATCTGTATTTTAAGATAAATACATGCCGAAGTGTTGAAGTTTGTTTATTTTAATTATTTCAAGCGGTGACTGTTGTTGGTAATGTCTTAATTAAATATTATTAAAACATAGAAATTAAGAACGATCTCTTCAAATGCATTTGTTTATTAAAACAGGATGAATGATGTTTACAATTTGCACTCTATGAGTCTGTTTAACAGCTTCTACCGACTCGAATTCATAGGTCCCGATTCATCTTGTCTTCCTCAATCCCAACTTAAAGTCGAGCTTAGTTGAGAGAATGGGAGAATGAACTGGCCCTTACACGCGCACAGTGCGGTTGTGACCCGTCTCTTCAATGGGAATACCACATGATAAATCATTAACTTCAACAAGAAATTGTCTACCTGTAAATGGTAGTTTTAATTTACAATTTATTTATAAACAATTAGACACTAAACATTAACCATGAAGAAGCAATAAAAATAGATACTGATAACAATAATAATCGTGACAATGTGTTTAACAGATTAGTTACGATGATAGGTGTGGGTATCTCTTCTTTACACATCAGATTTATTTATTGTTATTTTATTATCGAATTTCACAAAAAGACTCTATAAATCTTTATATTAAGTCTTATTGATTAAATATCAAAATGATAGCATTTAAATGCGGAAGTTACCATCGTTTTATATCGAATAATAATGGAAATGTGCCAATATACAAAACTATAAAGTATTAATATAGTTAAAATGATAATATCTGTGAACAACAACAACAACAAACAAACAAAAAGGGGGATATCAAACAGGGAACCCATACGGTTCGTCTTTGAAAATGTGTGTTGTACTTAAGTCAGATAATTAATAAATGAAAATAAGTCTTCCTGTGTAATAGTCAAGGTGAAGGACACTACATGAACAATACTCACAGATATCTACATAGTGTCCCAGTGGTAAACACCCATTTGTTATTACCAAGAAATCAAATTGTTTAATTCCAAATATCATGCCAACAACAGTTGCAATAAAGTAATTTTATTATATTTTAGATATCATCAGTTTTGATACAATCGTGTACAGTTTACTGGGACACTTGTATATCGAATCCAAAATAGTTCTATTCACATACCACGATTCTAATGAAGTGTGGTGAGTGTTTAATTTTATAATGCACATCGGATTTTTCGCATACACTTCTTTCAGTTTTCTATTAATACATGTTTAGTTTATACTCAAGCTATTACATAGCTTTATAATTACTGTAGAAGAGATATTCAGTAATAAAAGCATCACTTTACTTATTAATGAAGAAATAAAAGCTTGTTTAATGTAAAGAGAAAACAAAAAAAAACGCTTTTTGGTTGAATTTTTTTTGTGTTTGATAAGTCATAAAAAAGCAATTCTACAATATAGAATTTTATATTTTATCATCGTTTTATGTGATTGTATGTGTGGTGGAACTGTAAAATTGTCCTGTTTTATTTATAATGTTTTGATTGAAACATTAAAATTTTGATAAAGTTGTCCATAACTTTTATGATTTATTAAAATACGCGAAAAGGTTTTAGTTGTAAACCGTGATGAAATAGTGTCTCCCCAAAAAAAAATTCCATAATATTCTGTAATTGGTATGTTTGCACTTGTCTGTGGCACCAAAGGCATGCACTGCAGCATGCCTCAAACTAATCATAAATTCTTGCAAAGGCAAGCTTAAAAGGACCTTTACCTTGAGGATCTCGGACAAAAGTCATTGTCATCGGGTGTAATTACGTCTGGTAAAACAGTACAGTGGATTATCTTCTTTATGCTTCTTTTTGTCTTTAATTTCATGCTTACGCCGTCTAGGAGAAAATAAAGAGTGGCTTTTGCTCATTTCAACAAACCCTAGCGCCTTTCGATTTCGAATGGATGGTTACTTGCTCATCATATCCAGACGCTGCTTTTGCGTTTCACATAGATTGGTTACATATTTCTAGGATGAGGGACCTGTAACGAGTGTTGGGACATCCTAGCAGAGTGTTTTTTTTTGCTAAATTAACAAATTGGGCTAAGAAGGAAAAATTTTCCAGGGCTCGAAGCCCGGACTTAACTAATTTTGTAGGCATTCTCACCAAGAATAAATCGCATCAATTTAAACTATGTTGAATAAATTTTGATTCGAAATTCGCAACTTCGTCTAATTACTTTTGTCTATTAACATAAAGTAAAAATGTTAATTCATTACTGGTATCATTAGTATTAAGAGGTCAATTAGACGGTTTTGTGCAGTGCACACTCGATGACGCCGGCCCTGTATCATTGTCTCTGCCACACACATAATTTTCCGTTGTAAACTGGTAGAGGGTTGAGAAAGAATTCCCATCATATTACTATTCGAATGTATATATATATGACGTTGAAATTTTAATTATAGTCCTCATCTTTTAAATGTCAATAATCTTTAAAAGAAAAAGAAACAATCATAGCAACAATAATAATAATAATAATTTCTCATCTTCAATAAAATGTGTATCTCTTTCAATCGTTTATGCTATATTGTAGTTGTTGGTTCTGGTTGGTAGAATTTATGTGTTGACAACATCAGGCTCATAGCACATGTCTTCACATTTTGAAAGAGATGGAATATTGTGTTGTTACCAGTTCGGACAACTTGTAATTATAAAATTACAAAGTCCTGTTAGAAATAACACTGCAAATAGAAATGTATAGGTATATGTGTGTGTGAGTGTGTTTGTATGGTGGAACTGATGGTTTTCATATTAGGAAAAGAAATAATGGTGGTGGTGATAGGTGATAATGATGATGTTAGAAATAGATCATCAAAACTTTTGACACAAATTAACTGTAACTTTATCGTATTCAAACGGCTTGAATTTCTAATCGAAATTTCAATATTTACTAATAGATTCACATATACATATATGGCATCATTTTAAACAATAGAATTTATAAAATCGGTTAAAGAGGTCTGTGATTATCTCGTACAACATTAACGGTGACAATGAAAAGTTGTACAGACACCTTTAAACGAACGTATACAATAATTTTGCCTGCAATCGATAAAATTCGAGTTTCTATTGAAAGGATGATACCTTAATCGATAATTTACCAATCGTTTTTTGTTTGCTAATTGCCTCTCTCCAAAGGACATATTTACAGGTAATTCACTCTACGTGACCTTTCATCAATGCAAATTGATAAAGTGCATCCATTTTTAGGTAAATACAGTCACATTTACAGTTCGTTGAAGCTGTGTGAAGGTGTGCTTTGTTAGAAACGATGAACTTATCGAATGACTTCCACTAATCGGACCAAATTCTATTGATTGATGAATTCTTTTATATCGTTCTCAATAATTCATTGATAGGGGGATATTTCATCCACTTATCCACCCGCACCACATTACAACATATGGTAAAGGGCTCGTTTTGCAACAACAACAACAACAGTTGTTATCTGTCTATCCATTATATTTATTTCCATCTATATTTGGAAACTTTTCAACAGCTAATTTGTGGATCTATTATTAGTCAATTTTCAATCGAGAAAAAAACAACAAAACAAAAATCACTATTTCCTATTTGAGAGGAAATGTTCGTACGGTGAAAGCAATGATTTAGAATGACATCAAAACATAATTCCGTTTCCAATTATAATGAATGTTTGTACGTATTGAACGGTCAAATTGGTCATTTTCTCCTTCTCTATATCGAAAAGTCAAATAAAAAAAAATTATTTATTGTTGTACCAAATTTGTTGAGAATCTTCCAGCAGCTTTTACTGCTGGTAAAAGAATTCGAATCTTTTTCGAATTATGATTAAATTTCGCTAAAATCCAGCAAATTACAGCTGATTAAAGGTGATTAACAACCATATCAGATATGACCAGTCTTATAACATTGTTTTTATTACTTGAACGTTGTAGATATTTTTATTGCACACAAGTTAAGACTTTATTTGCTGTGTGTGTTTTTTCGCTCGAATTTATCTTAATTTATTGACGCAATCTTTGGTTGAGATTAAGTAATGTGGAACTTTAACACTTTATAGAGATATTTGGTCGAATCAAATTTTTTATGAGTAATTTTATAGTTGTTTGGGGAAAATCAACGGATAGCTTTGCAAATTTCTCTTATCTGACCATCATGTGATTCTGTTTTTTCCTACTGCTGTTCTTTTTTTTTGCTACACAGCAACACCATGTTGAACGTGGCAGTGCAAATTTTTTATTACTTCACAATGTCAATATCGTAAATTTGGTAATTTATTGTTCATTCGTATTAGTGTTGTCGGTATAAATCTTTCACACATCAGTATAAAGTCAGGTCCGGCTTGTTTTTTTGGGACGCCACACCAATTAATTTTATTTCGATGGATATTGCAAAGAATTGCCGTGATCTTCCGCAAAGTTTCAATTCGTTTTCTACTACTACTGCAAATCTCGATTACTACCGATTAGATTAACGTAAAATCCGTAATTAATAACGATTCGAACAGTTAAAATTTCTGAGAACTAATAATATCGGTTAAACATGTTAATTTTCGCGACCAACAACAAATGCTACGTGTGAACGACACCTGATTTTCTATTATATTCAATTCAACTAACACCGGTGATTCTGAAAATTGGCCGAAAAGCACTTAATCTACATCGCTATCAATATTTTTTGATCCATTATAATAAAGTATCGAATCGTTTTTAAATCCATATAGATTTTCAAATAAAATAGCAATAAAATGACAACGGTATATCGGAATTAATACATTTTATTGTTAACGAACAACTTTTACGTTTTTTTTATTTTTATTTAGCGAATGGAATTTTAACAACGTCTTCCAAATAAATTCCGGGCATATTTTTGTTTTGGACATCATCGAGAATTTCACGGAATAAATACGAAATTTTTAAGAAAATTTGCATAACTTAACAATAAAAATTACACGTTGAATTTCTAGTTGGATTTTGTGTGCTATGTAGAGTGCAAATTATTTTTTTAATAAATCAACAAACTTGGCAAACTTCAACGTTTATACAAGTCTTACGACAGCCTTTATGAACTCGATTTGATAACAATCTAACCACATAACTACTACTACTAATAAATTATTTTTAATCATGCAACACAGACAATAGTTGGTTTTTATTTTATTAGTTTCTCACCTGGTTGTTGCAGGAAATAAATGCCATTTTCGGAAGTTTGGCTGCAAATTCGTTATCTCTAATAAGGAAGATTAATTGAAAGGATAAATCATTTTACAAGTGACTACCATGAATTGTTGAACAGTTTCACTCATTTATTTTATAATAGAGGAAGTTGAGATGTTTACAAAGATATGATGTTTGCATAGGTGCAATCTTTGCTGTTTTGCAATGAATTAAAAGAGATAAATGCCAGAATAACAGGATTTTGCAGAACAGCTGAGTTGATAAGAGCTATTCGATGACAATAGCCAGGACACAAAAGAGTCATCTTAAGAGAATCGCACTGTATCAGGTGTTTCTAATCGATCTAACAGAAACAAATATAAACGGACATTCCGCATTTCTTTCTCCGCATTTCAATAAAATTCAAATAAAATAGAAAGTCTACTGTTGTTGGTTGTTGCTCTACATATCCAGAAATCCAGAACCACAGCAAATTTATGTGTTTTCCAAAAATAATTTGTGATAAACGATGAATGGCAATTAGAAAATTATAGTTTAGAAAAAAATTTATAAGATTGCTATCTATATAATTACAAACACCTAATCTAAACACTTAACGGTACGTAGTGAATGAATCACTAGAAGTAAAGATAAAAGCGACAAGGTCATCTCGACAGGGTCATCCTAGCCACAGGGCTAAATGGGCTCTGGGGGGCGCCAGGCTTTTGATTTTGCTTGCACTCAAATCAGTTTGACGGCTGACGACCAGAAATTCATATTTTTATTTGTTTATTGGTGAAATAGCTGTGAAACTTCTGGAGAACTTCACCGAATATCCCGATTCCGCTGCCTCTGCCGTGTATTTCCTTATGAAAAACGGGGCCCATTATTGTTAGTAGCCTACGGGCACCAAAGATCTTGGGACGGCCCTGATCATGGATATGGACACGTTTGAATTTATTTCACACAAGCAAGTTGTTACAAAGACGACAGTTTTGGTGTTGTTTGCAATTCGATCGATAATAGTGCAACGTTAGTATCTATGTTGAATATAGAGGTTGTAGCATACTTTCTCGAGCCATCCAAATGCCAATTTAATAGAAACCACATAGAATTAGCTAATAAATGGTTGAATTAAGACTTTAATAAGAGTGATTTCAGATTAAATAACAGTTGTGTCATTATTATTAAAATCTAATCAGAATTGATTAATTCAATAAAGATTAGTGTTAATGTTAAATCAATTTGTATGTTGTATAAAAAAACTTGTTGGAAATTCGTTTTAATAAGCTTTTTGCCAACAATTATTGTTAGAAAACATCATCCTGTTGTCGCTATTTAAAGAGCACGAGCCGTACCGCATGGCTGGTCAAGTGTGATAGGTGTGTGTGTGTGTTGAGAGCATCTTCCTCTGCTTACCGCTACCACCAGATGACTTTAATCATTTTCAACACATGACTGACCCCCTAATACCCCTATCGATAACGATATTAGGGCCATCTAAATAATATTTAGGGTAGTATTAATACGTTATTGATATCATCTAGAATCTCTGTTGTTTGTAAAAACAAATGGAAAGAACAACACCTACTGCAAATCTATTGACAGATGGTTGTTGATCTTTGTGTAATGACAAGAAGAGATCCTTCTTGTCTCTTTACAACATTGTTTCAATTTGTTTAAGTATTTTTAAAAGTTGACGCGTCTTTTTTTTTATATCTCTCCAAAGTAAACTGATATCTAACGGTTTTGAGTCATTGTGACATGTGCAAATATTTTTAAATACAAACGCTGTAGTTACGTTTATGAATATGTAAATTATTCAAATACTAAGAAAATGAAATAATAATAATAGTAATAAAGATTTTCAACTCCCTTTAGAAATTCTTGTATATCTACAATATAAATGTGGTAGTCTAGTTGAGATTTATTTAACTGCTGTAAGTAACATACATAAGAGCGATAACAGTAGTTGCAGTCGAACATTATGGATAAATAAATTTCGTGTAATGATCTAAAATGTTGAGAAAAGTACAAGTAAAAGTATATCGCGATATTGATGGACGATTACACACGATTATCTGTTCAATAACAAGCGCACAAACTATCGTGGAAAAATCGTTTATCGCATGTTTAATGGGCGAAATGAGTTGCAGTGCCATGTTGTTGTCGTCCGCTGTTTTGAATTGAGACTGTTACGTTTATTATGTCAGTCTGGAAAACGTTCGAAGCGACCGCCGAGGCGCGTACCCGGAACTTCATGCTTTCCGGACAGATGTGTGCCCAATTACACACATGAAGATCCGGGTGCGCGAAACATAGGGACAAGCTACTAGTAGATTTGAATGGGCTTTTGAGTACTACAACAAGTGTAATGTAACTGTTCAATTGGAATTTTATTCAAATATTCATTTTTCATTTCAATTTATGGATGTGTTGTGAAGCATCCTCAGTTTTCTAGATGGCTCTCTTCCAATAAGTACGGAATATTATAAATAGAATGAGGAAATGCGGACGATTTTATTATAGTTATTATTCGGTGGATTCCATGTCCTGTCATCATCTTTTACAGTTGCAAATTCTGTTTTGAATTGAAATAGTTTCCATATCCTTAGAATATTGCCCATAAATGCACTTGGTTTTGGGTAATAAATGTTAGCGTTGCACCTTTGAAACCTGTACAGACGACGATGTTGTTAACGTGTAGTTAGTGTAACAAATTTCGCATAACACACCGAGATATTTTGTTGTCGCATTGAAGGAAATCTGATTAAATCATTTGAACATCTAAAAGAGTTTAACTATTTGTAGTTTTTTGTTTTGTTTTTTGAAAACAACCAGTTGCACATCGTTAACGTGTTGAGTTATGTTACAGTAGCACCAGTCCAACGAGATAATACGCAACGTCTTCATGGTTTTCTCTTCATAATGGCCGATTCATATTTCACGCTTGTCAATCTAGTCATCGAGTTTTAGAATTGTAAATGATTTCAATATAAAAAAAAAACGAAACAGACAAGAAAAATAATACAGAAATCGCTCAATTAACAATTTAATCGAATTAAATTTTAGATTTCTATCAATAAATTGTGTGATGATTCAACAAACTAGAAAATTGCCTGATTTTCTCTTCATTAACAATAGGACAATATAATTTTTTTATTCCAATCAGTTGGCGAGAATGTTCCAATTATACACCTTTTTTATTATACAGTCTCTATTACTATTATTATTATTATACAGAGCCATCATTTGTGAACAATTTGCAAACAACTTTATCCGAAATTAACGATCACATGGTTAATTTGTGCGTAATCCCCATCGATTATTATTAGATAAAAAAAAATTGATTAACGGCAATCTATTGATGAATAATACCTCATCTGAATATGTTTGCTTTGTGTGAGATTTATTGAACAACAACAAAAAAAAGCAAACGGTCCAGAGCCGGCCGTAGGCGCCAACAAACAAAACTCCTCGAACCGCCCTACATTTGACAAATACAACCCTTTTCTCTCTGTAGATCTTTCAAGTCTCAATTGCAGACCTTATTAACGATCCGTAATTAATATGGAAATCAACTAATTAATCAGAAATAATCCTAATTAATGGATAATTCTCGAGAAATTCGTATAAAACAACAAACAAATAACAGTAATAAATAATTCCTAAATTAGCATCAGTATTAGAGAAATTTAAATATCTTTATGTACCGTAAAGGTCCATTGTGGTCGAATTTCTATTGATCACATACAAAAAACCACAATTTCGTTAGCGTTCCTCGCGAATGTTTTTTCTTCACCTAAAAAAATCCACCTAATTCTGCTAATCCATCCGAATGAACACACCGTGGCGAGTTATAGATTTGCCAATTTTTACATGTGTACCCCAGAAAGCACCTGTATCCATTGGAAATATTGACAATGATTGATTAGTTGCTAAGATAATTATTACAATGAATCGAAAAAAAATTGAGAGAGAGAGAGAGATTATACGCTCAATCAATCATTGACACTTTGTATTGAACGTTGCGTGTTTTATGTGTAAATACGGTGTCAAATAATTGTGTATAGATATATTAAATTAATTATTTTATGATATTAATAGCTTTCATTCGATTAGAAAAACGTTTTGTTAATATCGAAAAACCGGTAGAAGTTGAACACACAAAAACAAAAAGCATTTATCAATATTTACGGTATATTTGTTTGATGAGAACTTTGATAATTTCGATTATTATTGTTGCTATCGTATATTATTTATAAACTAGAAGAGCAAGTAATTCGTTTTGCAACTATAAACAATAAATAACTGGTCTCAATGGAGAGGTGATTGATCCTGAGCGAGCTTTATGTCTTTGTCGCTTAATACGCCATGCAGTTTATTATCGTTATTATTGCGCTGTTTCCCCGTTTATTTTTGTATTAATATTTCTATTAAAGCTTCAATTAAACCGATTGTACGTGTAAGATTACTTTGATATGTACGTAATTATCGTCGCATTCATTCTGGACAATTTGAAAAATTGTTAAGAACTTTTCCATGTTTCAGCCGCACCGCCTAATCGCCAGCCGTAAACTTCTTCAATTCCATAAATTTCGTGAGACATCCACTATTTGTTGATTATTTTTTGTTGTTGTTGTTGTTGCTACATAAGTCTTATTTTATTAAAAAGGCGTTAATGAAATGGTTGAAAGTGTCGTCACGCATGACGATGTGTAATAATAAACCATCATAATGGTATAGATTCTCTCTCGATTTCGTTCTTGTAAAGTGCCACACTTCACTTGTTCAAATAGGAAAAGTCATCCATCAGTTACGGTTATGCAAGTCTGAATATTTTGACAAGCACTTCAAAATAGAAGCATGTAAATAATGTAGATTGTCATGCCTGTTTGCATCTGAAGATTCTCCCAATAACTATTCTAATATATTGTCATTTTGGGATTAATCGAATATTAAATCAGTTTTTTCGTCGGAATTCCACAATATTTCGATAAGATTTGGTCGATTGATAGTGCTAATTGGCAATAATCCGGGTTGCTCAAACGTCATTCGATTTCATTGGCATTTTACAGCATTTCAACAGCCACTGTCTAAGTAGACGTTGATAAATCTAATCAATCACATCTTCAACTATCAAGTTTATTTGATTTACAATTGACCCATGACGCATTTTACACCTGTATTTAAACAAGTTTGTCAACATTAGAAACTTTTAAGTATTTCTACAGACATATGATTACCTTTCTTGTTTCTTAACAAGTTGTAATTTAATTAAAGAATATTGTTATAGGAAAAATTGTTGACAATATGATACTGATGAAAAATATCGAATAAAATTAACGTATTAAAATACAGTTTTAATCGACTTCGAATGATTTGTCATCAATCGATTTCTATATTGCAATTTTGATTAGATCCTGCTGATTTTACAGTTAACAAATTACAATTCATATCTCGACATAGGGTGCAAATTGTATTGTATTTACCGGTCTTTTATTGAAGTAAAACTTCTTTAGGCGGGACTTGGGGGGTAACTCAGATTTTCTTTCTGACGGAAGTAACGGTCGAAATAGTTTCCGCTATTTAAAATATTTAGTTCGACTAAAATCTTAATAATACTAAAATTTCCAACTTCATGTGACGAAATTTAGAAACTCCGTAGATGTAAGGTTGGTATCTTAATTCTGGTGATATTTCTCCGTCATGTGACTACAACATCAGGACAGCTATTGGTTGGTTGTAGGAATAGGAGAGCAGGTTTGAATTTTGGGTAGATTGACATGGGCTGATGTAACTTTTAATTTAATTTTTTATTCTCAATTAATTTAATTAATGAGTGAATATTCTTCAAAAAGTGGTAGTGGTATTAACGAATTTTATATAAAATTAGTGGATAGTGTAAAAGTAAAAAAAGATAAAATAATCAATCTGTTGTTTATTTAATTCTTGTTTTTTTTACACGCTTTATATTAGCTTCACCTGTATGTTTGCAACGGAATCTTCGAACGCGATTTTCACCCACTTAAAAAGCGTCAGATTCATTTGAAATTTTGTCCCATTATCCTGGCCAGGATCATCAGGATTAACGATTTCCTTCCGGAGAGGGAGCTTTTACTTATTAGTTCAGTCTACCATTAAAGCGTGTTTTTTAAACTATGATTTTTTTATATTTCTTATTGTGTTTAACTTTATGTTTAAAAAGGAAAAAAGGATTGTGGCTTACTGCTGATTTCAACCAAACCCCGGGCGCTTATGCCCTTTTACTTATGGATGATGGTTTACTGCTCATTTCAACCAAACCCTGGGCGCTTATGCCCTTTTATGGATGATGGTTACTGCTCATTTCACCAATTCTACGATGAGGGACCTGCAAAGGGGGGCTAGGGACAGACATATCCTAATCTTGCTAACTGGTCCATGTACTTTGTGGCATGGACAAATTAACAATTTAGGTTATAAGAAGAGGAAAATCTGAAAATCCTTTTTCATACCGTGCCGAGGTTTGAACCCCGGACTTCTAGGCGTAAATCCCTATCGTTAACCATCGAGCCATTCGGCTCGTGAATTTTCATATGAAAAGTGTACTATAAATGAAAACGATTTTCTACGATCCAACGGATGCAGCCGACATTCCATCGTGTGTTGGGCACCCGAAAGTACTCGATTGCATTAATGTATAGATGTTGCTAAGCAACCACAATTTTAAATACCTAACATGTTAAAACGTCTGTCATTGGTTGAAATCTATAGATTTCCAAAAATATGCTTCGGAAATGCTCATTTTCCACACGGTAGCAGATGGTAATGGAAAAATCAAATATACTCTCATCAGAAACTGTAAATTGAATGAATTCAATAGAAATGCGGTCCAGCTGGTGATGTTTGAAAGTACTTTGTGATCAATTTCTAACTAGACATGCGTAGTCTAGTCATCAACCAAACAATCTAGAATTGTGGGTGGGAACATACCTAATATTTGTGTAAAGCTTTACAATCAAATTGAAGTAGCGTTAAACAAATATTTATTTATATACGGTTTACTTAAATGTAGTCAACTTTAAGGCAATTAAAGCAATTGAAATCGAGCCACAATTGTCAATTTGACAACGGTCCAGTCAAGTCGCACAGATTCAAATCGTCAGAGTATATAGATCTTCTCGTATTTTAGAATTTTCTGATTGTTCATATAGTGTTTAGAAATGTTCTTCATGTTAGAATAGCATTCTATTTCCGAAATTCATCAATAGTTTAAATATAGGTGTATACGGTAAAGTTTATTTCAGCTGTCTAGACTAATGATATGTGTCATATACGTCAAACAAGTTTTACTTCAATCGCGCGTAAAGATTACACGCACACAATTTTTTATTGTTTCTAATTCTAAACCATTATTCGAATTATCCTGCAGATTGACCATTATTTTTCCCTGCACTGTGTGCAAGAAAATGATCTGTCATGAATTTATTGATGCTTCGTTTGGAATTAACGATCGATAAAATATGAAGTTAGCTGTTAATAACGTAGGAATTTACTTGTAAACCAGTAAATTATTGTGAGGGAGTGGCCGAGAGAAAATCGACACACAGGTAAACTCTAGTGCTTTTCTAAAAGCTGACCTACTTATATTTCGTTTTACTGAAAATCAGCTAAAATTATAATAAACAAAGCAATAAAGTAGCTCTACAATGGTAGAAAATATCTTCTTTTAACTATGATACGAAATCCATTCAAGATAAGCCTTATTTATATATCAACACGATCGAATTATCGAGATACAATCATCATGTTGTCGTCAAGTTGCTACTTTTTATAAAATTCAAATTAAAAATCACAAATAACAGATGTTGTGTGTGTGTGTTTTTTTATGATAATTTCTAATCGTTTAGTGGAGCTTTACAATTCGATTCAAATTCAATTTGTTTTTCGATTTTTTCATGTATTCATTAATTGTATCGATGAGAAGGACCTTAATTTAAGAAAAAATGAATAAAAAGACAATTGACAATGTCTTCCTTATGATAGAAATAGCGGTTTTTGGATTCAATGTAGATTACTTGCTGCATATTGAAGTTGAAACCACCAGGGACGGCTTTGCTTTCTTGGAGACTATCAGCGGATCCCAGGGAAATGCTGAAGAAACAATTCAGCTACTTCAAAGCTTTTCGGGGACAATTTCATGGACATTTGTCCTTTGTGCGTTGTATAAGTCGAATAGATGTTGGTATTGAAGCAGTAGTAAAGCCGGACCTGAAGGCGATTAAAAGCTGCTCCATGAATCTATATTGTACGTGATGAAGGTAAAATGTAAAGTACAAGAAAATGTAATAAGTACTATTCTAATTTATATTTTAATGTGCGGTTTCTATTGAATCAAATACAAATTGATGTACACGCGCCACAATTTCTATTTTTCTCATTAGATTTTTTTATCTAAACACAGCCCAATTCGTGACACTGCAATTATGCTAACAGAACAAATATGGAAAGAAGTGTCTTAGTTGTGTGTCTGTCCAAAAAAAATTATCGTATTATCGTATATAAGAAGACGATCGTTGCTGATAATCCATTTATAATTTTACTTTTGTTTCTTAGTGGTTATAAATTCTTTTAATGTGGTAACAAGCACCTGTAAAAAAACGGAAATGGAATTAACTGATAATAAATGTAATTGCGAATCATTTCCTTTTGTCATATTGTTGTTATTTTGTTCGGATATGATTTCAGTTACAGTTTTGTCGATGAATGGAGTATGTATGCAAAGTATGCGTGTCAAAATGTTTCAACTCACGCTCTATAAATTCCATTGGAATATCATTTCTATCCGCCTTTGAACATAAATCTGTCAATATGCCAAGACGATTTTCAGAAGTGAGAAATTCTTTGCCGTTTCACTAGAAAGAAAAAACTTGGTAAAATTTATGAAATAATAAAGATCTTGATAGTTTCAACTAGAAAAGTGAGAAAAATGCAGTTAACAATCTACAGAAACAATCATATTTACGACCGTCTTAAAAGAAACAGTAAATAACTGTCCACCGATCTAATATTGAAATGTTTTGAAATTGTCGATTTTCCTCCGGGGCTTGATGCGATTGTTCTCTGGATTCGCATGTCTAGCACAAATACAGTTGGCACCGTGGTGTAATTGGAAGCATGGCCGGCAAGCAAGCGGTGCCGGGCTCGAGTCCAGGCGGTCGAATTGAGGAATTTTTTTGAAATTTCCTAATAGAGCATGGGAAACCTGTTTAATTACCTACCATAAAGAGAAGAATCCAATAAATACATTTATGATATTGAAGATATTCGAAAAAACATCCTAATTTAGAAATTTAATTGTCGTTCTTTAATAATTAGAGATGATGTAGCCACCAGTAAAGCTAACTTTGTTCTCTAATTTAATTTTAATGAACTTCAAACGCTATTAACGGAAACAATTAAAATGTTAATTTGGTTTAATAACTAAATCAGTTTTACTATTAATAATGCCATTTTTCCGTTGATTATTATTACATCGATTCTTCTGGCAAATAATGTGTGTTTGTTGTCATATTTCGAATAATAAATGTATGTAACGTCTGTATCCCAATCGTGATAGAGTTATAATATAGAAGAAGGAAACTGGTAGTAATAGTATTAACAATTTCATTTGAAAAAACCGTCTATAACGTGCAAGTAATCACAAGCATTTGTGTATCTGGTTTTTTTTATTTATTATTTTCAAGGATAACAGAAAATAAAATGTTTTTATTAAATATCATTCTATACAGAAATCTTTACGTTCCATCATCATTTATATTTAACCAGGATCAAATTAAAATCGATGATTGCACTTCTATTGATTGACCAAACAAGAATTCATTCATTTCCTTATGATAAGGATGGAAAGATTTATTTTAGATAATTCCATTCAATTATCAGCTGGGTTATTAATTAGTTTTAATGATGTATTACCTACCACCAGACACTGCAATATGCTTAAAATGGAATTATTCTTATTATCAGGTTGGTTTCAATACCAAACGCGTAAGATCTCTTCGGAACGTAGCGTATTAATGGGTTAATATCGAGCCAGGCTACCAATTTTGAAGATTATTCCGATTTCTTATTAATTATGAAAATTCCAAGTTGTCTATCAACAGATGAATAAACTTTCATTTCTCTAAAACGTTATTTGTCAACACTTTTACGAATTATACTTCCCAGCGGCAACTCTGTTATAACGATATATCACTCCATCCATTGTCGTTACAGCCGAGTTCTGTATCGTATTGTGAATATTTGTTCGAACGTTTTGCCAACTATTATTTCGCTTAAAATTTATACACAAAATAAACTAAAATCAGTCGATATTATTATAAATTTTTAACGGAATCTTTTGACAATATGATTCATAGATAAAATCATTGAAACTTTACCGTTGTCTTTATCACTCAATATGGTAATCAATTGAATACGTCTTAATCAAATACAATGAATTTGAGACAATGATTAGTATTTAAACATATAATTTTTTGTTTGTTTCTGATGCCCACAAAAGAGACACTCTTTCTCTCATTTTATTCATCAATTTGTATGGAAATTTACGAGCTGACATTTATAGATAAACTACAGTTAACACTCTCTATAACGACAATAATCTCTGTTATTGGATTAAGTAAGGGTGCTAAAAAAAATAAAAAAAACGAAAACAGCACGCGCAACATCATCAGAGTAAGCTTAATGATCGTACCTGCATTAGACCGCATTTCCACTGGCGAACACATTCGCTTTGCGTGAGTTTTTCCTGGGCGAACTCTTCAACGTGGAAAATACACCGAAAAATAAGTTTTGTTGCTTACGTTTTTGCTCGCTATATGTGAAAAATTGTATAACGGTAAAATTATGCTTCTTGCTTGGACACGTTTGATTAATGTCAATCAAAAATTTTGATTAGCCGACAGGAATGTCGTCAGGAAATAATAAATAGCAGATGAAACGCATGGGAAAAAAAACAGTTTAGTGTGAACAAACAGTAAAATTATTCGGTCGATAAGTGATAGTAACGCATTTCAACTTCTATCAATATCGGATTTATGATTCTCTAAACAGTGCGTTTCCATTCATTTCTCCTGTTAACATCACAATCTAATGTCCTAATAAGGACTATCTATTTAACAAAAAAAAACAGAAAAAATGCCAGAAGACACGACTGTAAAACTAATCAAAGTCAACTATGGAAGTGTGTTAAAATTTACATACAACTTTAAAAAAATGAATACGTTTAGAATAAACTGTAGGTGTTTTTTAAAAAAAACAAATTTATTATCAAAAGAATTCAAAAATATTGCACATAGTGAGATACATTTGGTAGATAAAAATTCATAGAAACAAGGAACTTCTACAAGTACGCTTTAAAATATTCACAAAAAAAAATAATAAACATTTGAAAACAAACAAACAAACACAAATCATTTGTTTAATTAATTAATACTGTCATTTAATGATTAATTGCACATATTCCCATTTACCGTTGCGGAAACAATTCAGAACTGCTAAAAAAATTTGGCCAAATATCATCGTGATTCGAACCGCATCCACAGTTATACCATATTTGAATTTTGTTCCAACAATTTCATTTAATTAACAACTAAATTATAATTAACGCTATCAAAGAGAAATATTGCACATTTGACACATATTTAATCTAATATTGCACGATTTAGGAAGATCCCGAGCCCGATTGTAACAAGTTACCCTGTTAGAGTTTCATTTACAATTTAAATAATAATAATAATAGATGATAAAAAAAAACAACCAATAAACTAGAAACTAGAATAAATAAAAAATAAATAAGAGCAAACCATTTGGTACATTATTTTTTTTAATAAATTAAGCGTGTGTTTGTTTCAAAATTGCACTAATCTCGTTGTAATAATTCATGTAATGCCGCTATGTAAGTTTGGGCCATTTGTAATGTTTCAAATTTCGATAATTTCCTATCGTTACCCAATGATGGTACAACGTCCCTTAAACGATCAAAAGCATCATTTAAACTGTTCATGCGGCGTCGTTCGCGTGCATTTGCAGCTAATCGCCGTTTCTTCATTACTTCAACGCCAGTCTGTGGTGTGCTTGATTTCTTTGATTCTTTTTTATATTTCGTTGTATTATTATGATTGTAATTCGTTTTGTAGAATTCTTGACTACCATAATGGCCTGTCATTGTTGTGTCATTACGATCATCTAAACGTTGCGTTTTATAATTACAATCGTATTTGTTATAAAGATTGTTGTTTTCACCGTAATAATCCTGGCGCGACCAGGATGTGTCCTGTTTATTGAAATAATTGGGCGTGTATGGTTGTGATGATGTTGATGATGACATGCCTGGATCGGATGATATTGACATTGGACTGGATATAGTTAATCGATAATGCCTGTCATCGGGTGATAGACAATCATCTGAAGATGTATCATTATTTGACATGCGATGATAGTAGTCTGTTTGATGTAAAAACATAATTTTCTAATCAAATATAACAAAAACATTTAATTTGTTGTGTTTGTTATTTAATAAATGTTTTCGAGCGATTTGGATTTCTTTGAGATATCAGGTAGTTGGTCAACAACAACAATCATCGTCCAGTGGGTCATAACCTGAATATTTCCTACTTAATTTGGGGTTTTATGTGATGCCTCTCGCTAATGTTGTTGTCTTTCTATTTCTTTTTTCTTAATTTATGGGCTTTTACACTGTTAAACTTGCTCTATAAAACTAATAATAAAGTCGCGTGCTACTCATTTCCTCTACATATCTACAATATACACACACACACACACACGCACACTTCCAGTTACAGAATTATGTGTTTATGTTCCGGTTGCTCAGTTCTTCACATACAACTTAAGTGGTTCACACAATCACGCACACTCACGACCACATGTTGTTGTTGTTGTTGTTGTTGTTATAAACTCGGCGTCTCTCTATCAACTGATCTTACTATAATAACTAGATACTGTTTGAAGTCTGAAAGGCAACTGAAGATGATGAGCGTATGTCCGAGTATTAAATCAAAGAAGTTGTGTGGTAGAAGAAGAGTGGTAGCAGTAACGACGTATACATGCTGATGTTGCTGCTAGTTTGCCAGTAAGTATTGTGTTGTATAAAAACAAGAATAACAAGAATTGGAAAGTGATAGAGAGAATGTCAATAAATCACATCTAGTGACGATGATGATCATGATGATGATGATGATGATGGTAATAGTAGCGGTGGTGATGTTAATGACGGGATTCCGCTCTTTATGTTAGACAATACAGATCCATTATGTTTGATTTATAAATTGATGTGGATTATGATTAAGTTAGGATTAAATACATTTAGCTACATCACACAGAAACAAAATAATAATTTGGGCTATTTTGGGAAATAAACAGTTTTATTGAAGATTTTCTCGTCTATGACCAGGCAGGGACGCGGAGTGCAGTCGTCGCCAAAGACTTCTAGGCGAAGAAGTCTTTTTTGATTATCATTCATTTCTTTTTGTGTTTAACTATATGTTTACGTCGTCTAGGGAAGAAAATGGTGGCTGCTGCTCATTTCACCAAATCCAAACGCTCTTTCTACGATGAGGACCTATGGAGGTTGGGTAGAAAGATCCTATCACTGCGGTGTGTTAATAATTTGTTTGCCAACTGGTGTCCAGGTTCTAATTAGCAAATGGAGAAAGGAGAGAAAGTTTTTACCGGCCGTGTCGGGGATCGAACCCTGGACCTGAACGGCTGTTACTCAATTATCTTACCGTAGGACGACCTAACCCGTAAATAAAAAGAAGGAAAATTAGAAATTTAGCAGGTAGAAGGTAGAAGGTAAGATTTTGTTGCATATTGATTAATAAAACAAGAATACAGAGTGCTTATATACTTGGTAATACAGCAAATTTTAATATCAGCATCGGTGGTTCAGTGGTAGAATGCTCGCCTGCCACGCGGGCGGCCCGGGTTCGATTCCCGGCCGATGCAAGACAATTTTTTTTTAATTTTCCTAAAAAAACTTTGACAACGTACCATGTTGTACTTACTGCTACATGTTTTTATGCTAAATGAGAAGATATATGTATAATAAATCAAATTTTAAAGGAATTTATCCATTGTGTAGAGCAGGGCTTCCCAAAGTTTTGCGTAAGTAGGTGTTCCAATCGATAAAAAGGTAAGATTAACATAATTTTTCGAACATAATCGTTCTTTATTTATGACAATAAATACATTTGATCACCAACTGTTTATTAAACATTTCAAATATAATAATTACAACGAAAATAACGAAATAAATAATTCATTTTTTCTTTGCAAAAATGTAAATTATCTCGATAAATTCCAGATTGCCGATGATCTGACACCGTGGGCCGCACTACGGGAAGCCCTGAATGTAAGAGTAGATCGGGAATTTTTCACACATGCACAATTGAGCCAATGAAAGACATTATTGATAACATAAAAGTGTCCAGTTTGTGACCCAACCATGAAATATTGTCTGTAATTATCGATGATTGATCGTAGCGATCAATGAGTTAAATCCATGTAACTAATAAATCATTAGTAAGTCGTTGCAATTCAAATAGTTTTCAATCATTAATATAAGCCACTTGCTGTCTAGTGACCATTTCTAAAGTACTTTGCCCTAGAGACTGGCTCAATCAATGTGTTTCGAACAACGCAGGTACAAAATGCGTTTTTATTTAGTAGTCGTGTCTTTGGTGGAACATCAAAGAAAATAAAGTGATAGCAAGGAAGTTGGATTTTTTGTTATCAAATAAAAAAAGGTTATAATACAGCGATAGAGGAATATCCACTGGAATTCTTTTCTTTGCATTTCAAAGACTTCCTGCTATCGTCTCACTCAAAACGATGCGGTTTTATTTGTTCGCCAATTCAACAACTTTGAATACACAATTATACACGATATACCTGTTGAGCATATTCGACCGGTACACCTGTAGATGACAAAAATTTCAACCGCACATTCCATTTAAATTAAGCAATAAACTATTGGTGTGCGAAAATGATAATCGTTGATGCTTATCAATAGATGGTGATAAGAAAAGTGAGAATTTTAATTATCAAGATGGAAACAGTAGCTTTGATTATACAAACAAAAATTCTTGGAATCTTTTGCAAATGAATGATCGTATTTTTTATCTAGTGAAAAATCCTTTACATTATCTTTCGATAATAAAATTGTTTATTTATTGGACGGCATGTTTTCGACTAATTTAATTTGTTTTAAAAACTTGATCGTTGAGTGTTGATAGACAAATGGACACACATGCGACAGGTATCAACCGTTAGATTAAAAACGATTCGATACGATTTTAATCATTAACAGATGTTGTTGAAAAATAGAAATTTATTTAGATTAATGTTTAAATTGTGACAAATATACGATTATTTACGTAGGTATGTAGAAAATTTTCACTCAATTCAAAACAAATCGATGAAAGAAAACTTGCTTTGTACCGATCCTGCTTATCCTTCTCATCGAAGTTTGAGGGGCTAATGCTGCTCTTGCAGGACTAAGCCAGGAAAAACCACCGCATCGAGTCGTTTATACAAATCGAAAAGAATCGCCTTCGAATACGGAGATGTATGAAAAGAAAGTTACCTGTTTTTCGTACTCTATAATTTATTTAATAATCATTTAATTTGCCTGCTTTTTATCCTTTTAATTTTCTTTGTTATTAACTGTTCAAATTATTTATAAAAAGCTGTAATTTCTATTTCGATCTGATTTCTCTATAAACATTAATAAAAACTGAACCTGTATCCCGTTGATTCTATTTCAATACAGTTGTGTGTCTTTTATAATAATGTATTTAATTTTTCTCATATGATTCTCTCTGTAAGTTTATTTATTTATTGATTTTTTTTAAAAATGTTCACAACTACATCGATAATTATAATTATTATAATATTGTTGGTACAGTAATTGTAATAATTTACTCATTATCATCATCTTAGTAATAAGTTGAACAGAAATGAAATGTTAGTTTATCAAACAAAGCAGTTATTATAAAACTGGATCACTTCAATCACTAATGGCTTTTCTGTATTTTATGTCAACAAATCGTGATGTGTTGTTGTGATATGTGCTTGATTTCTAATATATTGCATTTGTTTATTGCTTCCGCTTATTATAATTATTATTATTATTTGGACAGAAATTGGAGCCGTTTATTTTATTTATTAATCACAACTTCTAGGATTCGCCTCCTTCTTCTACTGGGTGATCCTTTTTGGAGAAAGAGGGAGCTCCACTTTTTTGACCCGGATTTCGGCTCGGCTCAACAATTAAACTAACATTGAATGTTAGATAATCACATACGTGTTTCTTGTTAATTTCAATAAAACTCACCAATAATTGTCAATAATGAGTAGTACCGACACAATACGTGTCTTTTTTTCTCGAATAAATCAGTCGAATATTATCTGTGTAGGAACTTCTACCGCAACTATAATTTAATGCTTGAAATTGATTGGACTCAGACGACGATGAAGAATGTTGAAATATGAGGTGATAGTCAATGATTTTATTTAATTTTGACACTTGTTAGCTGTGTATTTCAATTTTCTGTCTTGTTGTAGGCATACACAACAATAGGAGGACACAATAGACTCGTTTGGAAACCACACGAAAAAAACTAATGATAATCATAATTTGTACCAATGAATCTAATGGACTAATGATAATCATACTAGCAATAATAATATATCAATTCAATCTGGGAAAGTACAGAATTAATTAAATTCAGAAATTTTTGCCTGAAATGCAGGTATTATGAATTTAAAATAAAAAAATGCATTTGTTTGAAGAATGTAAGTAATCGCTCTCTCTTTCTTCCAGTTTAATTGCGTATTAAACGATCGCTTGAAGGCATTAAAACGTTAACGTGACACACAATTAACATTCAACCAGAAGATTTTCGAGAACATTTTCATGCCTCGAACTTGTAGCTTATGTTAGAATAGTGGTCGTACATAATAGTGAAAATTTGCAGTATGTACAAGAACCTGTAGATTTTCATCGACGCTTTCCATCGGAATGTCGCCCATCGGCGTGCAATTGTGTTTTCTTTCCAATCTAGCCATTTAGAGGCTTTTCATTTTTAAACTTCCCATCTATTTGGTAATGCTTACACGATTGATTCATAGATGACACTGTAGATGATGTTATTTTTAGCGTCATCTAGTATGATTTTTAAAAAACATTATTTTCGTTTTTACTTTCTAAGTCTTTTTATCGCCGCTAGAGTGAGCTGGATGGTTTAACTGTAAGAGAATTGGCAACGGCCATTCTGGTCCAGGTTCGACCCGCGGCAGGACCAGAAAATGTTTTTTATCTTAACCTAATTTATTAATTAGTCTATGCAACAACTTTTAGGCTAATAATTTGACAATAACCATGGCATTTCAATATGAAGAATACGCATTGGCCTTTATGACGACTGTTATGTGTCCTTAAAATCGCCGAAAATGAACACAATTACAGAGATCTTATCAAATTAAACAACACGTACAAATATTAGAGTTGTTATCTACTAGACAATCGTTCTGACCTATTAGACAAGGATAAGTGTTTATGATAAGGACTGTGAAAACCAAAGTAATAGTCATGAATCATTTAGAAAATTGTTTAAATTCACTTTTATTTATTCATTACTTGATATTATTATAAAAGAATACATAAAATAGTGACGGAAAATCAATCTACGTCCCTGTGTTCGTTCCATAGCTCCTCTGATTTACACAATTGATTTACTGGTTGTCTAATCTACAGAATTTAAAATTTAGTTTGAAAGGCGCAAACACATTAAAAAAATGCAGAACAGGCCTTGAAAAATTCATCTTATACGTATTGTTATTATTTTTTAAATCGTTTACGAATACAAATGTATATAATTCATTATAGGACTTTGTTATGTTGCGTGATGAACAATTCATAATTATATTGAAATATCAATGACATATTTAATAACATTTTTCTCAATATCGTTTTTTTTATTGTTGACACAATTAATTTGAGGAAATAAAATATGAATTTAACTATAAACGAACATATTGCGTGTCCCTGTACGTTTCTGTTGTACGAAATAATTTGAAACAATGTTTTGAAATTGTTTCCAAGGTTGTTGCAAAAACCAAAAACAAATAATTACTGATTTTACATAAAAAAAAACAACATTTATTACCTACAAGTAATTTGATGTATCTATCAAATTAAATATTCGTTTAAACACGCTTCAAAACTAACCATCAAGAAGATAGTTGTAGCCTTAATTCCGTAAGAAACTCAAAATATCCAAAAACGGGGGCAAATTGAGGAACGGACCTTTTACTATTATACTACTGTGACCTTATTTGAGTTAATAAAACAAATTTTACTGAAGATTTGAATTTATTGATTAAAGTCCTGTTTTATGTTGATCAAATATTTCAAAATTTCGAAAAAAAAACACAAACAAACTCGTAAGCAAATTGCGATTGTCCATTATTTATATTTATAATTTTGGTGGATGCACCTGGTGAAAAATTCAAATTTTGGTGGAGGCGCCGGGTGTCAATTTCCCAAAATTTAATTTGAGCGAGAAAAATTTTGGTGGATGCGCCGGTTGAAATTTTTAAATTTTGGTGGGGGCGCCGGGAAAATTTTTTGAATTTTGGCGGAGGATCCGAAAGAAATTTTTAAATTTTGGTGGAGGCACCGGGCGACAATTTATCAAATTTTAATTTCACCAAAAAAAAATTTTGGTGGAGGCGCCGGGAAAAAATTTTGAATTTTGGCGGAGGCGCCAATTGTCTAAATTTTAATGAGAAAAGATTTGGTGGATGTGCCGGGTGAAATTTTTAAAATTTGGTGGAGGCGCCGGGCGACAATTTTCCAATTTTTAATTTTAGTGAGAAAAGATTTGGTGGATGCGCCGGGCGAAATTTTTAAAATTTGGTGGAGGCGCCGGTGGGCAGTTTCTTGAGTTTTAATTTTAGTGCGGAAAATTTTGGTGGATGCGCCGGGCGGAATTTTTAAATTTTGGTGGAAGCGCCAGACGACAATTTTCTAAATTTTAACTTTAGCAAAAAAGTTATATTATTATTATTTCGAAAAAATTTCGGTGGATGCACCAGACCAATTTCTTTTGAAGGTTTTTAGGAAAATCTACCGTTTCCAGGGTATTCATTGCTATTGGCTTTTTAATGCTAGTTTTTATATATTTGTAAGTTCATGGAAATTAGAAATGTTGATTTTGGCCACATGGAAACACTCAATTTTCTTGTTACAAAAAGCTGCAGTCATCACCCACATGTTTTATCAATGTTTTTGTCCGATCACTGTGCGTTGAGTTTATAAATTCAACCAAATCCATTTTGAGTAACAACGTTTTTGCTGTATCAGTCCACGATCAGCCTAAGATTTTACATGAATGTTAATCAGTCATAACGAAAATTGCAATCTACTACAACGTAAACAAGTTATATAATCTCAATTTTCGTATTATGGAATTGAGTGCAAAATTTATCGATATTTTATGTATCGAAGCACAATAAGCCAAATGTGTTTTGATCAACTTGCCTTCATTCTATAATAAAATCATCGACAACGCAATAACAAAGATCAGAGATCTACCGTGCCAAAAGCCTATCCGTTTTCTTTATAAATTTAAGTAAATTGATGTAAGCCAAGTCAATTTGTATTCACTATATGAAAATACAATCATCCTTACGGTTAAAATGACACTGTTGATACAATTAGAGCCTATTGTTATGACTCAATTTAAAACAAAACTATCAACTAATGGATCTAAATTGTATCTATTATGAAAGTAATTTATTTAAAGAACAATTAAACAGACAAAACACAAACATTAAAAATAACCGATCGATCATAGATGAGACTAAACATTTATGCCCTCATAACGTTAATCAATATATCCTGATTATCATCCCTCTTTATCCAGATGATAAATAGTGGTGAGTGTTAATTCATTTTCAAGACCCACACGCATGATTAACATTTATTCCATTTGTTAAAACGGCACAACTTGAATAACTATCTTTTTATTTTAATCAAATTGGAGAATTTTGAAAATCGTACTTCTGGTCAACAATTACCGAAGAGTTTATCCTATTTATTGGATCCCTAATGGACAGTCAAATTCAGTATTGGAAAACTGTTTATATTACGATGAAGATGTATGTAGTGGGGAAGGCAGGAATAAGTTCAACTTTAAACAGTGGCACACTTCATTTAGTTCGTGCAAACGGAAAAACCACTTGTATTGTTATTCGGTTCGATTTCCACCGACACATGTTAGCGTTGAGAAGTATTAAGGAAACTAAGTAAAATTGTTGAATATTTACCAAAAACTTACAATTTCCGTCCGTTAAATTGAGGTAAATTTGATACCATTCAATGACATTGGTCTTGCATGACATTTTGTCATTTATTACAAAGTTTTGATGCTTCAAAAATATTTCAGTAGGCAAATTAATGAATTATTCTGCCCATTTAACGGACGATTTCGGCCTCATTGTCTTTTAAATTATCTAGAAAATTACCAGCGATCGTATAATATTTTTGATTATTATTTCAGGAGTTTGTTTTTCAGAAAATGACGTTTGAATGGGGTTACGATAAACATAATGGTAAGTAATAAGAATAATATTAATAATAATGTAACATAAGAATTATTTTCGAATCTATTTATATATTTTTCTCACTCTCTCGTTTATTTAAAAATAAGAAGAAAATATTGCTGTACCCATTTATTTTATGTTTATTTTCACAAACAATTTAAATGAACTAAATACTTCGTTTTCTATTTCTTATCGATTTTATTGCGTTCAAGTCGAGTTGGGCGAATCTCGCTTGGTGTACTATAATTCATCTTGAAGCTCGGTAATGACGATAGTGGATTTACAAGAGGCATGACCGTACAATTACTTGAATTAAAAATGTATATTTTTCTACAACAATCACCATACCTTTGTCGATCTTATTGCAGTTAATCGTGTAGAGATCATATCATTCAGCGGTCAAGAGGACATGACATTGTTCAGACTACAAATTTATGAAATCTATGTCTATATACCTCTCTAATCATTGAATTTGTCAACAATTTGACCCACTTTATTGATAAATGTTGTTATTAAAGGTCCAGAAATATGGTCGAAATTTTATCCGGAAGCAGCTGGTGATCGTCAAAGTCCTGTCGATATAAAACAAATAAATCTTAAATATTTAAATTCGAATAAAAAACTTTCGTGGAGATATATTCCTGAAAATACGAGATTAATTGAAAATCCAGGATATTGTTGGAAAGTTATTGTCAATGGCAGAGGTTCAGGTAAACGAGTCTTAAAAATTTTGGAATATGTTGACATTATGATTTTTCTAAGAATTAACAGGTGGCCCATTAAAAGGTAAATATATTTTAGAACAATTTCATTGTCATTGGGGCGCAACAGATGATGAAGGTTCTGAACATAGTGTAAATGGTCGAAAATATGCCGGTGAAGTATGACGATTCATTTCAAAACGATTCCTCCCCAATTTTATCTAAGTAAACAATATTTTAGTTACATTTAGTACATTGGAATGTTGCCAAATATCAAACATTTGATCAAGCTGCAAAACATCCAGATGGTTTATGTGTATTAGGCGTCTTTTTGAAGGTATGTTTCATCAATTAAATAAACTTTGACAATTATCAAAAATAAATATAGCCAGGAAAGCGTCATCATGAATTAAATAAAATTATTGCGCAATTACCAAAAATTCAATATAAACATGAAGCAACTAACATACCAGCACCGATCAATCCGAGTTTCTTTCTACCGGAATTTAGTGGTTATTACACTTATCAAGGTTCATTGACAACACCACCATGTTCTGAATGTGTTATATGGATTATATTTAAAGAACCAATTGATGTGTCAAATGAACAGGTATTTTTTTTTTGTTCCAAGGAATTTATAATCTACACGATTCAGTTTTTTCTTCTTCTTCTTCTGTGTTAGTTGGCTGCATTCCGTAATTTGAAATCTTACAGTCAAAAGGAAATCTCACCTGAAAATGAGTCTAACGGCTTCCTTAGGAATAACTTCCGTCCTACACTACCATTAGGACAAAGAACAGTACAAGAATATCCATAATAATTATTACTTAATTAGATTATATTAAATTGACATGTATTATGTAAATAATAAAGATTCTGCAATATAAGAAAGCTTATTTCTACCAGATTGTAAGAAAATAGAATAAAATTGAAAGGCTTGTCCACTTCCCACCACCATCTATTGGTGATTGTTTGTCGAATCATTAATATAAAGATCAGAATTACTGTTTAACGAATCTAACCATCTTGTTGGAGAATACAATGTCCGTGTTCGATTTTGACTAGAATTATTATCGTGAATAGTTTTTGGTTTTTTAACTGTTTTACTCACTTGTCGCGTTTTTGAAATTGTTGAAATATTCAGTTTTTTCCTTTGTAAACCTAAAAATTTCGTATTATCCAATTAAATTTAAACAAATCACATCTCTATTTACGTTTTTGTCTGGATTTATTCTTTTTTAGTTGTGCTAGGACTTTCTTATTTGCCAAAAGTAATTCCGGTTTTACCATTGTTTTTGATTTGATTAAAGCATACGAACCATCATGGAAATGCATTAATTTCTCACCTAAAACCAGACATATTACAATATAAATTGAATACTAATTGGATAATTGAAAAAGCAACAAGATTATATTGTATACCTGCCCAACGATCAATTGGTGGATATTTAACACGTTGTGACCGTCTTACATTTTGATCATTTTCCATGTTCGGCTTAAGAACGGAAATTTCAAATTTATCTTTATCCATTGAATCCAATTCAAGTTTGGAATCGATTTTTTCAATTTGTGCTGTATCCATCTTGATTGTGACAGGTTTTGTTTTTATGAGTTTGTTCTTCTTTAGATTACTGTTTTTTTGTATTACACGTCCTGTTGTTTTACGTATAGGTTTTTCAGTTTTCTTATAACTTTTATTTGTATTCTTCGTTGAATGTTTTTTAATGTACTCTCCAATTATTCGATCGACAGCCTCCATCAATGTGTCAATTTTCGTTATTGCAGTAATGTAATTGGAGGGTGCTGCAATTTGAATACTTGTTTACAATATTCGACAACATTAATATTTCTTACCTTCCACAATAATTAAATAGTCGATGATCTCTTTCGTACATTTCTGTATATTCTCAAGTGTTTTATCAACGTTTTGTTTCAAATATGTGGCTAAACGCTGTTCAATGTTTCCATCATTTGATAAAGAATTTACAGTCTCACTTATAGAAGATGATAACCGTTTTTGATTAACCATTTGTGTGGATTTATCTACCTGCTATACCTGCAAAGTAAGATATTTGATTAATCTTTACTTTTGTATTAATATTTGACCTACCGTTATAAAATTTTGCGTACACCCTCAAATCGTTCTCAGAAATAAAAATAAGTTACGTACCCTTTGATATTCGCTCCGTTATCCTTAAAAACGGTGCTTTATCCTGACGAATCCACTCAGGTAAACGCAAACAATAAAGGTTGACTTAACATATGAATTACAGCGTTGTCAAGTTAATGACAGTGGCGGCGTTGTTATCACATTACAATGAACAGGCAAGACAAATTATATTAACAAGGAACGTACTCAAATCGTATCATGCTTATCTGGAAGAAGAATTAAAAAATTCGACGTTATCACCTAAAATTCCATAATTGATGCTATGCAGTCTCTAGTGCTATAATAAATTAAAAGTATCCCAATCTGAAGCGTTAGGCAACCAATAGTACAGAAGCGATAACTAGAATGCGGATAAAACATACCTGATGTCCCAATAAGACTAGATAGGTCTACTAAAAAAAGTTTATACAAAGACATTCATTATTTATTAATATTTTCGATATTCGTATAATTAATTAACCTTATAATATAAACAACTATTTCTATTTACAATGCAACATGGTACAAGGATTACACCATTATGCTTCAGTATTTTTCATAAAAATTTCTTTTACCACTTCAATAAATTACATTCTCGTTTAACAAATCAAAATAACAATTTTAATTCGTATCACATAAGGTAATTTTCAAATTTAACACAACAAATTTGTTAAGCCAATGATTTTTCGATTGAATTGTAAATTGTTTTGTTTTTTTCTAACAAATTTGGTGTGCTGCTTGACCAGTTCAGAGTAAATCAAACAAAAACGAGAAGTTATTCACTTAATAACAAGACAAAAAAAATATATGTATTGAAACGCCAAAATGCTGATGATGGTTACTTTTACTAACGTATTTCCTATACGATATAAAATTAAACAGAATATCTTTTTGATTTGATTGTTGGACAAAAAGTGCGTATACAAGCGCGCGCGCGTGCACTGAGCATGAATTGATTCTTTTTAAATTATCTAAACGCTAATCAACAACATAACTTAAACTATCTCCTTTCTTCATGTACGTTTATTTTCATCTGCAATGGAGAAAAGAGGACAGTTTGGCAGTATGTTCTATTGGACGTACCACAAAGGAGGGGTGCATTGCCGCTTTTATTAATAAAATTTAGTGCCTTATTCCAACGATGGACTACTTCAACTACATCTTAAATAAGTTTCACTATTAATGCTCTTTTATTATTTTTTAAATAAATTTCCATCTTTTCCATTTAATTATTTCTCATTGACTAAAACAAGATGGTGTTCTAGAGCTCACAGCATTCACTAACTAACGCAAACTTCCGGACATAATATGAATTAACAAACCTAAAAACAGGTTCGTTTGCTATTCTAAATTAGGCCTAAAAATCTACTTGTTGACATGGAAAAAAACAAAACACAACAAAACAAAATACAACAATTCGATTTCAAATATAAATGCGTCTAAAATAGATGGAACTGTAAAAATTTTAACGCTAATTAGAGCTAATGCTAAAGCTATTGCCCTTGGCACACTGTTCCTTTGCCCTAAAATTTCTCTCCGTGAAAAATTCGTTTATAAACACACTACGTATAAAATGGCACATTATTTATATATATAAACAAAAAATCATTGAAGGAGACAAAAATAACAAAAAAAAACATTTGAAAGAAGAAACAATAAATTATAATTTGTACAACAGCCAAACAACAAATTGTGCCGGCAAGGCAATGGCGATCCCAGCCTTTTTTCTTCTTCACATTTTAGTAAAATTCAGTCCGCTGTATAACAGCGTTACTACAGCCCCTAAAAATTTTTGACCAGACGCTAGTCTTAGTAAATAATTGAGCACCATGGAAGGAATGGATCTGTGTTTATCTAATGATTTGTTTTACTACGGCTGTGTTTACGTGAATGCACACTGTTGCTCAACAACAATATAATTGATAAAGACAAAAAAAAAACGAAGTACTATATAGAAAACGCAATACAATGTAATTAGAGGTAACTCAGAGAAGAGAAATATTTCAGTTTTTATAAGTTTTTAACAACTAAATTAAACTATGAGTATAATTATTGAAAATAATTAATAAAAAGAGAAATTATTAAAAAATTATATGTATATCTAAAAAAAAAGGACATTGTTGTACAGCAGTGTAATAGAGACGCTGATTGAAGCTATTTTCGACGTTGTAGTCAAATTTTGAAGAAAGATCCTGAGAGAGATAGTTTCGGTAATCCTCATTTAATTCCCGAATACTGTTCTGGATATAAATGAACACCCTCCACACTAAATATAGATGCATCTGTAATTTACTATTTAAATAAAACAATGCGAAATTATAATGCGTTAAACAAACCATCTGGCAGTTCTAATAGTTTTTTTGGTAATCCATTGAAATAAGAATGGACCATAGCCTCATCAGCTCCTAATCGTTTTATTGGATCTAATTGTAATAATGCTGTTGCCATAGCTTCACCATGAACAACATCATGTAAACGGGGCCAACATAAGCCCAATTTTCTTGGTCTATATTGTCCTATTTTATGTAATTTATATCCTGGTAATCGTGTGACACCAGACCAGTCTTCTTCAGTAGGTGTGCCCAAGACCTGTTAAAAATAATATTTTGCTATAAATTATCGATATTTCTTCAATGCACTTTCCACCTTAAATATTTTATCTAATTGATCATAAGTGTCTCTAACACCTGGAAATATTGCCATTCCTGTTATCATTTCAACAAATATACAACCAACACCCCACATATCCAATGATGTTGAATATTCGGTACTACCTAATAGAACATCAGGTGGACGATACCATAATGTAACAACTTCATGTGAATATGTATGACTTGGTACAGATTTTGCACGTGCCAAACCAAAATCGGCTAATTTTAATTCGCCAATTTCACTTATTAATAAATTTTGTGGTTTAACATCACGATGTAATACCCTGCGTTTATGACAATACGATAAACCACGTAATAACTGAAATAAGAACAATCGCACATTACGTGGATCTAAACCGCCACTATGACGTTCCAAATATTGCGATAAATCCGTATGCTGGAAATTAAAATAGACAAAAATATATTAACAAACCTCTTCAGTTTTGATGAAACAAAACTTTAAAGCACTCACAACATATTCAAAAACAAATGTAAGAGTTTCTTTAGTGTGGACGATATCGTGTAACGTGACTATATTGGCATGTTTAAGTTCTTTCAATAAAGATGCTTCACGAATAGCGGTGAATGGGGCGCCTTCTTCTTCTTGTAGTCTAATCTCTTTTAAAGCCACTACTTGATTTTGTAAACTACAAATACAATAATAAATCAATTCGTTTTCAACAAATAAAAAAAAACAAAAACAAACTCACTTGCTAAATCCTTTATACACAGTTGCATATGATCCTTCGCCTAATTGTTCTAATTTTATATAAGCTTCGGTTTTACCAAACGGCGAATCACCCTGCAATTCACAAAACAACACAACAGTTACTTACAACACAATTAATCAGATAATAATTTTCAATGTTTATTACATGAATCATTTTATACAAAGAAATTAATGTACGGTCATGTCGTTGTTACAGAATGCAGTCGAGCGGAAATCAAGTGAAATTCATTCACAGTCTTGTAATAAATAGTTACGTGTACGTAAAGCGATTGTCCATTTCATTATATAACTTCCTGTCATAATTTATGAAAATAGAAATACGATTGATTTATTTATAACTCGTTTAAATAAAATAAACAACAACAAAAATGTGTACAGTTCAAGAAACTTTCCCTATTTACTATTATAAAAGTAACAAATTATTATTTTCTATTTTCCCCTTAATTACAAGAAAAGTTACCCATTAAATGTTTATATAATTAAGATAAATATCTTTATGTACAGTTAAAATTCAGTCACGTAAATAATTGTAATGCCCCCCTCAATGTTTCCGTGTCGTCATCATTTGATAAAAACTACACTTTTTATCTAATTGTAAATGCCATTATAATAATACACGCATTGTACAGTTATTTAAAAAGAAAAAAAAATTAAAATACTTACACCAAATGCGGAAAATCGTTTCGTTCGTCGATGGTCTGTGCCTTGATTTAACAAAACCTCCGATTTAGGTCGAGGGGGTTTCTTCGGTCGTAATATTACTTTAGCCTCCTCTCGAATATCATCATCTAACAATTTACTATCAGAGGATACGGAAAGTTGCCGTTTCACCCTATCATGACCGGAAACGCTATTCCATTCTAGAAAATAATATTATCAAAACTTTTCATATTAAAACTTATATAAAACAGCATAGGTAATAGAAACTTTTTTTTTAAATACATGTATATAAAAAATTAAATGAGAAAATATCAATCATTATATACCACCCCTATTCTATTTAGAAAGCAAATTCTGTAATCACGGAAGCAATTTTCCTAACTACAAGTAAATATCAAAGTGAGATGGTGGCACCCTTAAGATTTAAGTGGCTTTCAAGTCTTTAACGGCATGTACTATTATTGTGGGGATGTTGTGTGTATACATACATATAAAATATTATAGATAAATGATAAGTAGAACAAGGATAGATATACTAAACGTAGTTTACGATTGTAGATTTACAATCATTTAAAATCTAATCTGCCGAATTATTCACGGTAGATGATTGAAGTTCTCAAAAAATTTATCTACCGTTATCAAAATATTGTTAAGAAAGCGATTCAAAAGTCTGGAGGAAAAAAATCCTTATAAGAGATTCTAATGCACTCAATATTTTATCCCACTTATGTGAATTCCTTCTTGAATGTGGCATACTTGAAAAATTCAAAAAGCACAAGTTCAAGTAATTAGTTTGCACTGAATTAAAATATGCTGTTAATCGTATATTGGAACTTGTTGAGATTTTTCTCCTTAGTAGATATTTAAATGAGAAGAAAAGTAAACGAATTGCGTGCAGCATGAAATCGAAAAAACAAGAAGAAGAAAAATAATAAAACAAATAGTAGAAAGTAGACTAATGGAAATTCAATGGAATACAATCAATCATTTACATATCGCATAGACTATTTGAGTATCCTCACCTAGAGAAATACAGTTAATTAATAAGTCTTCTTTCTCACCGTTAATTATTTGTATCATACAACAATAAAACAAAAATAAATCGATTTTGTTGTGAAAACTTTTCTATTATTTAGGTATAACAAACAAGTTGGAATTTTCCAATATAAAGTTATTGGAATAAAGCCGCAAGATTTGCACCAATTTGTTGCCGACAATGTGTAACTAATCTCCAATGAACCGTTGTTGATATAGTTTAGTTTCACACAATCTAAGCGACAAACTAAAAATTTGTCTGGTTTACACAGAGAACAACTACATGGATCCCATTGATTTTTCATTACCTTCTGACTGTGTGTAAAGGCTGTTGATCAATATATATGCCTGGGTTTGTGTAGTATAACTCTACAAAGAAAGAAAGGAGAGGAAAAAAGGCATCGCCCGGCGCATCCACCAAAAGTGAAATTCAATTTCGTATCTACTGTTTTACATAAATAATTCATCCAAATTTAGATAGAATTCGTTCTCATTTTGATGTTACTTAAAAATGAATTGAAAATTTTACAACAACTACTACAGTCAACCCCTATTTATATCGGACTTAGACAATAGTATTACGCAATTTAAGGGCTTGAACTCGACTGGACATTAAATATAAATGGAAAATGTGTCCAATGAGCTATCATGTTCGACCGAATTCATTCTATCCATCTTCTATCTAATATTTACTCTACCAACTTTTGCTGTTAAACAAACATTACAAAATTTATAATTAAAATTCAGTGGTGAATCTTTTTTGCTGTAGTTTTATTACATACACCCTGCTAAAATCCTAAAAATTTAAATTTTTAATAACAAAATCTACCACTACTCCGATTCCAAACGCGTACTAATTTTACGATCAAATTCCAAATACCAATTCACCTTTTCAACAACAAATCACCTCTTAAACTGCTTTAGATACGAGTAAGAACGAGAAAGGCCGTATTAAGCGATTGTTTGTGTACAAATATTCATGATTTTGTCAGGATTCATTTTATTGTAGAATTGTTTATCGTAAAGAATAAAGGAGAACAGCAGTGGTTCAGTAAAATTTAATTAATATTCATGATATATTTATATGTAAACGAAATTTGAGATAACACAACGACGCTATAGAAGATGATTCAACCTAATTTCTATTCTGATAATAATCAAATTATGTGTGTAGCTCAATTTGCTTGAGGATACAGATGAAGTAGAAAACAGGAATTGTTTGTAAGAGCCTTTGTATATAGTCGTTGTAAAGGTAGCATCTTGGATAGTCCATTGATTATTGGCCTCCTGTGCACGCAAAACGATCATGTAAATGTAAAGAAAAAACCATCCCCCTATTTTCTAAATTATACATCACAACCCTTAGCTATCCAATTATATAAAAAAGAACCATCTAAAGTTTTTTCCACAGAGTATACTAAATTTCCACTGAGCGGAGTCAACCAAAACTATTATAGTTATGTGGAAAGTAAAATAAAGGAAGAAATTTTATGAAGTTATAGTGTTATTCGAGTATAACAAAAGACTTCCTTAACAATCCGGAAATGGTGGAAACTGGTATCAAACTTTGTGTTTGCATGGTGATGAAAGCTAAAGAACTGCTGCATTAAATAAATTTCTATGCACGTAAATTATTTTAGTTAAGTAAATGTTGATCTGTGTATGTTTCACTCTAATTTAAATTTGTTGACGATAAAATTAAATTCTTCTTTTCTGTGTACTTTGTTCATATTCAAACATTTACGACGACATTCAGCTTTCCAGGATCAATCGATTAACTCCATTGATTATCCTGATTGTAAGAGGCGGTATTGGTAAATAGCTGAGCCAGTCTAGAAGGAAAGCACAGATTTTTCAGCTAATACTGTTGCATTCAACGTAATCACATTTTAATTCTATTTCTTCAATTGAGGGTAGAAAAATTATTCTATAATCCTTTGAAAATTTCTTGATCTACACACAGCTTGTTTAACGTAAATTTTCGACTTTCCAGGTGATTTACGAACAAGAGCAAGGGCATTGTTCTGCAAAAATAAGACGACTATGTCGTGTTTTCACAAGTTTGATACAAAGAGATGAGTAATATCTTCCTTGTTTCAAGTGAGCACTGAAAATCATGCCATCGTTGCCCAGAGAATAGAGACACGAACTTTTCCAATGGACTTGTGCATATGAAATTTTTTGGGACGAATACAGAACCAGAATGTTTCCATTCTTCAAACAATATAACAAGCAAATCCACTGAGATGTTGGTCACCTTCATTCGCTCTTTATCAGCAAAGAGACATTTGAGTTGCCACTTTGCTTATAGTTTGATACTTGTCAAAATTTATACTTTTCCCCCCATCATAAAGCAATCTGTTTTTATTCGATAGACATATTCAATGCTAACTAATTATCAATTACGCTCACGTATTGAGCATATAATGCTTTATTTGCGGAATACGCTATTCAGCAGATCGAATACAATTATTTTCAATTGAATCATTATCTTTTTACCTTGAAAATAAAATGATTAACATATAATAAGCGGTAATTACTATTTATGTTCACATTAATTATCTATAATATAAAAAATTAAAAAATCAAAAACGTAATTTCACTCGTAATAAATCAAAAAATGATAAAATTAACAACAATGAAGATATTTGTAAAGTTATATATCAACACTGTGTAAAATATCATCTTGTTAACACTTATCAAGTTTAATTACAATTTCATCCGTATATTACGAACTAAATAATGCTAAATAAATAGTTATGAAATTAATTAAAATGTGATTAATTGCAAATACGACCTACTTAAATTCGTATATTGTTTTTTGGACATCGTGCAAAAGATTATTATTCGTTTAGTATAATAGAAAATTAAATGAAGGTGTGGTTTAGGTCATGATAACATTACAAAATTGATTAATAAATAACCTACATTAATGGACGAGGGGTGTTAAATGGCTATCAAATGGTGCCACCATGTCTACATTTATTATTATTTTATTTATTTTTTTCTTCTAATCAGAAAAATCTACAATAATTTATAACTTATAGGGGAACGTGTATGTTGTTGGTAAATTTAAAATTAGCTTTATTTGAAGACAGATTGGTATTTAACGTTGGTCATGACATGTTCTAGGGTTATTGGTAAATGGGTGGTTGTAATTTACCATATAAACAACGTGTGACACTAAAGGAAGTCGTGATTAGATTACGACAAAATTTAGATGAGAATTACCTCCAAACTACTAAATCTACAACTAGTTAGTTAGTTGAATTAATGTTAGAAACTGATTTCCTCAATTGCTATACGATGACGGTAAACTTTATAGTGAATTATATTTCATTTATAATGTTTAAAATAGGAAGACTAAGAAGAAAAAAACACACACACTACTCACCGTATCTAATATCTTTTCCGGCCGGTATATTCCCATTAGGTTCTAAACGATCTAGGAACTCATCACTATAACCATTATATGGCAACTTTCCATGATTGTGTTCATCAGATTCTTCCTTGGACACAGCTAGAACAAACAAAATTAATCGATTAAAGGTAAAGGCAATCGTTTAATGAACTTTTAAACATAGAAAATAAGAAGATAAATGAATTCTTGGAATGCAAACAAACAAACAATAACGAAGGATAATTCTTCAAAATAATTCATCTCTTGCGACATTTTAACAACATAATACACAGAAACAACCATGGATGTTCCATAAAGTTATAATAGATTTGAATAAATTAGTCTTGAAGAGAATTAATGGTTAACTCGTCAAATTGCTTTAAAAATGAAATAAAATAAAGATTGATTACATTTGATAATTTACCACAATATGGATGAGGTGAATGACAAATTTATACGTTGTAATACAGTCCAGGTTATTATTAATGTGTATCATATACCCTTATCAACGATAATTGACAACATTCGACCTAATTGATATGGGAAGAGTAAAGATCCAGTTTCAAGCAGAAGATTCACCATCTCTCCATGTTAACAATAGTGTTGTTAACACTTACACAATACACGCATACATGTAGTAGTAACACGATGGCAATTCTTGGATCGATGTAGGGGTCACAGTACTCGGTACTGGTAAAAAGCTACTACATACTGCTACTGGGGCGTCGTTATCACAACGACCCCAAAGACAGAGAGGCAAACAGAATCGAGACCAGGCAAACTATATGTAGGTCAAACCCGAAAAATACCTAATTAGATAAACGTTTTTGGAAATTTCATCGTAACAATAGCCCTCAAAAATTCATTTTTATGTTTATTATAGAGAAAAAAACCACCCACGAAAGACAAGACAACCACAACAAGATAGAGGAAATACGATATGTATGTATGAGGGTGTATTTACGACTAGAAAGGGATACATTCAAGAAGGCGTCTTATGATAATGGTTGTCTGAATTTCTCTATGGAATTTGATTAAATAATACTCAATTTTACGACTAATACTGTTTTGCGCAAAAATTAATTCATTTATTAAATTACATAAAAGCTTGGTTCTTTGTGTTTTAAAGCAATTGAATTGAATCTTTTTAAATAATTCACAGATTGTCTTAGGGACAATAAAAAATTTGGCATTGTTAAAAATGCTGTTATCAAAGCACTGAATTTACATTGAAATTTCCAATGCTTCGTAATTCTGTCCTGAAGAATACAATAACGTTAATGTTAGCACTTAATGTTCGAAAATCCAGAAGAATGCAATCGAATTGTATATTTTCATCTGTAATACAAACAAAAGAAGCCATGTAGGCGGGCAAACACAAATAATTTTTTTTTTAAATTAGTTAGGCACAAGTTAAGCTTTAATCAAATAATTCAGCTGTAGATTGATGTAAGTATGAAAAGAACAACCGGCCCTTGGAGAGCTAAACAATACAAACCGTTATCGTGTATTTGACTCCATTAATACACCTTTCTCTTGTCAGAATTCAACTTTTATTTTGCTTGATAAAGAACATCCCTTTTTCAGTTTAATTGTGATGATTTACACAGTAAGAAAACGTAATATCATACAAGGCGTAAACTTTTTTTTAAAAAAAATTGTTAAATTCTTTTAAATAAACGAAAAACAGAAATATTCTCCGGTCATATTTCTGTTTTCCCCTTGTGAGTTTCTACTTCAATTTCTCAAAATTGAACATGAACGATGTCGGCTCATAAAAACAAAAATGACAAGTTATTTTTCTCATCTACTTCCTCAACGTACAATCTTAAAAATTATAAAAAATAAAACATCAACTTCAATATTTTCCGTTTTATAAGGGTGAGTTGTTCCCAGTAAAATGTCGTATTTTATAAAATTATTCATAAACAAAAAAAGAGGACAACACCCCTCTAAACGTATATATACCTGTATATAGTGAAAAATTATGTTGATATATCAGCGTCATATATCTATAAAGTGTTAAATTTTATTCACACCCCCTAATAGTATTCACAAAGACTTACAATATTAAAGTTGCGAAAAATTTACAATAAATTATATTATTATTATTATTATTATTATTATTTCAACATTTCCATGGTGAAGAATAAACGGATTTAATCAGATTTTTTTTATCAACTTTCCAACATAAAAAAATATCTAGAAATAATACGGAAGTACGTATGTATATTCAGGGTGTGTAAAAATAAATCCTTGCTGACTGACCTGACCCTTTTTGCCGTAACAAAGCCATTGTAATGGACATTAACAAATCGTCTGTCAACTCTTCCCCTATTATCCACTAAATCATATCTTTGATATACCTGTTATTTTTATATAATTCTAAACTAGAATAGCGAGTTGTTTGTGTCTTTTCTAAACTGCACACTCTTTAGAAATAAAAAAAAAGGAACATACACACTGAAACTATTGTGTAGCAATTGAAAACGACATCGTAGAAAGTAATGAAACTCATTAATCGAATACTGATGCTCGAATTTAATGTGTTCTGGAAAAAACGTATCCAACTAAATAATATTTAAAAGGGATTGAAACGTGCCAATGTCTGTTTCATCGTCATCATAAACTTTACCATTTTATCTGTGAATTGAAGTTTACGTGATTTGTGATTGTGGCAGAGCATTTGTCATGATTGCACGTTGAAACTCTACGTGACAATTTACATCGAAAAATAAAACTACAAGAAAATCCAAAAATACAAATATTAAAACCACCTTATTTTTGATGTTGTTGTTGTTGTTGTTAATTATTATTGAAAGGTACTTTTCTATAGAATTTCGGATATCTATTTTATTGATCTTTTGGAACAAATTCGTTTGTAAATGGTATTGCTGTAGAATGAATAGAACTGAGGGTAAAGTAGATTACTTCCGAATTCACTTTCACCATACAAATAAAGGAAACGAGAAAGTTGGGTGTTTTTTCTTGCAGAGAGGAAAAAAAACTAGATAACGATAAAGAAACTTGCAGAAAGCTTAAAACATAGAAACAGGTAAACAAAAAAATCAATATAATAAAACTGATGAATCTAATTGAAAATACATTTGTTAATTAGCTTGCAGCTATTTGAAATTAAAATAACGATCTTTTCCATTTCTATTGCTTTGTAACTTTAGAAAAATAATATGCTGTTATTGTTCTATTCTGATGGAAACAAGCTAACAATGATTCAAATTAAGAGACTTGAAGCACAATAAGAATAATACGGTACAGCATCTTCACTATTAAATGTCAGTACTTGAAATTTTATTACAAAAGCAATCTAACAGCTTTTCATTACTATTTCCCTCTTTAAATCATCTTCACTGTTAACAAAATATGATTATCTTCTATAACAAAAACATACCGAACACGTATCGTCATAGTGATAAGAAACAATGTAATTTAAATTTTCAAAAGCTTTCCACAATCGACAATTTTCTTTATAAGATCAAATGTATTTAGTTTTATTTGATTAATATCAGTAAAACGTGATCATCTATCCTTCTAAAACCAACCCCTCTTCATCAATATTTCATGTCGGCCCCCTCATTTTCACATTTCATCCCCTATTTCGTCTATTTCTACACCACATGAAAACCACTTTGCAACATTTATCTGTCACCATATACAATTCGTATTGGATTGACTGCAACTGACAACTGTCCTCTTGACTTCAACTAAGTTCTACCCTTAAAATCGCCTCAATAACAATCATCCTATTGCCTATACAACAATTTCTTAATTATAACAATTAACAATGAATGGCGTTTAATTAAAAGAAGACGTTTTCCGTATGCGTTTCTTCATTAAATCAACTACAATTATAACAACCCTAGCGTTTTAGATAAATACAATGGTGAAGGAAAAAGTTAAGTAAGATAACAGAAGGGCGATGGAAATACGTGATGACTTTCTCATGATAGTAAAAAAAAATAATTACACGTTAGAGATTGAACATAGTTCAATCTGTTCTTGATATTTATAGCAATAGGGTGTTTGGTGATAGTAGTTGTGATTTCCATTCGATTCTCCCATCTTGATTTGATTAACAATCTCATCATCTCAAAACAATTGAACTGTTAAATTGTCTGTGATTATTATTGAGCGTTGCGTTTAATTTATTGCATACGGTCATTGATCGAAGAGAAATTCGATGGATCAATCAACCAGTGATCGTAATAAATGTGGTGGTGCATCTTCAATGGAAATCGTTTACAACTTTGATAATCACCAGAATGAAAGAAAATCTTGTTAATGAAGGATTGAAAAGGTCAAGTAGTGCTTGGATCATCAATTTTCATCCTTTTATCAAGAGATTTCTCGTGTAATTTTTCTAATTTTATAATTAATAGGAAGTCAACTTAAACGTTATATTGTTATACCGGAGATAGTTTCAAAACCTACAAAATCCTTTCAAAATGACTAATGGGATATAATGAAGCTCAAGTTTGCACTTACTAAAACAACAACGACACACAACGATCGTGTCCAGGTGTAAAAGGTTTTTCCAAGGGCTTGTTATATATCATCGGGATTTAAACAGTGTTTGTATGTTTGTTTGGGGGGGATTTACATAAGGATTATGAAAATGAAGGGAAAATGGTGAAGTAGAAGGGAATGTGCGACAAATTTGATAAAAAGGAGACACGATTTTTTAAACAACAACTGTTAAACTACAGTTGGTTTTGTTTTCTTCAATGAAATATTACTCTCTTTAATAAAACTGAATTAAACTGAATTGTTTCAATTAATTTTATTAATGACGTCATGCTCTGAAAATATTTAAGTGGAGTGTTACAAATATTAAAATACAACTCAAAACGAAATTCTAACTAAAAATAAATGGTGAACAAGTAAGAATGAAAATAATGATATGGACAGTTTTTATTTTTTTCCCAAAACAAACAAGTCAAACACGATTATTTTTCATGACAAATAAACAAACAAAGGGGTGGTGCGGCCATTACCATATTCATATCAATTTTCTAGATGAAATGACAAACGAATTAAACCATTCAACAACAATGAGCAAACTAATAATTGACATATCAATTCATGTGAGACTAAATGAAACAATCGAATATATTCAATAGGAATTTTAGAATGAATTCGTTGCCGTTTGTGTGTTTTATTTTTCTTTTAAATGACTGTATTTTGCTACTGAAATTAGATAGTAACATCTTTCTAATTAATTCCAATTTGTATTTAAAATCAGACCATGTTTTATTCACTCTTCAAAACAAACCAGTGAAATTCCATCAGACTTTAGATTATGCAATTTTAAATAAATACAAGCAGTTCTTAATTAAAAACATCCCAAAATAAAAACGACTAGTCGCTTTATATTTGTAGGGAGCATTATTTTAAAAACACAACAGATGAGGGGGCGCGAAACATTAATAAAATTCTTCCCCTTATTGCCAAATGTTGAGAAATTACAAAACATTGCTGGATTCACTTCCCCATTCTATAATAATAATAATAATAATAATAATTTAAAAATCATCAATTAAACTGTAAAAACTTGTTCAATTCGATCGAATTTTTCAGGCGAAATATTCGCTTTGTGATGGAATATCGTAAGCGGTTTTTTTTTGAATAATTTTTGACATTTGTAATGTGCTATAAAAATATCTCTTATCTGGATTAATGGTAGAAATAAACAACAACGAAAATCAAAAGTTAACATCTCTTGGGAGGCAATCAAACATTAATCCTGAAAACTTCCCAACAAACTATATCCTCAAACAGTCTAGTCTTATTCCATAAGATGGGTGTTCTAACAAATAATTCTTGATTATAATTTATTTATCTCCAATAACTTTTTGTTTGTTCTACGTGTGCGTGTTTTTTTTCTCTCTCATAAAATAGACACGAACTGTGTAAAGCAATAGATGATAAAGAAGGTCATGAATTTATTTGGTGTAAATAATAATAAAAGTATAATAAATTGTTTAATTAAAACCATTATTGGTGGATATTAGTTTAAATCAACCATAAATCATATGAATAACAGGTTGGATAATTCGTATGCATAGAATTTTCAAAAAAAAAACACCATCGTGGGGCTCTGGTTATGATGGTTGGGTAGATGGATTATTGTTGGTGCCATCGTAATTGAGGGTTATCATAAAGGGGCTGTAGAATGGATTGTTCATATGTTTGAAACCCTTCCACGTCTATTAAATCGTTAATGTTTTTCACTGGTTATAATAGGGGGAGTTCGGTTGACGTCATCATAGAAATGGAAATCCGGTTGGAAAACTCCTTCTTACTTTTATCAAACTTCAATAAAACTTTACAGAATGAAAGAAAACCAAACGTAAAGTTCTCAAAGTTCGTCTCGTAGATAACAAAAGTTCAATGCCTCCTCTTCAACTATCACGTAACATATCTTATAATAGAAACAATTACGTCGTTCTTATTATTAATAACATAGATGTGATATTCTAATAAAGAGTTTCAGTTTATCTTGGATGTCAGCGTTTATCTATGTCTATTAAATTAAATTTCAAACACTTCCGGAAACAAAACAAACAGAAAAATAGATACTAATCAATATAACATAACGAAGCAAATCTCCTCCTGTCTAGATTTAATCGCACAAAAATTCCAATCAATAACTTCATACAAACCACACAATAGTTGTACTGTCTGGCCCTCCATAATTTAATTATTCGTTAGAATGATTTACAAATTTTCCAATGAGTATAATCGATATTTTTTCATTTTTGTGTAATTATAAAAAAACTTATAGATCGAACATGTCAAGATTGGACAAATGCCAAATTTTTATCAGATGGAAGAATAAAAATCACTTGTCTAATATATCCTACTCCAACAATTAATTGTTATTAATCGATAATAAATTTTGATAAATATTTATATTATTGGATAGAATGTAACTAAATTAAAATATACGGAAAGATCTATTTTTATATGTTGAATCATAAAACAGTTGTGTAATTAAAATTAATTAAAATACAACATAATTATTGTGGTTAATTATAACGTTAAAATGGCGCTAGCTAAAAAATGCATTTGTTATTTATTTATTTTTTTTTAATTAACTGCGAACAAGAATAGAAAATAATTGTATTTTAGAATGGTTTCATATTTAGTCGCAGCCTTAATTGGAATAATGCCGCATACTATAAAATTATTATCTATAACAATTATATAGACAATAAATTTTATATAAATATCAACGGATTGTAATAAAATTTAAAGAAGAAAAAATTTTAAAATCAATTAAATCAAATGTAAATTTTCACGTATACACTTTCTCTCTTTCTCGTTAGAAAACGAATTTGAATGCATAACTCGAGTTAGTTTCTAGAAGTAATACTCATTTGAATACCGTATATATAACATCAAGAAGACAACATCAACAACAACAACAACAACAACAACAACACCGGATATAAAGTTCTCAAAGTTAAAACACCTAAATTCCGACATGTCACACAACAACAACAATAACAACAAAACACAAAAGAAAGATTACAATAATTGAATTTTTAAAAACCGATTATAAATAACGTCAGTGTTTAAAGATTCATTTCATATATTTCCCCTCGTATATACCTCTATATATATATATATATATATATATATATATATATATATATATATATATGTTAAAAAATACGTAACAATTTGTAAAGAATACAAGGGGAGATGTTACAAAGAACACCATGTGTTGTCCACCTGAATAATCCCTCTGAAAATAAGATTTCTCAATAACAATATATTGGAAAAATTGCAGTTACTCTTCACGAATATATAAGAAAGAAAAAAAAACGATTCCCTATCATAATCTCCTTGATCTATTTCGTATAAGGGTAACAAAGCACACATATAGAAAAAAATATGATTCAAGTTTATGATAAATGAGGAATTTTCTTGTCATTTCATTTGGCAAATAATTCCTTTTGATGATTTGTTGAAGAGGAAAACATTTAAAATGGACACACATACACGATAATAATAATGGTTGAATGAAATCTATTTTATGTAAAAAAAAAAACCACAACCATATATGCGATGATTTACGATTGTTTAGGAACCATTAATTTATGATAAAAATAGAAAAGTTTGTATGGTGGAGGCGCTACAATGCGAAATCAATAATAAAACATCATCATTATCACTATCCACAATAATGGATCGATAGAAATTCAATGTGTAATTTAAACAATTCCTATTTGGTCTAATTTTAACAAGTAGAAATGTCTTGATTCAATACAAGTTCCATCCGTTTTGTTTAATGGAATCACATGAATGCAGTAGTGGCGAATCGACATTTAACATCCATTCAATAGGAACGAGAATGGTGGTAAACAACATAAAGATAAAAAAATATCGTCAATTTATTAACATAGATATAGGCCGGTTAATTAACAAGAAACTACTGGAATAGAAACAGCAATTTCGACTATTTTATTTGTTCGCTCTATGTATATTTGACTTCGATTATAATGAGTGTGAAGGAAATAATCAAATAATTCAAGTTAATTGAAGTGAAACAACCTCTGACAGACTCAATTTGTTATACTGTTTCTTTAATACTTATGCAAGTTTTGCAGATCAACCTGTATATGTTTTTTAAACATTAACTAAATTGCCGCTAAAACCGGAAGCCCTATCAAAAAGCCTATAATTACAGCAAATTTTATCGAATTTAATTAATCAAGCAATAAATAGAATGGCATGTGTGAAGCCCATCTTCGTAACAACAATTTGTATATATTTTCAGTTTATTCAAATAAAATAATAATTAAGAAATATATTGTATACTATACACCCTCCCTCTCTACATGATCGTTACAGATGACGTTTAATTTATATTCGACAAACAATTCGTTCAGATCTCTATATACGAACAATATTACAATGAAATTTGCATATTCTAAAATTGTTCTATCAATTTGATTTTATTATTAAATTATAATATAATGAACGTGTTAAGATAGACCGTTTATTGTTCGAAATGATATTGCTTGCCTCATTATTATTATTATTATTTATTTTTTTAAATGCAATTTATATGATATTTGACATACTATTGTGAAACGAATTAATTTGATTCAATAAATTAAAATGGAAATTAAGCATATTTGAATAAAAATTATGCAAGTTAAACTAGAGAAAAAACAAATGCTTTAATTACAACACTAATAATAAACCACTTAGAATAACCTCCTCCCTCACATCATCTCTCTTATAATTACAAGATACCTCTCATCCATATTTCATGGAAAAGTTTATTTTCGAAAACGATATTTCATTAAATACTAGAGAGGTGTGTGTGTGTGTGTGTGTGTGTGTGGGGGATAACACCAACATATGTCAACACTCAATATTGGTCAAATTACATATCATGTGTTAACAGTTTATGACTTGAATGATCGATCACATATATAACACAACATGTAATAACGTTTATAATTGTTATTTTCTACAATTAAAAATGATAGCAATTCTAGTTTAAATTTGATATATTTTGTAACATTCTCCATCATTTATCATCTAATCATCAATCTTGATAATAAAAGGCAACATTAGTAGAAAAAAGTACTGTGTAAAAGGTTTTCGTACTCCAATTTAAGATGATAAATACGACCCTTGATAAATATTTTCTAGACCGCACACATCTTATAATCCCCAGAGAGATTGTGTGTACACAAGAGATGATGGCTTATTTATTACAAATAATAGGATACAATAAAAATCGATAATTGTTCTCATTTTTATTCAATGTTCCAATTAGAAATATTTTAAAACACTTTTAAATTGTTGTAAAGTGAAAGAAAATTGTCAAATGATTTTGATGTTTTTTGTTTTTAAAAATCCCATCTTGATCGTACCGAATGTAGATTTTATCGTCATTCAAATCACCCTCTAAGCTTTTTATAGCAAAAAAGTGATTTCTTTGTAAAACAGTCACATTTTATCCAAGAGAAGAAGAGGGTGGAAAAGAAGCAAAGCTTATGTATGATAGATGAAGAGTTGATGAAAAAAACATCTGCTACTATTTCGTCTAAGTAATTTTATTCAATCACACGATACAATATTCAATTCAATTTAAACAGTAGATCGTTTGCCTGTCAGCAATGAATTTTTAAACAATCCATTGAATACAATTGAAGCTTTGAATTGTTCTAACAAAGCCACAAGTTGTAACTATAACAATTCATAGCTGTAAATTTCCAAACCAAAAAAAAATAATAAATATATTGATTACGTCCCGATTAGATATACCACAAAACTTAAATAATTAATTTAACAAACTGTACAACAACAATGTAGATGTAGATCTAAGACAGGGTAAAATTTCGACATCAAATCCTTCATTCATCCATTCAAAACTTAATCAATTAAAACCACCACCACCTATTGGAATTTTACACGTAAACCTGCCAAGAATTTCATCGAAACTTTCTTAAGAATAACATACACAAACACACACACACACACACACACACACACAAATCAATCAAGAATTATCAAACTCAATTAGAAGATTACTCAACGAAAATCAGAAGTTATAATAGAGGGTAAGTAAGGGGTAAAAATAAAGTTGCAATCACCCCCATCTCAAAACTAAGTTATGATACGCATTGATTTTCCACTAGAATACACCATATATACACACAACACATACACACTTCAACCCCCGACTCTTTTACGTTTAGAGAAAATGCAATTAGTGGCTCGTTTACTCAGCTGTCGTTTTTAGCACCGTTCTAGGGATTAATTGTTAATTATTAATCTAGCAAGGGTAATTGCTAGGCAAAAGACAGATTGAATCATTAGGGATATATGTGTAAGCAATATAAGAGAAACAAGTATTTGAGAGGTGAAGAGGTTGAGATAAATAGTGTAATAATTTTAAGAGAAATTTATCAATGTCTTCTATCCTATCAATTTTAGTTTAGCAAATATAAAAAAAAGAAGAACGCATGAAATTGAAGAAAAAAATATCAATTGAAGAACTAATGCATAAATTTCTGCTGACCATCAAATTCACCCCTATTCCACACAACTTTTCCATCTTCAAAATTACATAGAAAGATAAAGTGAATTTTAATATTGCCAGTCATCTATCACATACTGAATTTCCATTTATATAAGAGAAATTGTTTTTGAAATATCACAAACATGTAACTATTTATAAAGGGTTGGTTTTCACTTTGCCTACTGTTGTTTTACAAGCAGACGCGTTAACGGGGGGGTTACAAAGGAGGCACTTAATATTCAATTATAAATACTGATTGGACAGCTGAAGGGTCCTTGTAGATAATTTTGAAATGAGGAAAACTCGATATTAACTTTTGAAAATTATACGATTATAAAATAAAAATTACGAATAATGTCTGTATTTGAATAGATTCCATCTGAAAATGATTTATTTAGAGGCCTTGCGTGATTGTGGGGCCCAAGGCGGCCGTCTCCTTCGCCTGTCATTGTTTACGAAAATTGATGGTAAAAACACTTACGATTTTTCATGTTTCAATATGATAAAGACAGATAGTCAATTAATTTTTTATTCCAATTTGTTTATACATTTGAAATATGGATTTATGTTTTTTTTCAAAATCTTTTTAAACAACTTTTATTCGATTTCGAAACGATAAAGTTGGTAGATCTAGAGACAAATTTAATTCGACGACAAAAGTTTCAAACTTTTCATAACAAATACGATCATTGGTTAGTTGAAACGATACTTTATCAAATTTGAGTCTTTGATTTCACCATTATTTATTTTATTGGCTATCTACTGGTAGTGAAAGGAGTATTAATTTACGCATGTCTCAACCTTTCAAAAGGATTCGCAATTATCTCTTTAAAAATCAATTTGTGATTTATTATTTCAGTTATTGTGAAAAAAACTAGATTGTCATTCTAAATTTAATTTACGTTCGTTTATTAAAAAATAAATCATACACGTCGATATATAAATTTCACAAAATAGATAAATAAATAAATACAGGTATCTATCTATACATACAACATCATTCAATTTTTTTTTTATTTATTTAGAGAGACTTATGACAGTTTCTATTTGGGACGGCTGGTTTCATGAATATTTCATCCACTTTTACTACAGTTTGGTCGATAGAAACAACCTTAATACAAACCGAACATGAAACATTTAAATAATGCAATATTGCAAATTTTCATGTAATTCCTTACGTTACGATTTTAGAAAGAAAAAGAAAAGACAAAATTAAACGAAAATTATCGAATTCTCATGTGAAAATTATTTCAACAGCACATTTGTGTACAGTGAACTGAAAAACAACACACACACACACACACACACACACCTACGAAATTCAATAAACTCCTCAACGTCACCCAAAGAAATAGAAGAAATATCAGATGTCAGAGTGAACGACGTTATTTTTGTAGATTTTCTATTGATTTATTGTTTCGCTACGGTATTAAAAAAAAACGGGAAAAAGAAAGAAATACAGGGTATCCCATCAAAAAGTATTGCAGTTACATTAGTTGTACATTAAACCAGAAAATCACCCTAAGAATTTCTGTGTCCTTGTAGCTAATTCTCTTTTGGTCGATGCTTCCTTGGAAAGCAAATTGCCTTTGTAAGGAAAATCGAAGGATCCGAATACCTTTTGATGGAGGGGCACACTGTATAATTATGACGTGATTTAACAATTATGCTAAAGTTCTTTAATTAATCTCAACTGATACAGAATTCTGTTATATATTAGTGAATTTCAACAACTTCCTTAGGCGTCACTCAAATCGTAATTAAACTTTATGAGCATCGTTACAAACGACACATTAAATCACAGAGTGTGAGATTTGATTTTAAGACATTTTAAATAACTTTAATGCAATTATTTCCGGTTAGTGGGAAATTTTAAATGATAAAAGAAATATAATATTAAAATAGTTTGTTGTAAAATTTCTAATTTTCTATTATCATTATTATATTCAATGGGAATTTTTCAAAAACTTGTTCAACACAGGCCAGTTCTGTAGTATTCTAAATAATACGTCTACTTCATGAATTCTATTATTGTCGACTATATACCACCAACTCGAACTAACGAAAAGAGAATATAAAATGAGCGACATAATAATCTAATTTTATATAGAAATTCTCTTTCAAAATGTTTATGATAAAATAAAATAATTTTATAGAAAATAACTAAACTAAATAGAAAGCGATATATAAATTGATAACGTCAAAATCGAACTACTAATTTCAAGATTAGAAATTTTTTGATTTATATTTATAAATCTAAACTTAAGTAAGTGTTACTGACCTTTTATATAGGTTTACTTAAAATAAATAACGCTACAATAGACTAACTATAGTTAAATACATTTTAGTAAATGTGCCAATTTTAACACCTTCATTTTTAGAATAATCTCCTCCCATCTAAATAATTTTGAAATTTCCAAACTATTTAATAATAAATTGTGCATTCTAATAATAGAATTGATCGAAACAAATGGATAATTTGTTGAATATTCTATTGTTTAATTAATCGTTACTATTATTGAATAGATATAAGCCCACTTGTATTTACTAAATAATACTGATATTTAAACCAAACCCAAAAACATTTATTTATATTAGTCATGAACTCTTTTATATAAAATACACAATGCTTTATTTTTCTATTACAATCATTCATTACGACAACATATGCACTCTATGACTCATCTATATGAAATGAAACAAAAAAAAATTCTTGCACACCATCAAATTAATTCCAGCAAAAAATGGTATAAAACTTGTTTTTCTAAAAAAGAATTTGTACAGAGTAACTCTTGAACATTGTTCACTTTCTATTTATTAATGGATTTACAAGAGAATCGTACAAAATCAAAATTGTTTAAGACTCAATCTAAACTCGCCTACTCGCATTCTAATTAGAATAAAAACTCGCAGTGATAAGTAAGCGGCGAGTACATTCGCATTCAAGTAAGCTCAAACGATGCCTTTGAGCTTTTCAGAACATTTAGAATTTGAATAATTTTCGAAAAATATCATTTTTAAATGATACAATCTAGTCAACCATAGCCGAGACTCAGCCTATATCAGACATCCTTACAGATGATCGATTGTAATAGTAACAATATTTTTATATTGATCAATGACAATCGATAAAGAAAATTATAAAAGACTCACTTGTAATTTATTCTGTAGTCGGTTTTTTTTTGTTTTGTTTCTAACACTTGATCGAATATAAACGTGACCACCTTCATCAATCAAATGTCAATATTACATGTCTATAATCGTAGATCTAACATTTTTCACTTGACAATCGTTTTTGAAAAGTAAAGCGAACAACAAAAACAAAAAAGAGAAATATAGAAGCCTTTGTAGTAAATAGGAGGGAATTTCTAAATTATGATTAATTAATTTTAAGAAAATTGTAATAGAATTATAAGGCGATCGTGTCGTTTCTAACAGAAATGAGAAGAAATTAATTAATCAATTAAAATTCGGATTATTATTTATCCAATTTTGTAACAAAAATTAATCAATCAATTAAAATGTAAACATTACAAAACTTACATAAACGTCCAAAGGAATGTGACAGTCTTTTTCGTAATTTTTGCATACGTGATAATGCACCACTTTTCTTTTCACGCATTGTAACTCCTGTTGGCAGACCAACTCCTAGAACAATTAAAAAAATAATTAATAACTAGGAGAAATATTTACAATGGGACGGTTATAAAATCTCAAAGTTATATAAATATTATCTATACACATACACACGTGTAATGAATATGCGTGTGTAAATACTTAAAATACTAATAATGAGATTGCATTTTTCTTTTTATGTATACATATATAGAATAGATATATACATTTGTGTGTAAACTTAGAAAGGATAATGTGAGCAAAAGCGTAAAAACCATTGTAAAAGTTCTTTTGTTCTAAAAGTTTATGAATTGCTACCGTTAAAGTGACGACGATGGAAATGTGATGGGAGAGAGAGAATTTCTTTTTATTTTCCTACTTGAAAATTGTCAAAACGAATTGAATTTGATAATGACGTCATAATTAATTCAATAATGTTATTAACGTACATTCACTAACAAAATTTTCCAATAAAACGATAGAAAATCAATAAATACTGAATTTATAATAACATATAAAATATTTACCATAAGTAATTTTATTTTGATAAAAAAAAAATTAAAATGGCTGTGAAAATATTTAACTTGACCATACAATATATTGTGTATACACGTATAATGTACCCATTTAATATAGAAATAAAATAGGAAAAACCTTGACTTTTCAAACAACGACCTTTTATAATTTCCAAGTATATAACGCATTTATTACCATAGTCATAAAAATAAAATACAATTATAATTTTCCTCAATTAATCTACGATTTCATCGAATTAACGGCAATAATAATAAACGTATGATTCAAATATAGATAATCCAATATTATTAGGAATTTTTCAAACTATATACAGATTGTTTCAGATAAACGAACCGATCAATATGAAACGAAAGTTTCTGATCAAGTTGAGATTTTGTCACAAAATTGCTAATTCTGTTCGTTGAGTTTTTATGCAAAAAAAATATGTAAACTTTGAAAATTTGTTGAATATTATATGCCTCATGTTTTGAATAAATTATTTAAAACAGTTGAGAACTACTATTAGTTAGAAAATCTATATAGTATTAGTAACTTGGGACACAACTTATGATTCCATTTTCTGTTATTATTACATACCGAATCCTTGAATTTCCAGCAAAAAGTTTAACAAATAACATTTAATCATTTCCTAGCCACATACTGTATAATTTATAACTATTAAATACGCTTTTATAAAAATAAAAACTATGCTTATTATCCATAATTTGTTCACATAGTTTAATCGGTGTTGGAAAACACAATTTTTAAGTTTAAGTTAACCATTCAGTATTTATGTTCTTACAAAAATTTTAACGGTATTCTGTAGTACAACGCATCAACTTATTGTAAAGTAGGTTTGTTAATTGAGTTTCCTTATTTCCTTTGTAATAAGTAGAATTTCTAGTAAAGCTCTTATGTATTACATCCAACATGAAATTTGAGTTTAATATAACAAAAACTAATTAACATCGATAAATTACAATCGATTGATATCAATGATAATAACAATAATAATAAGACAAGAATGACATGCAACAAATTCAATATTTCCATTAAATTTACCTGGTAATAATACGTAGGTAATATTATAAAATTCATGACATAAGACAAATCGATCAATAACAAAAAAAGAGTCAACCTACAGTTCTATTTTTTTTTTGTTTAAAGAAATACAAGTTCAACAAAATTTCTACATAGAGAAAAAGTCATCAATTTTTGTTCGTTTTTTAAAAGCTTTTATATGTGACTGTTTTCGATAAAACATACGTATCCATTTACTACTATAAAATATCCCCCCAAATGGCCCTAAGCTATATACTACCGCTACTAGCAAGTTTTCTCACCCTTCGACACACATTGAAGTATTTGAGAAAAATTCAAACCCTCTAGTTACTACTTTTAATTGATATAAGGGTTGTTGTCTTGAACTTTTTAAAAAGTTCCAAGTTAATGTGGCATAATAAATTTAAACTTTCTCTTTTGTTAATAGACTGTTGAAAAAAATTCAATACTGCTGATAAAAATGCACTCCAAAGAAAACAAAAAAAATGTATATATATATATATATTTCAAATGATGGGGCTTTCAATCGGAACGAAAACAATACCCAAGGATATCCCCATAGGGACAGTGACAGGAATTGAGTTGAAAGTAATCAAATCTTTGAAGAGAAATCTATAGAAAGGAAGAACAAGGTGGAAAAAAAGAGAGATTTTCTTGCTAAAACAATAGCTATACTACTAATAAAATCAATATAATTTAAAACATCTTCCTGAATACTAGTGAATCATTTAATAAGGTAAATAATGAGTCATTCGATATTGAATTTGCGTAAACACCTCAACAACCGGATTTCCTTTTTTAGTGAATCCTAATTAAATTAAAATAATATAAATGGTAATGGGAAGACATTTATTAATATTACTGTTAGATCTAAACAACAATAGATAAATGTGATTTTATAGTTGAAAAGATGATAAAATATAAACATAATATTAGAGATAAAAACCTGATAACATCTGGCCTAGATTAAAAAACACCGAGACAACATTCTTTGAGAATATGTGATTTGGAACACTCTCTCTCCACCCCTATACATATATATCTATCATTTATCGTGAATAAGTTTATAAAAATACGATAAAATCTTCGATTTTCGCCTACTACATTTCTAAATATATCAGAAATATTTAAATAACGAATTTTCTACCGAAAATTATTCAAATATACATAGGTGTAGTAGAAAAATAATCGTTTATAGATATCTAACAATAACAGATGTATAACACACGCATAGCCACCGTTTAATTTTATTAGAATCCATTTACGGAATTAGTCACCCTTGTAAGGATCGTTCAAACTCAAGCACCCACTAGACTTGATGAAGCTATAAAAAATAATTAACTCAGTGTGAAAGTAACCTGAGGACACTAACTAAACGAAAAATAGAAATAAAGTTTGTTTTCTTCCATTGTGTCGTACGCCACAAAAAAAATTTGGTAGCTAGAGACTACACAAGAGACTACAAGAGGTCTCATTGGTAAATCGTACTAATTGAAATTTACCCTCCAATATAACAAGAATGAGTATAGAGAGAAGAGAGAGAGAAACATGATATGAATTCAGATTAGGTAGATCTTTTCTCAAATGAATGCTGACCTAAAATAATGTACCTATTTAAAAAAAAATATATGTCAAGAATGCAGTTTTAATAATTAAATTGATCATGCCCAACATTTATTCATTTATTTTATTTTTAAACAATTAACACATCACAATGTACATGCCACCAATGAATATCACTCACCAAATTTTCCAAAAGAAAAAAGCAACAAAAAAATTGCAGCAATGCTTTGTGGTTTTCTATTGTCCCTGGAAAAACCAACAAACAAACGAAAAACAAAAACAGTAGCGAAAATCCGGCCGCGTTCACAAACTATCAAACTGATATGACTGAATAAATCATGACGTAAATAGTAACTCGAACCAGCGCTACTATTTCTCTAAAAACTGACAATGATAATGACGCCAATAAAATGATAAATTCTCACAATAGAGAAGGGGAAATTACTTATAGAAAAAAAAACAAGAAGTATATATAGGAATATTTTTTTATTATTGCAGTTGGTCCCACGACGGCACTTCACCAACTAAAACTGTGATCATGTATTTCAAACATTTTAAAGCGGGACAACACAAAGAAAGCGCAGTAAACAAAACGTTGTTGTGACGGCAGCAGGGGCGCCAATGAATAACCACCACCACTAACGCCGCCACCACCACCACCACCAACATGCACTGAATTTTGTGGGGCGCACACTCTGATTGAGGGTGGTAGAATCTTTATTGAGGGGATGGTGAATATATGTGTATGGGCGCGATCACTACTAGTATTACCACAACAACAGGGCTGCTTCGAATACCATTAAAAAAAAAACTGTGTGCATTTCTAAGTTCACCTGTAGGGATGACTATAGGGGAAATAATTTACTACATTCTAATGCATAACTAAAACCAACTCATCCGTCCATTATCATTCCTAATGGCAATCTGATATTCGAAACATTTGGAAATTGTTTGAACAGATGTATAGAAGAAATTAGAAAATGTTTAGTCTAGATTTATGACAGTGACAAGAAGGGATAATAGACTATCCGATTATATTTCTTCAATTTCAACTGTCACATAAAATGCACCTCAAATCACTGAAAACTAACACAAATAAGGCAAAGGTCAAAACTGGTATCCATGGTATAGCATAATCCATCAAAAATGCATCATCAAACACACTACTAACGAGTCAGTTATATGGAACAACACCACAATACACTCAATATATAATTATATTATCTAACATCAGTTTATTTTAAAACATATCCGTCATTCTATTAAAATTATACAAAAATAGAAAAATCAATTCTGTTTAAATCTAATTTAGTATGTCGTATCGATAATAAAACTAGATACTACCACAATTTTCAATTAAGTCATCGTAAAAAGCAAAGAACTCTAATCGGTTCCGTATAATACGATCTACCAGTTTACAGGGAATGTTACAAGAAAGAATTCATCCAACCATGAAAAAGAATTGTACGGATAATAGAGCAACTAGATGGCGGTCAGTTATATCTAACATATAAGAGAGAGAGAGAGAGAGTAAAATGGGCAAAAAAAGGTATAGCTGGATTTCAATTTCTAAACACACAACAACACAACCAGATTCAATCTTTAAATAGTAATAAAAATTCAGTTAGCAATAAAAAATTCACCATAAGGGTGTGAAAAAAGTCAATGTGAGCAATATTTTCATATAATGGTGATAGTCGATCCATTTAAGCACAGTAACGGATCAATTTATTGTCAATTAGACTGTTTATTAACCTTGTTTATTTCAATTTGTTAAATAGTACGGAGTTTTTATAAGGCTAATTTTCCTTCTATTTTGTTTTCAAATTTAAAGATGCTTTCCAATCTTTCCATCTAAAATCTGTAATTATCATAGTTGACCTATGTCAAAACGAAAGTATTTCTACCCTTGGACCCTCTCTGAAACTTATTCTCTGATCTAGCACAATCAAAATTGTTAAGGACTCTATTAAAAATTGAATATAAAACCCCACCAAAGTAAAAAATAATCTTTTATTTTATAATACAAATAATGATGATGATGTGGACCACGACGTCAATAATTTACATAATGGAAGTTAGCAAATGACATATTGTTAAGTTTTACATGAAACCACCACCCACATCAAACATAAAATAGATGTAAAAATTCTATTTCAATTAAGGAGGAATTACTACAAAAATTCACTATGGAAATGGCAATGATAACGATAACAGTAAATGCTTTAAAGGTGAGTACCAGTGAATGAAGTGTGAGTGCCAACAACTGTAATGGTGCGTAAAGATTTACGAGCATTTACTTCCCCAAAGGATCAAATCTCTAAAACTTGATGTATATGTTATACCACTATTGTGTTTTAATACAAGACGATATTTTAGGGTATGCTTGCTTGCCAGCATAGTTGTTCAAAATCGTTCTTCATAAACATGTCGAATGATGATGACATGGCTTATCGTTGTTACAGTGTATACAGGAAGCAGCAGAATCATTTGACATACAACAAACAAGATAAACTTTTGTTATTTAAGTGAAACTATCTGAACATTGATTGATTCCATCTAACAAAAAACATTAATTTTCGCATGTTTTAATAGTGCCATCATGTAAAATAAAGCTAATGTGAGAAAGTGTTGCTACATATTTTTTGAGCAGATCACGCACATTTCAAAACTATCAATTTAGTATTTTAACAATTTAGGAAATGTTTTTGCTCATTTGTTAAACTACAAATCTAAAAGGGAGAATTTTCGTGGCAAACCAAATAATTTCAACATCTCTCTCTCTCTACCTATCTATCTATCTCTGTGAACTACCACAAATCATTTTCAACAATGTCTAGAATTTAAGGTGTCTTAAAGCTTCGATCAAACATACCTCTCAATTGTTGTCGACATATTGTTTTTCTACGGTATCAATTTTTGCCGAATAAGGGATTATCGTAAATTGTGTAGATAGAAACAACTTTGAAGAAGTCTAATATAACAATCTGTAATAAACTTTGTTTCGTTCAATAATGATAATTTGTTGTTCTACTACATATTTATTACCCCATTAATCAATTTTAGCAATGGAGGTGTTGCAAAAAAATATCCACAAATGAAAGAAACTAGCGTGTATAGTACTAATATAAACTTATTTATCGTATTTTATGATGGCAACAGAAACGACCTTAAATCATAACAACATACCTACATATATATGAAAGATGTTGTTTATATCTTTGCCACTAAAAACACCTCTTGGCAATTATTTATTTTTCTTAATTGAATTTCGCTATTTCACTAATAAGAAAAACTCTTTACATACATACATGAGGTTAACAATGGAAAAAGAATCAATAATTCATATAATTCAGACAGAAATTACCAATATGTTCGAACTATACGAATCAATTTAACGTTTGTAACGTGCGGTAGTCGATGTCGCGTGCAAAATTCAACCCCTTTTTATCCTTACTGTTCACTCAACATAACTATCCCCTAGAACCCTAACAACAGATAAAATAGGAGTGGTATAAGCAAAAAGCAACGAATTTACCAAAGGGACAGTTCTATTATACATGGACTCTATCAAGAAATTCAACCAATTGACAAAAGCCTTCAAATAACTTTAGGATATTTTTCAATTGAAAATAGAGGACCATTTTAAAATTACGAACAGTAAGGGGGAGAAACCAATAAAAATGACAAAAATAAACCAAATATCCACATATTGGTTTATATAGCCGGTTTTTTTTTGGAACTGAACAATACCAAGCACTTTATATGTAATGTAGGAGTCAAGGAATGGCTCAATATACGACCAAGTTTACCAACAAGACAATATTTCTATTCAATATAGTATGTACAATAGGGATATTGGTGATGTTTCTACAATCGTAAATGGAATTTTATATATATAAAAAAAATCAATTGTATTCTAGAAAACGAAGGTTGATTTTCCAATTATTATAGTTCATCAAAATTAATGTTTGGAACGGCCACTGAACACAATTATATCGGTAAAAGCAACGGTAGATAGACTCTAATATGACTGATATAAATCAAATTTTATTTTACTTTATACAAAAATTGATTTGAAAGTAAAATTGCTTCCCTATTTAATAGTTTAACATTTTGAAAGCTACTTTGTGTTAATTTCAACTTATGTTGAACAATTTATGAATTATTCAAAACGTCACTGACAAATGTTGTAAACAAAGAAAAAATCAATTATTATTTTTTTAAACATACCATAGTCGATCAATAACTCGAATATTATTGACCAAATATTGTATTTATATTTGTCATCTATTAATATAATGTTGAAATAACAACAAACAATTGAAATGTTGGTTGGTTTTTTGCTGAATTTTCTAACGGAATGAATAAAAAACAAATATGAATCAACATGAACGTTCAACACTCTGTTGACGCTTTTCTGGATAATAACGGAAAAGCGCTTTGAAGTTATATGTTCTCACAAGTGACAAAAAGCCATTTGACACGTTACTAGAAATAAATAAAACAGCAGAACTGGAAAAGTTGATACTACTACTTAACAGATTAGTTCACTACTTATTTCACCTGTTATAAAACGACAAAACTTTCAAAATATTTACTATTTATTATACATAATTAAACAAAATTTAGCTATACGAAAAACAATAAACAAAAGAAAATCTATTTCTAACCCCTTTTGGCTTGTTTTTAAATGGAAAATCGTCCAAATCCTATTTGGTTCACTTTATAAAATGCATAGACATTTTAATATGCAGGAATGTAGTAATAAACGTCAATGTCCCAGATTATAAACTAATGATGAAGTTGCACTTTCTAGCGATTTTTCTAAAATATCATTTTATTTTTAATATTCTCACAATTCATATACCTATAATATATTATATGTATATATATCTACTGAATTTTTATAGTCGAAAGGAGTCCAATAAATTGAGAACGATTTCATTTCCCGGACTATATCAACCGATCGAAATAGGGAATATGAAATGCAATATTCGACACCAACAATCATAATTTAAAAGAAAATTTTCCATATTTTCTTCCACGTCCACAACCAACCAACAACAACATTATTATTGTTGTCTTAATCGATAATATGTTAGAATTATTAAAATAAATTACAATTTTATTATGTAACGAATTCATTAACTATTATGTAATAAATAAATTATATTGGAATTCTGCATGAATAATTGTTTTGAATTCATGATTAACTATTTTAATCGATGATAATGATGATGACACAGCTGTACTTATATGTCAACGGACATTGAAGATGTCAATGAAAATAACACTTTAACATTTGCTAGTAATAAACACATACGTATTATGTATAATATCTAGACGGTCAACAACCTGTTTTCTTTTAATAAATGCTGTTGTTGTTGTTTTGGTGTTTATGTTTAATGCAGAAAATGTTCTATTTTATTATAATGGTAGATGGTTAGTAGGCGAAATTGTGGCCTTCGTACGTCCCTCGCCATTCACCCACACCCACTTCTTTTAATATTGTTATCAACGGACATCCTCCCATTCAAAACATTTAGATCAATCTATACCAGGAAAAATATGATGAAAAAAAAACCTCATAAAATATAAGAATAAACTAATTTCCGTTAGTATGCTTTGAATGATTCAAAATAATGACACAAAGATGACAAGATAGAAATATTTAATAATGACAATGATGAGTCTGAGTTGTTTCATTGCGAAATTTTCTTTTACAGAAACAAAACAACAGCAAATCTCATTCGACTGAAACAATTTCAAAATTAACACTATCTAACTAGATAGTTATAAACTGAAACTGTTATCTTGTAAATTCATTTGAGATTATTAGTGGGGAGATAAATCCCCCGTGTGTTTTACACACACACAAACAAGTTAATATAACATAAATATCTAAAGAATTTTAATAATATCCACCTGAAATTGTTGTTCATGCTTCTAATGATGCTATCTCGGAAATTATCAATTCCAATTAGGAATTATGATTGCAAACAATTTAAAACAACAAAAATATCCATCACTAATTATCTGATATCCAATTTCAAGTAATTTCAATTTATTAAACAACCCAACTATCAGGTAGGTACCTATCGTTTTATAAAATTTGATTGATTTCATTAATTAAAAAAAACTTTTCTCCAATTATAAAGGGGAATTGTAATCTACCCATCTAATTAATTATGAAAACAACTGATAAATTATTCCCTGCATTAGAAAGATGGTAAAACTTACTGCATTCCTTATTTTTACTGTCGTTACACATGACAATACTTTCTATGTCAGATTCAACTTTCTGTGGCACCCCAACTATTACAACTGATAAAATCTTCATAAATTTACATCTGTGTCTCATCTGTTTTGAATCGTTCGCACACATGTGAAAGAAGTCATTTTATACAGTTTTGAATTGTGTGTTTTGTGTACAAACACCCATCTTAGATACCTAATAATTTTCTAACTGTACATGCGACAGACAACGTGATTCATTGTGTTTATTTATAATGGTAATTAGTCTTCGGAAATCTACATGGGCAAATCATTTAGGCTTTTCCAGATTTACCTTAATCGAATCGGTTTTAATTCATCAACAATCAAAAAAAAACCGGTAACACAATAACATACTTAAAAGGCGGTAAAAATCTATTTTTATATCCTTGGAAAGTTACGAAAAGTATGTCAATTGCATTTAATTATCATTCTATTAATAACAACAACAAAGTATATAGATGTAATCAGATTTGATAAAAACGGTGTGAATTTTCTAGTTATTTGGAACTTTTCAAGAGGATTTCTACCTGTAATCAGGTAAAAATCTAATTCATCACAAGAAACTGTATCAAATTGAAACCAATAAGGGTTGGCGTGGGGAGGAGATAACGAAAAATACTTATAGACAATACACTTGAGAAATACAGCGTTTTTCTTTGAATTTCTCAGATTTCTTCGATCCCTTACAATCCAGATTGTATATTATCGGAATTCGCACCAAAAACCGAAACGATAACGGTAAACAATCAATTTTCCGTCTTGTTATTGTAAAGATTTAATTTTTAGCTTTAAAACTGAATTATTATCAACAATTAAAATTGATTATTATCGATATTATTTTGAATTAATTACAAATAATTTGTGTGACAATTACAACAACAACAAAAATCGGATATTATTCCCAATGGAATTCATTGTGGCTTTTTGATTGTTTTGCTTTGATCTCTTTTACAACAACCACAAATATCACATATTATGATAACATTTCGACGTTCTTAATCTAACAGATATTGCGATTTTTAATTATTGATATATCTTGACAATACATGTTTAGATGTTATTTTATTATTATTGTTGTTATTCAATTGGAATGTGGGGCTGTTCTTACCATCTTTCATACTTCTGGACTGCGTGGCTGAAGCTCCTCCACTACTACTATGACTTTTGTCAACTGTACAATACATAATAACACAATTTACCACTACTAAATAAGTTACTCTCACCGAATTTGTATCAACATAATGATGGATATTTTGTGTTTATTTCAAAAAAAAATAATTATTAATAATACCGAACAATTGTTTTTACGCGATCTTTATCTTTAACCACAAAGAACACTGCCAAAACTTAGCGGCCATTACTCTTTTTGTTTACATCACCGGTCGCAGATGGCGCGAGCGTTTTGCACAAAAAAAAACAACATTACCCCGATCTGATACAACACCAATTTTTGTTGCCTCACAGAAATCCCCTTTAATATCTTCGAAAATTCGAAAATTATCCATTTTTAAATCGATATGTATTTAATTAAATTCGATGTTGGCGAAGGAGTGGACTTTTGAATTTAGTGGAATTGCTGTTGTTGGGTTGGTCGATTGGTAGCATTTGTGTCAAAATACAAATGTCAAACTCATATGTTTCTCCCGGGGGTTTGTCAACGTGTCGGACAGGTGATCAGGTGTTAATTAGATGGATTCTGATTGAATTGATAAAATAGCCGATCAAGTGCATTATGTCGCACAATAATTTACGTTTGAATTTGAATCCTGAACCGGAAAAATCTAGAATAGCAATCTTATGTATTGATATAACGAATCAAACACAAATTGTACAATTTTCAATATGCAGCAGTGCTGTATTTGTATTTTTTATTTTATATGGATATATGCAAGAATTAATATTTACAATAGAAGGCTTTCAACCTTATGGATGGTACTTAACATTAGTACAATTCGGTTATTATAGTATATTTGGTTTAATTGAAACCAGAATTAGAGAAATAACAGTAAGACGGTTGGTTTATTTGAACAAAACAAGAAGTCAATTTGTTGTTAATGAATCAATTAATATTTGTAGAATTCCTGTAAAAATTTATATATTATTGGCTCTCTTAACATTGGGAACAATGGGCTTCTCTAATGCTTCACTGGGTTATTTAAATTATCCAACTCAAGTGATTTTCAAATGTTGCAAATTAATACCAGTATTGGCTGGAAGTATTCTGATACAAGGTAAACGGTACGGACCTTTGGATTTTACAGCAGCTGTACTAATGTGTGTTGGACTAACATTATTCACATTAGGTAGTGTATTGTTATTAGATTAATTGCTAATTAGTTTTTTGTTTGATTACTACTAACAGGTTGTTGAATGTAATTTTGTGATTTTTAAATTGATATTTCTGTTTTAATATCAGCTGATTCACAAGTACAGCCCAATTTTAACACTAAAGGCATCACAATGATATCAATGGCATTATTATGTGATGCTGTTATCGGTAATGTTCAAGAGAGATCAATGAAAACTTACAACGCCCCAAATTCTGAAGTCGTTCTCTATTCGTATGCATTAGGATTTCTATATTTATTGATTGTGATGGTATCAACAGGTGATTTCAATGAAGGTCTCCAATTCTTCTCAACTGTAACCTGGTAATGTTTTTATAAAATGCGGCATATTTTTATTTAATTTGTTTTGCAGAATCCGAAGAAAATGTACGGATATGCATTAATATTTTCATTAACTGGATATTTAGGTATACAGATTGTTTTAACACTTGTTAGAACATGTGGTGCTTTCGTTGCAGTCACTGTAACAACGTGTCGGAAAGCTGTTACAATAATCATATCATTCGTATTCTTTAGTAAACCATTTACATTTCAGTAAGTTGTATTTAGAAATTCCAATCGTGTCATTTAAAATTGGATTTTCATCTTTTTTCAGGTATCTATGGTCTGGTTTACTGGTAATTTTAGGTATTTATTTGAATATGTATAGTAAAAAACATCCATTAACAATGAATGATTTAGAATTGTTAATGGAACGTTGTTTTCGCAATATTAAATCGAGAATTTATCGTAAAAAATACTCGAATGTCCGTTATACTGCGGCGAATGTGTAAAATACATTTATTTACAGATGGACAAAAAAAATATATTGACAATTAATCTTGTGCCATTCCTGTATTTTTAATTTGTTCAGTTTGTATTAAAACTAGTGAGAGATAAACAGAAATTTTATCGTTTGATTTATTTAAAATTTTTAATCTATAAAATACCAGGGTAGTTCTTATTTGAAAGAACAAAAAACAAAACAAAAATGTATGTACAAAATTTAATAATAGGATTATTTCTTTCTAATAAAATCATTATAACATATGGCTTTCGCAAAATAAAAAAAAACAATAATAATAATAAAACAAGTATATGACTAAATATAAAATGACTGTTGTGTTGTAACCATAATATCTGCTTTTCTTCTTGAATTTTCGACATTATTATAAATAATTATTACTAATACAAACACGCACGTTCACTATCATGACTATGTTAGAAAACACGAAGCTATATTTTAGTCTTATTAAAACAAAACACAAAAAAAAATGGGGCGAAGAAAACGAAAAACGCGGCAACACATTTAATTTGATCGTATAAAATAAAATAATTGCACTGCCGTTATAGTGAAATATTGTACGATGTTTGCGTTCATTTAGAGAGCCTTTTAATATAATTTATTGTTTTTTTTCCTTTTGTAAACTGACAAAAATCCCACAATATTTCACCGAAAAATAATGGTCAAATAGTAATAATCATAATTCACAACGCACATACAAATACACAAAGATTCCCTTTTTTTTGTTTATTTTCCGTTTCTTTTTTCAATATAGGAATTTTTCATGAAAAAGTATAGATGAAAAATAGTATAGTGGTCCATGTTTTTTTTTGTTTCTCTTTTGTAAACGTACAAAAAGTATTTTTGTATAAAAAGTTAAATTCTCGAATAGGTCACTTGAATTTCGCCTTTTTGTACTTTTTGAAATTCATAGTACGTGGCATGTAAAATTAAAAACAGTCTTTTTCAAGAAACTCGATTTAGACTTGAGAGAAGAAACTTTAAGAGAACATAAAAAGCAAAATTAAAATGTTTAAAAGCACAAAGAATCGAAGCAATTATCCAGTCTAACAAAAAAATAATAATAATAATGAGATCTATAAAAAATCGGTTGAATATATGTCTCCAATACAACAGTGTGTTTCCAAAAAAAGAAAGAAAAATACGTATAAAATTGATTCGTACAACATTACAAAATTTAAATATCGAAATGAAAATCTGCAATCATATTAAATTTATTCATGATAATAATAATCATCATCCTGGATGTTTTTAATCAGGAACTTCTCTATATGGTACTTCTGAAGTAACATTGAAACCTTCAAAGTAATGTGTTAAAAATTCAAATGTCGGCCGATTCTCCGGCTTACTATCCCAACAGCTTAACATAATTTGATAAATATCATCAGGTAATTGATGTGCCGTTGGTTTTGGCATACGATAACCTTTTTCAACCATTTCAATAACTTCTCTACTATGCATACCAGGATATGGTACTTGTCCATATGTGAATAATTCCATTAATAATATACCATATGACCAGACATCTGATTTTATTGAGAATTTCCCATAAATGATAGCTTCTGGTGCTGTCCATTTAACTGGAAATCTTGAACCCTGTTTTGGACAATATTCGTTATCTTCAATAACACGAGCTAAACCGAAATCACAAATTTTCGCAATATTATTTTCACCAATTAATACATTACGTGCAGCTAAATCACGATGTATTAATTGTTTAGATTCTAAATATTCCATGCCGCTAGCTACTTGAAAAGCTATATAAATTAAATCTTCAAATTCTAATGTTTTTCCTTCGTCTTTACGTAAAAATTCTAATAAACTCCCTTTCGACATATACTCTTGGACTATATAAATTGGTTCATGTTCACTACAAACACCATATAATGTTACAAGTCTTTTATGGCGGAATTTCTTCATTATGGCAGCTTCTTGTAGAAATGCCTGTGTCGACATTGTACCTTCACGCAACATTTTCACAGCTACTTCTGTATTATTCCTCCATTTACCATACCATACCTCACCGAAATTACCATGGCCTAAACGTGTTATCAACTGGAGTTCGTCACGTAATATTTCCCATTTATCACGATAAGTCGGCGCTAAATCCCATGTGGTTGGTTGCGGTTTCGAACATGGCTTCGATAATACATGACACAAACCGAATGCGTTTTCTGTGTGATAAAAGAGATTTAATAAAACAAAACGACAATATATACAAAGGCTTACTGGTATAAGCATTAACTAATTCTACTAAAGTAAGGAATGTTTTATTTGTAGAAATATAAAAACCACCATTATCTAATGGTTTTATCTTATAATGTTTAACATGATAACCCCTGTATTCTTCCCAGTCTTTTACAGAAAGCGAATAACCATTTGGATTATGCTCAGATGGACGGACTAGGAAAGTACCTCTTGGATTATCCTCAGCTAACAACAATTTTTCCGCTTCCTTTCTTGATACATTTTCAAAAAACCAGCTATAATAAACAATAAATAATCAAGAGAAATACATTGATTAATTAATTTGATTGCAAAAATAATTTACTCTTCACTTTCAACACTTAGTTCAGGTGCTACAAAATTTCCAGGAATATAACCTTGGATTTTAGTTATTAAATGGATCACATTTAACCAATCCCCTTCAGAATCATCGATAATTTCCATACGATCACCTTTTTTAAATGATACATCATTACTATCTCTTGATTCATAATTATATAAAGCAACAACAATCCGAGGTTTTGCCGCTGTTGTTAACGGTGGCCTAGTCGGTGTTGGACGTGTCCTAATAATATCCGCATGATTTCTTTGTGGATCTGGCGTATAACGATTACTATCTATTGTTGTTATTCTTGCATTAGCCACTGAAAAATTAAAAGGAAAAACCAAATTTTCAACTTTATTTATTAAAGAAACAAAAAACGCAAGAATTATTGATGGTAAACATAAATAACACGCAAACTGTTCCAAATATTTTATTATTGATTATGACCGCATTTACTGTTTTACCACCCACTCCCACCCTCCACTTTTTCTTCCTACACTGCTTTATTCACTATTGAAAATTTAAAAATATTTAGGAAATTTACCATCTAAAACATGTGCAGTTTTAACACCACTTGTATAGACAAGTCTATCAGGCTGTGGCCGTTGACTGCCACAACAGCAACAATTATTACCCATTGTGGTGGCCACCAAAACGTTGTTGTCGTTGAGGTCAGCAGCACCGTTTTGTATCTTCCTGCCAGTTCATCTGCAACATAACAAAACACCCACAACAATCAAAACAAAAGATTTACTTAGATAGATGGAGAACCTTAAAAATTATCAAATAATAAAAATAACTAGATAGGTAATATAAAATAAATAACTGTTATTATGATTATTTAAAAAATAATAATAATAAACCGAAGATAGAAATATGATAAAAATGAATGGTTTTATGATTATTATTTTTTTTTAAAGAGATGCGAAACGCTACCAGCTAGTATCATTATGGCTATATCTAAACAGGTTTATTTCAAATACAGTTATAACTTAAGAGAGTTCGGAGCAATTAAAATTAAATCTCCTTAGTTCTAAAACACATTTCTCATTATGATTATTATTATATTTTTATATTATTGTTTCATTTTCTACAAATCAACAAAAACGTAATTTTCCGTAATAATCACAGTAATGTTTACTAACAAAAAAAAAACCACTTGAGAATATTAACACGAAAACACGTTAAAACAGTAAAATCTTAATTACCCACTTGTCAGAAACAAAATAACAACAAGAATAGTAACTATACATGATCTAATTAACTAAAAAATTATGTCTACTGTTATTGACTGAGATTATTCATTTTAATAAATTTTTAAAAAACACAACCATTTTATGTATAAATGATAAAAGGATTTAACGTCCTTGTAATGTCGTTCTATTCACGTTTATCTCTATTGTGTTCCAGTTTGTTTGATTACGTTTTAATACACAATTATCACGTCAGGAAAAACGATGCTGCAATAATTTGGATTTGATCATTACCATTCCATTTGAAATAACGTTTGAAAAAGTAACAAAAAAACAACACGAAATTATTCTTATAATATCTAAAAAACAATAATCTTAAAACAACAAATTAGGCATGTACTTTACATAATTATTCAACAATTATAATTCACTTAATTATAATCAGAGATGTTGTTTTTTATTATCTATCATAAATCATATAAAATTTAAGATTAAGAACAAAAAGAATTAAAATCTGTGCTTCTATCTGTCCCACAGAAACTATTTATCGAAAACCTAAAGAGTTACTTACAATTAAAATAGTTACTTTCGATGGGACATCTGGTATAATATTGTCAAAATTAATTTCAATTAAATCAACCATTATTTGTTCATTCGATTTATTATATTACGTCACATTCAATTTAAATTTTTCACTAAATTAAGAAATTGTCTTTGCAATTTAACAATAGAATAATTTACCGAGATTATTTAATTAAAAAAAATCTAATACCAAACAAATATTTATCTAAACATCAGAAAGACAACAAACACACTAAACGTATTGTTGGGAGATTTTTTCTATTGCCTCTATACAGTTGTCGTCGTTAAATGATGAAATGTTTGTCTGTTGTTGTATTCATGAAAGGAAATCATTGTACAAACGTGTATTTAACAAGATAATACTATTTAGTAAAAAAAAGGTGTATTAAAAAAATGATAATAGTTGTTCTAATTTTACATAATATACCTAGATAGTAGAATATGTTAATTAGTTTGGAAAACAAAAATTAATAATAAACAATACCGGTTTTTTGTTTTGTTTTATTTTTTCGAGATTTAAATAGAATACTTTTTTATATCCATCACATCACGTTCATCTCATAAATGTTCTTTAAAATTACTATAAAAAAATGTTTTTATTTTTACGCAATACCTACTACAGCTTTTCTCAATTCTATCCTTTCAGTAATGATTTTTATGTGTCATGAACGGTAAACTGTAATAAAAATTTGTTTATATAGAAAAGTTTACGAAATCGTGATCTTAGAAGAATTCTAAACAAGAACAACAGTAACACACACACACACACACCCAAACAAAAAATTGAATTTAACACGTGTTTACCACTTGACAAAGTTTTAAGTTAATATCATTACATGAAAAAGAACAACCTTGAACATTGAAGGGACTACTATCTAACAAAGTAAATATCTATACCAATACATATTAAATCTACACAGCCCCTAGAGAACTTACGCTCACAATAATATTGATCAGTTCAATTCGTCGTCTGAATTAGACGGTATTCAATAAAACAAAACAAAAAAACAACATGAAAACTTCTCAAAAATAAAAGGGATAATATTGAAACGCTAAGTCTAAACAGAAAGAAGAACTTTCACATTCCCTTTGAATAAATCATTTATAGAAAGTTGTATAGAAACAGAAAAGAATTTAAGTTAAATTCTATACAGATATTTCAGTTCTTCGATAGTAGAATAATAAGATGGTTAAACATATATGATAATTTCATTTTATAAATATTCATAAGTTTCATTCAATAACAATGAAAAAGAATCAGACAATATACAAATAAAAATCACCGGTTGTTCAATTCAATAAGAGATAAAAGTAAATACGTTAAAAAAAATCAATTATTGATAATAAATCCTATTTACATTAGAATTAATAACATCAAACAACGATAAATGATAAACAAAAATCTCCAACGATATACAAATAGTAGTCGTCCCATCTTTTACGCAGTTTTCAGGGCTTTTGTCTAAAATCGCATGTGATAAAAATATTTGTCACGGTATGGGACTCATTCTGGGCCATAATAAATGCGTGTGAAGCATTATATGTTTTGTAGTGGTAGAGTATGGACTTTCATGTAGTCCAGTTTAAAGTCATAAAAGAATCGTAAGGGATCGTAAAATCGTAATAAATGAAACATCAAAAAATATCAAATATTTTATGAAAATTTCACCAAGAAAGAAACGAGAATATAAATGATAAATATTGGAATTAGTGCCAACAAATCATTTCTCTTGGAAAAAACATCTTTTGTTGTCATTTCAATTACTTTGAAGTCAAGTCAGCTAAATCGCATAAGATATGTAGAAGGGACAGATGTACTTATATTTTTGAACGATATATAAACTTTCAGACAATAAATTACGAATCTTCTCACTTCTTTTAATAAAATTCGAGCATGTTCAACGAGACTTTTTTTTGTAGATTTTTCAAATTAATTTCTCGTTTTAAATTGATTTATTACAGTCTGGAACGTCATTAAATAAGCTGCCTTTTAATGAGGGATGATTATTGTTTATTAAACTTTAACAATTCTCATTTCCTCAATTTTCTACTAATTCTAAATGCATATGTTGTATAGAAAAATAAAGACAAGATAACTGGAACCGTTATTGTTAACTTTAGAATTGTCTGTATCCAATTCATGATTAACAGAAAACTGTATTGTTTAACTATCTAATGACTTTATCTAACAACTAGAAGACAAAAAAATTATTTTCACAACCCGCCGTATTGTGGACATTTTCCCTAACGAATAGTTTTCATAAATAAAAACGTATACATTGTGGATATGTGGAATTTTCTACTACTGTCCCTTGTTGTGTGCAAGATCCACTTACCCCCTAATATTATGTATTGATGTATTTCACTACCCGTATACAAAACTACCCTATTTTGTTCTAACTCTAACTAAACACTCGAAAATTTAACAGACTTTAAATAATTAATCAACACACACGGTATTCCATACAATAAAAAAAGATGGTGGAAAAAATGGAATAAAAGATTTTTTAAATAAACCTATACCATGAAAATAATGATTTTCAACTATAGTTGAATGCAAATCAACATAATGGTTAAATGACAACAAAAAAAAACACCATTCAATTAATTTCTATTCAAAATTTTGCATGGACACAATTATAATTATGGAGAGAGGAAAAAAAACAAATAAAATTGTTTCCCCCATCACATTTAATCTTTAATTGATTCTATGAAAACATTTGAGTAATACTTTATCGAGTTTATTTTGTTTTTTATCAAATTAAATTTGATCAATTTTAAGTAAATAAAATGATCAATAGAGCGGAAACAATTGAATGGTTCATTATATTATTTTCATGGACAGGAAATTAATTTTTTTTTCTCCAGAAACTAAAAAATATTAAAATTTAATTATAATCAAATACAATTAATAGAAACCGCCTACAACTATTCAACAACAAAACAGCAACAGCAATACCAGAGAAGAAAAAAAACAGCAGGTAATTAAATGTCAATGACTTGAAGGATTTCTAGTGAAAAACGTTACCACGATTATTTCATCGATTATGATCTAACAATGACTGTTCAATTACTGCATCTAACAAATTCGTTTGAAGAGGAATTTCAATTAAATTAATGTACTTCCTCGAAAATCTCAAAGATTCTGGTTTAATTTTTTTCTTCTCTCACACATTTCAAATAATCAAACAAAATTCTACAAGTTGTTGTTTAAGTGTCGTGACGACGACGCTGAAAATGCTTGTGGCGCCTATAATTCGACGCCAAACAGACCCATCACAGATTCCAACAAACTACACACACACACACACACACACACAGACTGCTTCACGAAAACGTGATAATATTCTTTTCATACTGACAGATCAATTTCCTAATAAAAATCTGTCTCTTTACACCTTAATCAAAAAAACATGTTCCACGCGTGTACACTCTATAAGTATTAATTTTGGTTATCTGGTGAATAGGCTTCTCAATTGGACAGTCTGTATATTCATATAGAGTGTAAATTCCAAATCTAAATCTATTCTAAATTACAAACCAGGAAAATTCATCTTTTCCGTTTTAATTTCCAACGTCATTTCCTCTAAAAGCCCAATTTTCAGTCGCAAATTCCCAGTATATGAAATTCCGACAATTTTTTTCCAACTAGATAACGAAGGGAACAAAATATTATCAAAACTGGAAATACCTCTAAACAGATAATGAAAAATATAATTTTATAAAAAAAAAATACACAAGTATTCAATTAAATTATACTGTCGTCTAAAAAAAAATATGGGAAAATATCAACCCTCGTATTTATTTTTTGCTTCGATTAGGTGTACAAATATAGGGTGTCGTTGACCAAAAATAGAAACATCTACATATGCAAATCGTAAAATTAGATTGGTAATTACGTAGAAAATAGGTGTTTGAATGTTGCTACATGCAAAGAATACGTATGGAAAAATTGTGGAAATAGGGGTTGCTCTCTTGATACATTAATTATGTAAATTTAAGGGAAAATGCGTGACTCATTCATAAAAAATTCGTAATTATGGATTAACTGATAGATTAGTTACGGACGATTGTAAAATGAATTCAAGTTTTCTTACAATTATCTTAACGTTTTTATTGTTTCCTTGTGGCTTTTTTGCTTTTTTTTTAAACAATAATCTGTATAATGTTTACATTGTTCGACGTCGTATATTCAACTCTAATCTGATGACTAAAAATTGTGATACAACTAGATACAATCATCACAAAATTATTGCTAGTACTTCAGCATATTCATATAAACAAAAATTACCTTTATAAAAGTTATAGAAATTGGTAATTTTAATTTTTTTAAAAGTGATTATCTGAGAAACAACAATAACAAATACTGACCTTAATTTATATACAATAATAATGACACTTGTTCTAACTGTATGTGAAGTTCGTACACAATTGTTTATAGAAGAAATTCTAATAATTTCAATATTGTTCATACATTACTGTCATGTTTTTTAATAAGAAGTAAAAACTAAAATGAACTCGCCAGTACATCAACAAAAACCAATCTTGACGGCCATTTTACCATATCTGAACACAGCACACTTGTAAAAACTTGGATAAGACAAAAAACGACCTCTACACACTAGATCACAAACTATTTACTACCAACCGTTAGTAATATTACTAAACATTCATTTATTATCTAATTAGAATACCGCAAGTAAACGAATTTTAACGTAATAAGAAAAGTTGAATTTTATAGAATCAAATCGATCATTCATATAACGCCTTCTAACACTTGAATGATTGCAATTCTTCTTCAATTTAGTGATTTTTGTTGATAATTGTTGGTATTGTCGATTGTCACTTGTCTGCCAAGAAAATTACATAAGCAAGAAGGAAGACGTCTCGTTGATTCATTCGATTGAAGAAGGTTTTTTTTTGAGGTTTTCGTTGAAGAAATGGCTGCTAAACGAATTGCTCAAAGTGCAATTGAGTGGGTATCACTTGCCGATCGGGTACCAGCCCATCAACGTGCCCAATATTTAGCATTCAAAGCTAAATCTGACGAATACCTCCGCAGGTAACTTCAAGATCATTTCCAATGTGTCCCCTTTTTTGATTAATATTTGCATTTAGAGTCGTTCAATATCCAGAAAAAGCACCAGAGTTGAATTGGAATCTATACAAAGAGAAAGTGCCAGTGGCTGGGATGGTCGATGATTTCCAGAAGAAATACAGTGCACTCAATATACCGTATCCACCGGATACAGTAAGTTCGCAAATCGATTCAATGGAGAAGGAGGTTGATCGTGAAATTAAGGAATTCCAAGCACAATCGAATGCAAGGATTGAAGAGTATGTATAGTGATTAACAATTATAGTTTAAGTTGAATGATTCTTTTTGGCAGATATAATAAGAAATTGGCCCATTTAGCTTCATTGATACCATACGACCAAATGACTATGGAAGATTATCGTGATGCATACCCTGACGATGCTTTAGATCCAATTAATAGACCAACATTCTGGCCACACACTCCAGAAGAACAAATCGGCTATGAAGAGAAAAATCCTCCACCAGCCGGAGGACACTAAAACAAACAAACAATATAGAATATTTAATATTGTGTGTTAGCAAATGTTATAAATAATAAATCGATAAATTGGTAAAATGAAAGAGAATTCTTTAAACTCAAAACAAGTCCTAATCAGGTATTCTATTTGATTTGAATTCAACGAATATGCTGCGTTTTATAATTGTCGGCCTCTTAGTACATTCGACTAAATCTGATTTCATTTCAAATACATTGAAATCGTACGAAACCATTAAATTAGGCTGTGTTTCAAGGTAAACGTATTATGAAGAATTTGCTATTTGGAATTGTTGAAGAAAAATTGCCGAAATTTCCGATATAAATATCGATGGAAGTTTTTTTCAACCATCACTTGTAATATGGAAGATTTCCAACACAAACATACCAATTAAAGTAATTCAAAGAAAAACGTCGAAAACAGGACAGCAGCCTCTTCCAAGAAGTTTTTCCTTTGATGGAACATAACAGTCTCCCTATTAGGATTGGAAATTTTTGACTTTAATCTATGGTTTCAAAACTACGGAGCACAGTTCTAAAAACTTAACAGTGCATTAATCTTTATTCCAATTTAGAAGATTGATGTTAATTGGAAACCATTTTCTGTAACTGGCTCTTATTGTTCTAATTACGATTTTCGCATTTTCAAATATTGTGGCAAATCAAAAGCGTATTTAAATGAACAATCCGTTGGGTATTGTTGGTGAACGATTTCATACGAAACGATGGCGATTGGTTGTCAAACAATGTTGCCTATTTATTATCAAAATTTCTGTAGTTTTCCATTTTAATTTACAGTTGTTATACGTCGAATATGTTGATTTTATAACTCAGTTACGTAACAAATCGTAGAACAATTCGAGAATTAATTAACAGCGATTTAAAGGATGTAATTGATCGATCTACAGAATGGATACAATCCAATCACAATCCAGAAATTCCTGAATTGCATACAAGACAATTACAAAGTAATTCCAGAACAAATAAAGGACGTGGTGGTTTTGCAAATATTGTTGGGAATTTCCAATAAGAATCACCATGTGATTTGGCTGAAGTCCAAATGATTCCATCAAGTTTGATTGGGTTGATTATTCCAGAGAAATATACGAAATATCATGAACATTTGGAAGTTGGTATTGTGAAGAAACACTAAAAACACTGGGTGTTCCCAGAGCCAGAGTGCCATTCGCAACGTTTCGTTCCAATAGATACACCGATTCATCTTCAGTCTAATAATATTTGAACCAATTGTTTAGTGAACAATAACAAAAGGGCATTTCTCATAATCTGCTTTATTTCGATCTCTATTATTTAATAATTTGTTAACAATCAACCAATAGAAATTAATAAAATGTGGACTATCAGGATAATGATAAAAAAAATAATGGAAATAACAGCAATAATAATAATAATAATGCGAACGATACAGTTAGGAATAACAAATAAGACAAATTTCTTGGAATATAAACTATGTTAAGTAGCACATTAACATTTCTATAAAAAAAAATCAAATCAGTTTTATATCAACTGAACACACAGAATTTAAGAAAACACACGTGGTTTTTCTGTTGATAAGACACACAATTATTTGTCATGTATGTGTGTATAAGGTTTTAATTCTTATAAAAAAGAGAAACAAATACGTGCTACAACGAATATGGCACTAGAATACATGACAAAAAACTGCAAAATTCTCCATATTGATATAATAGTCAAAAAACTACCAGTCTTTCGTTTTGTTAAATATCATTTATAATGGTGTAAAATTATTGATTAATAACACACCACAAATTCTAGTTTTACTATTATTATTATTTTCCTATTCTTCATGTTCCGCGTATACTAAAAAAGATGGTTTTGTACAACGAAAATTCGCTAAATTTTTGATAAATTCATGAGAAACCACCGACAAACAACGAGATCATTCTCTCAGCACTCTTTTTTTTTGAGGGGCGAAATATACTGCGACCAATTCCATGATTTTATTATTGTTTCAATGTTATTATTATAAAAAACCCTATCTAAAAATATTTACAGATCTGCGATATGAAATAAAATTTATTTCTATATACACACAATATAACTTATTATTAGTGTTTATTACTCTTCTACTAATATAAAATAATTGAAATCTGTAACATAATTCAAATATATAAAAATCAATCAGTTCTATAATAATAATAATTAGAATATAGAAGCGAAAATATTAGAATCTAAGAGATAAAACCATCGACCATCATTTTTTGATATATATCAAATAAAGCTTGTATACAAAAAAAAAACCTATCGAAACATACTTAATATAATTACAGATGATAATGACGACATTCAGTCTTATCATTCTTATCGCAGTTATTTTAGGAAGGAAAATAATTAAAACAATCATTATCAATAAAAACAACAAGTTACTGCTGTCTTTTCTCTTCTTCTAACATTGCATCTAATTCATCTGTTAAATTCGCCAACATATTACCAATATCATTTAGAACATCAGCCGGTTCGGATCGTTGATTATTATTATTATTATTATTATTATGGTTATTGTTATTATTATTATTATTATTACGGGCACTTGATGATTGGCGATTATTGGGTGTTGGGGACGGATGTGGTGGCAAACCACTATTACTAGAACGAGATGTTGTCGGCGGTGAAGAATATTCACTTGGACGATTATTACTGTTATTATTCCCACCGGCTCTTGTACGTATTGTGCCGGCATTTTCATTGGCGAAAGGCAATGAATCTGACTCCGTGCTAGAACTCGACTATAACAATAAAAAAAACAAATTACGCAATTGTTCAATAATAATAATAATGCATCATAATAATTGTAGCTTACTTTAAAACTTGCATCGGAACCGTTCCGGTGCTGTAACGCCAATGTTTTGATTAATTCTTGTTCTTCAGCACCCCACGATTGTGACGAGTTTAATTTGGAGTGACTCGGCGGTGTACCAGGTGCTGGTGGTGGTGGCAATGGTAGATCACCTTGATTATCTAATGAGATACTTAAACTATCCGAACTAGGATATGCTGGCAATGGTAATGGACTTGATTGTATATGATGATGGATTTCAACTGTTGTTGTTTGTTCAGTTGAATCATTATTGATAACAACAAGATCTTGTCGTTTTGGTGGATTCGGTGGTATTTTCTTACTCATCATTGGACTATATTGTATATATTCTCTAGGTAATGTTTTATATTGTGGATTTGTTGTTGATGTTGTGGTTGTTGTTTGATATTTATCTAAATGGAATTGTGGCTTTTCAAAATCGGGAAATGTTGTATCGATTTTATTATTTGCTGGTATTTTTGCAATTGGACGTGGACGTATTATACCACGTGGTCTTGGTAGTGTACCACCACCCTCATATAATAAAGCAGTTTCATTTGTTGGTGTTATATCACCATCATCATAGGAACGTGTCCGCCAACCTATCGGCTGTTGATAATAAAATGTTTGTGTATTTTCTGTTGCGAATGTATGATGGGTGCGTTCAGTTGGATCTTCTAATGATTCCAATGACTTACCACGACCTGTACGTATCTGAAACAAACAATACAGAATACAATACAATACTCCTTCTAATTACCATTTTTTTTTGTTAAATAATCATTTTTTTTATGTAATGAGTTTATTATGGGCCAATCGACATTATAATACCTGTACGACGGCCAGATGATTCAAAATTATAAATATGTACCACATGCAAACTAACAATAGAAAATCATCATCAAAATGGTGTTTGAACAGAAGGTGTATATGATTTAACAAATACCTTGATAGGGACAATGTCAGTGCAATAAAATTGTTGTACGTAGTTTGTGCCGGCGGCTAGTTGTCTTGTCTGGTCGATCTCCCATGGTTGATGGAAAGAACGAAATGTGCTGTGGACGGCAGGAACGCCAGGCGATGGTGGTTCCAAGGATGCGTGCACCATCACGTCCTTTTACACATAAACATGCAGAGCATAAGCAAGGTAGAGCTCAGCAACACTCACAAATATTTATAAATATGTGTTTGTGTGTTTGTTTTTGTAGGGGTTCACATATTTTCAGTATTTTGTTTTATGAAATTCAATGACAACAAACGATATTCTACATCATGTTCAAGATGTAAAATATCACACAAAGAGAGAAAAAGAAATTGGATACATTCAATATTGGAGAGATTTTGAAATTGATTATCAAATGTACATGCTCAAACTAAAAATAGGGAAAATAAATGCAAATCAAATTTATATCCAAATAACTTTTTTTGTTTATCTAAAAATTTCATTTCATAGAAGGTGGAAAATTAAATAAAATAGAATAATCGCCATACCTGTGTTGAATAAATACGATTTGACTCGGAATTTATTCGTTTGCCTGCTTTTATATCTTTAACGCGTTTTATTGCCAACATAATCTTCTTTTGGTGTCCCAATTTAACGATGCCAAACTCTTCTAAATCTTCCCATGTTAATTGTGTCACATCATCGACCGTCTGGTAACCTTGATCGAGAAATGCTGGCAAATATTCTTCTAATCTCAACAATTGCAACCACTCTTCTAAGGAACCCTACAAAAAAACAAAACATACGAATAATAAATAATTGGAAGAATAATTTTTTGAATACTTACAGGTATGAATTCTGGTAGATTATCAGGTAGATTCAATTGTGCAATTTCAGCTTTTAAACGTTTCCTATGATTCGGTTTTTTTATTCCTATTGCTGTTAAATCTTCCGGTGTCATTCGGCCAATTGTTGGTAAATCATAACCAGCTGCTACAAATAATGGGAAATATTCATCGTAATGTAAATCAACCAACCATGCATGGATGATTTCTTGATCCTAGAATTTCACAATTGTCTTTAATAAAAACAAAAACAAAATGAATGATTATCGATGTCATACAGGAACACCCTGATGGATCATTCTTTCGATCCGACCTTCAGAACCAATTGAACACGAACTTAACGAACATCTAGGACTATTGGATGAACCTATCGTACTCCGTCCGGTTGTACTTAATGGATGATAGGATGCACGCCCACTATCTAAAGATGCTGTACTATGCCGTGATCCAGATCCTGCACTACCACTCGATGAACCTGGACTATCCCGACCTGGAGACTGTTCAAAACAACAACAAAATATATCCAAAAAATAACAATAACAACAGAATAAATTTACCTGTGTCATGTCGATACCCTGATCCTCCTGTAGACTAAGTTGGTGATGATAATAGATAGCAACTTTCGGTGTAAGTACACCACTAGGCGGTGGCGGTTGGCCAGGAAATGTGAAACTAGGCACAGGAAATATTGGTCCTGGTGATTTCCCTGTACTACCACTAACTGTACTACCATAATCTGAATGATCATCTAACCATCGATATGGAAAAAATATTAGATATTTTTTTAAGTTAAGATGTTTAAAATTAAAATAAATATTTGTTCAATAAATATTTCTCTCATGGATTTTGTTGTTAAGAAGAGACAAGGCGCCATGAAAGGTAAACTTGAGTGGTTCTGGTCTTTACCTTAGCGGGATGTGGCGAATATTCTTTTCAATTCTCTCTGACAACAACAAGTTCACGTATATTGAAAACTAGACGGTGTTTTTTGTTGTTGTTGTTGTTGTTGCATTAACCGTAATGCAGACACATCCTCATTCTTGGGATGTTATAAAAACATTCCTGTTTAAAGAATCGATCTAACCGACAATAAACAACAACAGGAACTGGCTTTTGTACACCATTGTATTCTGCTTATTAAAATCTCTTTTGTAGATGGCAGGTGATGCAGTTAGTTAAATTTCTCAAATAACAGTAATAAAACAAACTCGTTAACAATTTCCATAACCATTCTGCACAGCCGTCGACAATTAACAACAACAAACTCCACCCTCAACATATAAATAAAACGAATTAATTCACCCTCTGTTGCCGACAGGCAACTTACAACAAACACAACGCGACTCCTATACGAAACCACTCTATTGTAACTATTTCACTTCAATTCAGACGTAAAAGATTTAGGACCACTTGAATTTAAAAGAACAAACTTCAAAGTCTTTTCTTCTATCCAATTTCGCACACGGATAACTCCATATTTTTTTTGCGATCAATATCCGCAAATCGCCTTGGAAAACAATTAATTTCGCCCTTGGCAATGATGATGATGATTTAATTGGCTACCTTGTTAGTGGAAAGAAAGTTTCTGTTGTTTGTGTACTTGAAAACGGAAACTGTATGTACGAATTTAACCGAGAGACGTCCTCTATGCAGCAATCAATCACGCGTGTCAGACCGTACACCATCCGTTTATCCGGATAACAGAACGAAAAACATCAAATTGACAACAGAACCCTATCTTTTATAGAGATGCGTCAACAACGAAAATAAGACATCCGATGAGAAAAAGAAACGAAAAAAAAAATTGAGATGTTTAATTAGAGAAAAACTGGTTGTTGGAGAGGCAGACTTTTGATAAAACAAGAAAGGCAAAAATACTCTCGCTTTTCGTTCTAATAACACTCACGAAGGACAACATCTTCTATCTACCTTTTTTTTTACAATAATACAACAACATTAAAGACTGAAAAGACGAATATCCGGTGTGTATTCTTCAATAATTTTATGGTAATTACAGGTTGTTGTATGAAAAACGATTCATATCTAGAGGCATCAGCCTTGGCAAGGTAAATAAAAAATAGTATTTTTCATATTTAAAATTCGAAAAAATTCCTTATTAAAGATAATCCAGCGAAAATTATCACCAAGTTATTTTTATTAACAAACATTATGATCATTGAACCTGTTTGATTATTGCTATTTTCCTTATTGAGAGAGAAACAAATTCTTGTTAAATTCGAATTAATAATAATGTGGATAATACAAACCTCGGGGTAATCCCGATGTATCAGTGGCAGGAAGAAATCCGGCATCTTCTGATGAGGCATACCCTGCTGATCCAAACGAACTACCCGAATGGCGGAATTCGTGTGGTACTGCAGGTGGTGCGACCTTCTTGGCGGTAGCCGCCGGCTTCGGTGGCCGCGACATGCCGCCAACTGAAAACACAACAAATTATCAAATAAATAAACTGCCTACACATATTCAAAACGATTAATATATGAAATATAACATAAAAGACAATCAATAAATCTACTAATTGATTAAAATTCACTTTCGCCAGTTAATCCACTGTAACAGTACTTAAATAGGAAGAGAAAAAAACACAACGCCGCTATATTCAATAGGTACAAGAGAATGAAAACGATAGAAAAATAATCAAACGGCGCCGTATTTCTTATACAGGTGGGCGATGATTAGATTATTATGACATAGAATTTATTGACCACAAGTAGTACTTCTTTGTGTTTTTGTAATCGAACAACAGCACTTGATGAGTGAAAGGCAGGCCAATTGAATAAATCTGGTTTCGTTTGCATGTTACATGACAAAATGGTGTGGCGCCTCTAATGATCTCCTGTGATTATTGTCTTGACAAGTTGTTGAAATGTCTCTAGTAACGAGGTTTTTTCCCTTTTTTTCCCCACCGAAAACAACTAGAGTTGCTCGGATTTATAATTCTTACTATATAGATAATTCCATTCACGTTCGAATTTAGAATCAAATGTTAGACTATACGAACTGAATTCAAAATTATCATTTGACGATGTTCTAAAACAGTTGTTCTCTCTCTCTCTCTCTCTCTCTGTTGCTCATTAATTGTGGAAATATCTATCGACAAATTCACAAACGGTTACAAACAGCTTCCAGACACTTTCTTGCATCGTTGCCATAATAATAACACCCTATCAAGTGTAGCAAATCGAAACTAATACTTTGTGGATAATTTATGGGAAAATATAACTTGAAAGTTTTCTTAGAAATCATTGACCGACAATTTTATTTTCAGAATTATGTTCACATCACAGAATAAGCGCACTGTTATATTATATCGACTGCATGCCCCAAAAAACGAGATAGAATTTAGTTTTCCTGAACAACTGAAGGAGAAATAGATAATAAAGACACACTGATAAACTGAAGCAATAAGTCAATCTGGACAATGTTCCAATTTCGAAACATCAATTATGCAATTATACAACAAATCTATTTATAAATTTATTGAATTGTATGATAAATAGGATGTTTAGGGAGTGAGTTTGACAAAGAAATGTAAAGAATTGGTATGCAACTATTTTATCAGTGGGCTGACAATACGAGGCCATATATTTGAAAATTTATTGTTTAGAAATACAGACAAATGACCACATAATACCTGAAGAATGATCACCACTACACCAACACGCACAGGCTGTCTGTGTCTGTGGTGAACACAACACACATGACATTTCGAATATTGGAAAATTTTGAAAAATTTCTTTTCCATCCTGTTATCAACGATTATTTAAAATCAAGGTTGTTGTTGTCGTGTCAACTGGCGCCAGTAGTTGTGTAAATTAATTAAGTATATATATATAAAAAAAAAGGATTTCGCAATATACATTAATAATGAATTCATTACAAATTCATTCAAACAACAGACGGCATTGACATTTCCATTGGAACACCCCCGTGAATTTCAGTGATCTTCAACTGAAAACAACAACAACTCCGCATTACAGAAAATCAGCAAGTCGAAATTGTGTGTGCCTCTGATGTATTTTAATCTATACTTAATATAAAGTTAATGGGGATAAAGTTTACAATCTTAACGACAATAGAACAACATGTGCCTCTCTAGAGAGAATGCTGTTCTTGTAAAGGTGGTTAATGTATGTGAAAAATTGTGGGGGCTGCTGCTACAGCTACACAACCTACTTAAAGCCTTGACTTGAAATCGTGATACAAGTGGTTTGATAATTTCTTTTTGTTTCTATTCAAATATCGACACATATGTTGGACTATTTTCGCAATTTGGTTGTTATAAAATTGATTTCAAATGTAATGATGGACATTTATAACAAACACTTGTTGAACATGTAACAAATGTATATGTGCAAAATTTGCACAAGGCCACAAACTGAGAAACACATGTACTTATTACCACATACATACAGATATTCCGTAATAATATTGATGGAACACTGAGAAATTCCAACAAGATGGATGTGGAACTCATTTTGCTCTTATCCGTTAACAATATGTACTCTCGTTACTATCACTGTTTACATGTCGGGGTGTCCAATAAGATGATGGATCGGTTTTAGCCCCGCTTGGCGGTGATTAAAGTCACTCAAAAACCCACACCACAATCCCTATATTCAGGAGTAAATCCACTTTCGTATTCTGTAACGAAATCTTCATCTGTTTGTAATAAACACTATGATGATGATAACGTTGCCAAAATTGCTGGTGTACTCTCTCGATTATAATAGATGATCGTCTATTTGTTGGTAGATAGAAATAGAGAATTCGCTACAGAATAGTGTGCTATATTTGATAATTCCAAGTCCGATATGAGTTGTTTTTAATTTTGTTTCCAAGAAAATTACATCAACTTCTACAATTATTGTTACCGTTACCTTTGCAACCACTATCGACATACATATTCATTTGACTGCTATTTCCGTAATTACGTTATGTTTATTTAGTTCATTTAGTTTCGTACCTTTTGTTTTAGAATGGAATTATACCAAAAGTAACTTTCATATCATCTCTCTCTCTCTCTATCTTCTCTATTACAAATTAATTCAAATTGTGTTATAAGAAATGATCCAACTTGCAAGTGAATTTTAACAAAATTACAAAATACAAAATTTAAACAAAAACCATTTACCTTCAACTATCATAATTCAATGATATTTTAATGTTTATTTATACACTTGGTGTACTTTAATAATTATTTAAATGAAATTCAACTATCAGGAGAGAATCAGCTACTACTACTACCACCACCCATATCTGGTCAGTTTGGGTATTAGAACTCGAAATGAACTTCAATCAAGTATATTGAAGAACAACAACAACACAACCACCCAACCGTCATCACAACTACCACTGTTGTTTAGAAACTAAAATTCTATTACATCATATTGTAGTGTTGTCTTTTTACTCGTCTAGTTTTTGACGGCTATAAAAATAAACAATTCACATACGGTGATATTAAACAGAGATCAACACAATTCAATACAGAAAAAAATGACACATTAAAACAGATTTTTGTTTAACAGATTTAACATCCAAAACCGTCTCGCTAACAATTTCTATATAGTTCAATCTAAAACATAAGTAAAACAACAGTTTTCTTTTTGTTATCTATCTTCATTCGTGCATGTCTTTGGTTTAAAACAATGTCTTTATAAAGCAAATAGAAGAAATACAACAGGCAGAGAGCTTGTATTTAATTAATCATGATCCACACAAAGTGACAACATCTTTTCATAAATAATCCACGAATGATATTTAAACAATGATAATCACAATAATAACAAACATGTTGACAAGTTTCGTGGGAAACTGTTATAAGAAAATTTAAAAAAAAAACAGACACACACAATTGTTAGAATGTTGAAATAAGATGATTTTTTTCCCTCTATCGAAAAACTTTAAATACGATTTACCATCAAACGTCTCCTATAATCGAATTCTGGAAGGAAGCAAAACACGACAGAAAAAGTTTACAACAATTTACGAAACTATTTGATACAGGATGATCCTTTCTCAAATGTATTTATTTGACGGAGAAGAATAATAATTATTACCTTGAATTTAACGTAATTTATGTTACTTTATTTACGTTGCTTTTCTTTGTCTGCACTTTGTTTGTTAAACAAATACTCTACGTCTGTTTCAGTTTGGCCGGCTAACTACAATTATTTGCTAGACTGAAAAACATCGCTACAGGCGCGCATTTTAGCTGCAAGTAAATTTGGATTTGAGAGCTTCGAATGGTACAGTAATACAAAGATTTAATGAATCCATTGATTGACGTTTATTGGCCACGACCTGGTTCGTGTAGAAAATACGAGCGGAAGAATAAAACCAGCATAACTAAGTGGAGACTTTTGTTCTATAAAATAATGACTCTTTTGATGTGCCAAAAAAAAAACACCATTTTCTAATGTTGTCTAATAGTTACGTGTATTTTATTAAAAATAATTCAAAAATGGCTTTGTATTGTAGCAGGATTTTCGGTTATTATCATATAAAACACGAACAGCTAATAATTCATCTTCTCTACCACAGAAAACAATATCTGCTGCCATACAATTGTATGTAGTAACTCTATACTGTGTATGTACTGTTGTGCATCTGTATAATATCTGCAATGCAGACTCTTCTAAACAATAGTCGGCGCCTCCTGTTGTCTATATTTCGATTCAATAGAACGTTTATTTGTGTTTTGCATAATGTATTCCACATAAACATAGAAAAATATGTTAAATTCCCCAATAGAATTACTGATCAAAGCTGGTTGTTGTTTTTGGTATTTATGCTAATTTCTTCTTCAGAAAAATCCAACAAAAAACCACCCGGTTTAATGGGAAACACAAATAAGACACCCACCACATATGCGTAGTCACCGCAAGTAACTTGTTATCTAACGTTTAAAATATACAAAAAGATGTTACATGCAATCAATGAATATTCATCCACCTACAAACGCGAAAGGACACAAAAAAGTTTTCCCAGAAATATTGTGTTTGGTGAATCATATTTTGTTATAATCCCAATTAGATTGTAGGAGAATTTATCTTCTAAGAAGGATGCACAACACATCATTTTATTGTTGCTAACATACAAAAGGTCAGGTCTCGATTTATTATTGGAATTTTATGGTAGATTAATCTGTTTGTATATTAACACAATAATGGACTTTGTATTTGAACATTCTTATGAAACAATAGTGTTACTTACGATTTAGTAGATTTTTCCAACTGCCACTCAATACTTTAATATAACGATTGATGGTCATTGATGGTGGATTTATTGGTATATGCCGATTTAAATTCCCATCAGAATGGCTTCTTGTCAATAACACATTTTTATTATTGCCATCATTACGATTCAATGAATTTGTATGAGTTAATTTTCTAGTAAATTTTTTTGTTTTATTATTCATATTAGTCATTTCGATCGTTTCATTTAATATTTCATCATCCTCAGCTGGATCATGAAAACTTAAATATGTTGATGATAACAAACCATTATTATTGTTGTTGTTGTTATTATTATTATTATTTGGTTGTTGTTGTTTTCTATGATAACGATTCAAATTCATTTGTGATGATTTTTTATTTGGTGGTAACGGTGGTGGACGAAAGCAAATTGTTGCCATTTCTGGGGTGTCTGTATTATTATTATAATTTTTTTAATTTTCCAATTGCAGCAAATTATAGATCAGTAAATTTGGAATATGACTAATTATTGCCAGGATGTTATTAATTTTGAGAAAACTGAAAATAGACTTCAAGATTTCAGTTGACAGTACACTGGCACTAACTAACTTGAACATATGGTGATGGTAGTGGTTTAAATTTAAGTCAAACGTTTGTTTTTCAACAAAATACACTGAAAACTTGCTAAAGTTATTTGAAAACAAAAGCAACGTGCGTGTGTGGTCTTTATTCAAGACTCATTTAGAATTAAATAATAATCATAATACACAATCGGAGTAAATCTGAATTATTTAAGACCACTATTGTTTTATTATTGATAAACACAACCAGAATTGCACCTGAAACAATCCCAACTATTTACTAAACTCTATAAAACACAATCCATGTGTTGTGTGTTATTTTATCAACTCTAGCTAGTTAACTGAGTAAATGTGAAATGTTGGTTGAGTTACGAGTCCTAAATCCCACGTGAATCACAACGAACGACTCCAACAACAACAACAACAACAGTAAACACAATAAAACCAAACAGAATAAGTAGCAAAATTGGGTAGGTAGAGAGAATAAATTCGCCCACCTGTTAGCTTTTACTATCATCAACTTAAAATGATTATTTTTTTTTTTAATCAACACTTAATTAAAACACTAGAAAATCTATGGAAAATTTCAACAACATCATTCAACAGTAGCATTTATAGTTCGTGATAGAAATCTTGAAAACTTCAGGAAGCTTTTAATAATTTTAAAGATAAAAACGATATACAGCCAGAAGCTATCAATTTTTAATAATAAAAGAAAACATTTCTTACAAGGTAGCCTTTGCAACAGGAAAAAATAGATGGAAAGTTGAGACTTGTACGTACATACACATCCATTAAAGATCCTGTCAAAATGTTTGTCTGACATTAATTTATTCAACAAAATTGACCCCATATAAAGTAGTTGTTCTGGTAAAAATGGTCGATTTTTTCTTCCCACAATCGTACAGCCTCCTATCGAAAATTAATTCACTATTTATTGAATATTTTCCGATAAAATCAAGATTAACAAATAATTAATATGAATGTACGCCGACATTGTCGATTGGATAAATGATGTGAAAGTCGACAAATAAATGAATTTATTAGAAACCACTTTCATAGAATGAAAATTGGACGAAAACCACAACCGTAGAAACATTCCAAGAATATGCCACTCTTGTACTATTGTGTTTTAGGCATTTTGCAAACACACATCTGTTATGAAATTATCAAATTATCACGAAATCTAGTGGAATTTAACAAGAAATACAACAAAAATCGTAATCGTGAAGCTTGAAATTATTGAAATAATCTAAAAAAAAAACTGACCACTAATTGTCCTGATCCGCCATGTTTCCCTCTTTTGCAAAGCAATATAAAACACAAATAAACAAACAGAAATGCTACACACACACACACACACACACAACTATCCAAACGGTTAATAAATTTTCACATTACTGTTAATTAAAAAATTATGGAAGTAAAAAAAAACTACACATATTTTCAATTTAGTGTCTCTCTAAATTTGGTCATCGTCATCACAACATCATGAAGGAGCTTTTATAATATCCGACAATAAGACGCCTGCACTCCACATACATACACACACACACATACAGACAATATCAACCAAGATGAAGAGGACGAAGAGGAGCGTCCAAGCTGGTGCACCGACAAGACGAGACTGTTGTAAGTTGTAATCCAACAAAGATTCTCGCAGGCCAATGGACGCGCCCCTTTCCTGGCACCAAAACCAGCCACAACAACACAACAACATCCTCATGATGATGATGATGGCCCATTAGCAAAAAAAAATAATGATTTCGAAGATTTTAAGGCTCGGTTTGAAGGGTGCGACAATTATTATCACTACAACCACGGTAGTGTAGTGATAGTGCATGCACGCGACTATAACAAAGAAGCTTTATCAGAGAAAATACACAAACAAACACACACGCGTATATTGCAAAGTGGTGGGTTGCAATTTATGAACAAAAAACGGCCATTTGCCTTTAGGGAGTTGTAGGTGGTTGATATGGAGATGATGCAATTTAGAATCCCATCATTAATATGTACGTGGGGGTGCGGTGGATATTGATTGAATCCTCTTGTGAATTACAACTCTTTTGTTTTGAAATTTTAGAATTTTTACTAAAATTACTAACGAAATTATGTAACAATAATGTTAATAAAATATGTTGTAAGTTCTCCATTAAAATCCCGTCAATTGTAATAATAATCTACCTACATTATTCTGATCCCTCAACAACAACAAAAAAAACAACAACAACCATTTTAAGAAATTAGGGCGAGGCGGCTATCTAATTTTCTTTCTATTCTACCATCATTCTTGAAATTTCGTTATCCAATTGTTGTGAATGTTTTTTTCATACACGAAAAAAACTTCCCATCTTTTTTCGACATATTGATTAAAATTAATTAACCTTGTGATTAAATGGTCAACAAATGAGCGTGTGTTGGGGAGATATTCAACAAATAGCAATTACGTTATTGATCCGATCGTTACACCATCTGAAATTGTGACAAGCAACAAAAAACAACAACAACCACTATCTGATAATAATCTGAAATTGGAGTATGTGTGGGTTTTAATATTGTCTTCTACTACCATAACAAATATGAACAATTAGAGAGTTGGTTAGTCGAGAATTTAAACTTTTCCATTATTAAATAATCAAAAACTAAAGACTACCCAAAAAGAAAATAAATTGTTCTTTCCAGTCAAAGTTTAGATTTGTTGCGAATTAACAACAACAACAAAAAAAAAAACAAAGATCTGCCAACTAAATCCAGTCTGCTAACAAAAGCAATCCGATAAGTTGCTAAAGCACAAGACCAAAAAAAAAACCTGACAAATTTATGACGAATAAAGAAAATTCTACCATCAACATTTCCACTATGTGATTCATTGGAAAATTCAGATTCCTACCATTTTCATTTAAGGAAATTTTGGAAAAAAAGGAGCGGTTCAGAGATGCCAATCAAAACCTCCTAAAATGGCTCCTAAAATATTTACAACACAACAATGCATAAATAATAAACGCAATAGACTTTGTTATTTGATTAATAATCCAAATAGATTGTCATTATTATTAAATATTTATAGGAATTTTATTTGAAATACTTTGAATCGATAAGAGATTTAAATCAAACAAACACACATATATATATATATACACGAATTGAAATTTAAAATATTTAATGTTGTTCTTTTTATAACTTTGATCTGACAGAAAAATTTAAATTACAACACATTAACATCAACAAGGATTTGTATATTTCACTTATAACTATCATCAAAGTCCCCCTAAAACTTGTCGATTTAGTTATTTTAAAGAAAATCTTCACCAATAAAACGTCTATTTTGATCATTCACACTATTAAAACGGAACATATTCCTTTCGGTAGACTTACCACAGAAAATGTTTAGTTTCTAATAAAATTTATTAGAAGATTAAGGATGGAAATTAAATTCAAAACAGTTATAACAAATCTATGTTAAAACAACGTTATTTGACTTTTATAAACCGATTACAAGTCGATTCATTGTAAATATTTCATGCAACACAACATGTACGAAACCAACAAAAAAAGTGAACTGACATTGTTTCGGACAATGCGCCTTTAATAGTATTGGCAGTAGTGGAGTCGCCCACATTAAAATAGACGGAGTATACATTGGCAAAACGGTGATTGAAAGAGCAAATCAACTGAAATCTGTTAATTTTCATCATTTACAGCATTCCATCTAGTTACGTTCACTTTAACTTAACAAGCTTTTAGAATGAACTGTGCCAAACAAAAAAGTCTGGAATTCTCCTCAAAATTGATTTATCTATCCGAAAACAATCGTTAAATTAAGGCTTGTCTCAATTTTTACACCCCAAGGCGTGACAAAAAGAATCTTCACACAATCTGCCTGTTTGAAACGACCGTTACTGCCATATTTGGAACATCAAGGTGTCGGCTATATACGTTTTAACGTAAACGTGTAAAGTTGATAACAAAAACATTATCTACAACAACACACACACATCACAGAAGAACGAAAGAAAGAAAATAAATATTTAGAGTGACGCCTATGTAAATAAAACATCATCAACATCATCATAAAACACATTTTATAAAACATGTTTCCAGATAGGAGTGATAGTAATATGGTTGTACCCCATCACAATTATTATTATCATCATGACAATAAGCCAAAGAAATAATAAAACACAATTAATGTCGAAAGGAACGTATGTTATATGTAACATTAAAATCGTCTTAAATGATCAAAAATTAAAATGTTCAATATTTGTGGTGTTGATATATCGTATTTACATAGACATGTCAATTTATTCTCAATGGCGTTGTTCTGTGAATTCCGTCAAATTTTTAACGGAAAGATGGATTATTTTTCGTCATTTGAGAATCAATAGAATTCGTGAAGAGGCGCCAGTACATACGCGACAACTGTCTCTCACCTATCCAACGAATATCTTCTATTATCAAATCAAACAGATTCCTCTTTCTCCTGTCTCATTATTTATTCAATAAATTCCAATACAACTACTACTGTTACTACCGTTACAAAAAAAAAATAATTAAATTAAATAGAAAAGCACATATCGTTCGATGACACGACAAAATGAATTCGGCCTTCACTTGTCAATATCGCGATAATATAGCAAACATTAAAATTATTCATTCGAACAAATTATAGAGGACAGGAAAATATATCGAACAGTTTAGCCGTTAGCAATGAATTTGCCAACAATTTATTAAAAGATCCTCGATAATTTAACCGAACTACCGGCAATGTTCTTCTAAAAGGAAAAAAACAACAACAACAAACAAGCGTCGTAGAAATTCAGATTTTTGCCACCCCAAAATAAAAACAAGCCATTCTTGACGATGTGTAATCATTATTTCCACACAAAATCGATAAAGATTTCAACTTGCCGGTGAAGCAACATTAACAATTTACCTTAAACAAACAATCTAAAATCTGAACAATCAACAGAATGTTGTAATTAAACAACCAACTTTCGATATATAATAAATAGCGGTAGGTACAGTTTCATTGTTTACGAAAATAATAAACGAAATTGTGAACATTATATTATGGCCGTCTAGACTCTGAATTGAAGCCAAAATGCATGGGCGTCTCAATTATGCAGTTTACATTTGCACACCTACGTATTTAGCAAACCACCTTTTGAAAATTCATCAAGTCTGCAAGTGTTCGTTTCGTTTCGTTCTTTTTGTTTATGTACAAATTGAAGAATTTACATGCAACCGATGGTTATATGAAGATCAACTTTCACGGCCTCCGCCAATAAATCGCTAACAATAACCGACTAGAAGCGATTAATCAAATTGAGATTAGGCGGCACACAACAAAAATGAGAAGAATATTGGAATAATTTTGAAGAGCAGCAGTAGCAGCGCAATTTGCAAGATTTTTAATTAAAAACTTCTCCCTCATTTTCTCAATTCAAGTGTTAATTAATAAATGTGAATCGATTATCAATTGGGAAAAATATCTGCCTAATTTCGCAGTGTGACAGAGTGAAAGGGTGATTTGAAATATCGATGGAGGCGGTTTGTGTGCGTGTGTTTCTCTTTCAAACACACGTATGACGATGTAATTGGCAATTTCCTATATACACGCGTCAGTATAGGCACACCTAAATAACATTAAACTCCGAACCATTAAATATTATAAAGGGTCAGTCACCGGAGCCAATCTCTCCCTCTCAGTCACCCCTCCAATCCCGCACTATACCTTCTTATCTATTATCAGCTAGATAGAAATTCCTATTTAATAATGACATTATTGTATAGAACGCATAAATTATCGAAAAAGGGATAAAGCACAAATAGAATTGCGAAAATTCAATTTTAACACAATAAACTAAAGTATGTTAAATTATGTATTACATAGATAGTGTATAGGTGGAAGACAACAAAGTTACTACCGCCCCAAAACAGATGTCTTCCGGTTATAGAAACATGTGCACACTTTACGCCTTTTCAATGACAACAACATACGAATTCCAAATCTTCCAAGCTTTTACAAAGTTGATCCTCCATCGGAAAATGCGACATACCTAAGGCATTAAACTGTAATAAACGAAAAACAATTAAATCGCACATACAAAACCATATTTGTGGGCTCTTCAGTGGTTGCAGGTTTGTTGTCCACAAGCCGCAGGTTTTGTATAATTTTGCATCCACTGTAAACGCCTCGAATGTAGGCAACCAATTATACCAATCGCCCATCTGTTACATATGCGCTTATTAATTAACAAATTAACTAGCAATTTGCTTGATAGTTGGAATGAAAAACCCAATAAATTGCAAACGCATTTGCAAATCAAATCCCGCATTATTTCCAAATGCTGATCACATTTCTGCATTCGCCAGTTTTTTATGTGGTTGATATAACATTGGAAAAGCAAAAAAATTCGATTTTACACGTAATTGAATTGATAAAAACGGAAGAAAAACACATAACGTGATACACTATTAGACTCTAGCACGAAAACTGATTGGAATATCAAACAACTTTTAATACAGACAATAAAAAGAATTAGCCTAAGTAAAACTTTTTATAGATTGCGGTCCTATTTGATTGTCGATTATGAGATAGAAGAAATTCTTCATTTATCTCCTGTGATTGTACTTTTTCCCCAATTACTATTCTTGTGATAAGTGGGAGAGACGTGGCAGAGGCGGAGGATCATTTCGATTATTTTTTTCAATTAGATTTTATCCAGATGAGCTTTTCAAATTGTCTGCGTTTAATTAGGTAGAAAGAACAGAATAGTGAAGGAACGATGGGGACACAACACTGATTTACATAATCGTCTTAGTGGAATTACGGAAGTTCCTTTAAATTTGCGGTTATAGTAAACAGCACAGCTCCATTTTCTCTAGTCTTTAGTAAAGCTCTAATTATTTCACCGTCAATTAGTAGAAAAATTGATTGAAAATCCGTTGTTGTTGTTGTTGTTTTGTTAAATAATAACGCAATAAATCACGAATCAAGTTATTTTTATCGAATGATATATTCCCAATGATCTAAGAGTAATAAAATATACACAACTTAGATGTTTATTTATGTTGTAATTGATAATATCACCTTGAATTAATTGCCGTAATCGTTATTTTTGGAACATAACGACGTTAAATTCTAACTAATTTTATTGTTTTGCATCAACTATACATCGAGTTCAATTTATTGTCCTTTGGTAGTTTTAAGTGAGTCCAGCACGTGGTGGAAATTACAACTAGTCCACCATATGTTGGACGTGACAATCATAAAGAAGTCCATCAATAGTAGACCAACCCCCATGCAACCACCCCACCTCTATCCAATATATAGTGGTAGTATATACAGTCTAATAGATTATCGGTCACGTTTCATTCCAAGAAAATCAACTCCCAAAACACGAAAAATCTACAATAATTAGGGATGATCCATTTAGACGAAAAAAAGCAGCAACAGGTAAAAAATATTTGTATTATCATCAATCAGTCCAAAGGAATTTTTTGCAAGGGCGGATGAACTACCAAAAAAAAAGAAAAGACATACGACAACTTTCTCAATAATCAAAGTCTTTTGAAATAATCGAATTCTTTGTCAGCAAACATAAATTAAAACTTTCCCTTCCCCGTATTTACTACACACAGCCACCAATTTATTACAAAAACAATAAAATGGGAATAATTCAATTATGGAATAGAAAATATTGTTGTTATTGTTGTTATTTCATACGTATGTGTATGTAACATGGCATGAAACACAGAATAGAACGAGAAATCATTAAATTAAATTGAGTTTGTGTATATTTCATTTTGGCCAAAGTCACGGATAGAAAAACAATCAACAAGAGAGAAAATTAATTACTAGATAGTTAGTACACACATGTGTCTGTTTTGGCATGGAATTATCATTCCAAAAAAAAAGCTGTTTTTGCCATTTTGCTATCTAAAAAACATATCTTTTTTCGTTTTGTTCAGTTCCGCCAGTTTTTAACTCTACCCAAAAAATTAATACAGATCCGGTTGAATATTTAAACAACACAACAGTCTGCGATGGGATTTTATTATATTCCCGTAATTCTTTACATCTTATCTCATCCGGTTCTTGTGTAATTGTTTAATTAAAACCTCCCCGGTCTGTTAATAAACTGCCGTTACTGATGAAAAACCGAAAAGAAGAGGAAACAGTACGAGTGGTCTGTTGTTCTATATTTAATTTCTAGAGGAAATTGTATTTCTGTTGAAGCTCAACGAGAGTTTGTCGACTTGTTGCGATAAGCACTGATAACGGGGCTAGTGTGTTCGTGGTTATAATTTAAATATTAAAGAGATGATCCTATTGGGGCGGAGACACTGCCACCACCAGCCACTACCATCTGCTCGGTTTCACTTTCAATCGATACGTAAGCTCTAGATGGTTTTGGTATATTTACTTGGAATATTCTCGCTATTTTCAACCCTCTCCCTTGCGGTTTCGCCTGTCTTAACTGGAACGAAAGACAACACACAGCGTTTGCAGCGTAGTAACGTGATCAAAAGAACAAGAAATATTTCAAAGATAGAAAAAGTCTTTCGGTTTTACCCAATAATTACATTTACACAACTCGAACGTATACAGATACATTTCGGCTTGTTGTTGCATACCACTGTGTTTGAACACTTTTAGGGACGGCACCCTCCTCGCTGTCTCTTCACCCCGCAAGCGTTTCCCAACAAATAAATTGAATTCAGCCGGGAAACATGGCTTGATTTATTTCATTTTGCCCTCGTTTCGGATTTATTTTATCACAACTGTCACTTTCAGGACGTCACAATGTTCAATCGAAAAATGTACACACTGTACCCTCCTCCTACCTTCTCTGGTACTAATAATATTGACAGCGAACCATACATATAATGAAGAAATAAGATCAATTTTTAAACCGATTAAGTGTAGCAATTGAGTGCAGCCACCTTCCTTATCTCTTAACTGATGTGTGTGATAGGAGTTTCAAGGAAGACTTACTTTCATATCGTCGACGGCGTCTCTTGACGACGCACGTTTCATTTGCTAGAGGGGCTTATTCTTCCTCTCTCCCCCAATTGAAAGAGAGTATACACAAACTGATAACGTAACGGAAAGGTAAATGTCGTCCTTTATATCTTACCTTGATATCAAACGACGTCTAACCATTGTGGATTTTCCCCTCTACTATTGATTTGAAAATAGCTAAAAGCAATATGAACTGATTCTCTATCAAAACTAAATCAGGTCAATGAATGATAATCAAATTGACTTTTAAATGAAATTTATTAATCCCAGTTTTTAATTGATTGTGTATGTGTGTCCCTATTATTCACGACTATAAATCGTTTGATTGACCATAGCGCCCTTATTAAAGCTACGTCAGCATATTTTTTGTGTGTCCTCTTCAACCACAATTCACCCTCCTACTCCACCACTCATCTAACACAAAATTGGAAAGCCGTACTGCCATATTCTGTCACGTACATTGATAATAAATTCAATTTTACGATAGTGTCCCGTGTGTAAAATATCGACTCAATATATAATAATAATAATAATGATATATCCACCAAAACGAAGCTGTGTTGGATTTGTGCACATATAACGACCGGAAATCTCTTGCAAATAACGTTACCAACTGTTTAAATTTCAATAAAATATATGAAGAAACAGGAACGATATTTCGTTCGCGTTCATAGCACAAGGGGTGAATTTCTTTGTTACAAAGACTGTGTGGACTGGCTACAAACAACCGAAGGAGAAAAATGTGGATTTCGTTTGAAGCTTAGATTAAAGCGTTCGTCCTTTATGTGTATGTGAAAAGAAAGCGAGGGTAAGAAGAAAAAACAAATAGTCGTTGTTGTCGTCGTCAAGTCACTATTTAAAATTGAAAAAAAATATTAACTGAGAAATTCGTCTACGTCTTTGTGAATTGTAATAGTGACTTGCTATCATGTTCATATTTCCGCTACGGTTCAATAAAGATGGATGAGTTGCTATATAGAGAGTACGGTGGTAGTGAATTCGCTCTTCCAACCAACCACTAAAACGCACATCCCCGAGTAGGTGGTGGTTTAACTAAATTTCGAGGGTTACAATATCCATACAATTTCTGAAAATGTTAATCGTTTCAAATAAATTTCCGTGGAAATTATTGAAATCTATTAAACAATGTCATGTAACAAAACCGGAATGATCTTTCAAAGTTTAATTACAGAATTAACGGTATCGCAATTGTAAATAGCTAATGCAGCAGAAGTGGAAGAGGTGTTTATACGACAGCAATGTGCATTTCTCACGGTTGCATGTGACCCATATAAAAATTCAATGCACGCACTATTATGTTTACCATCAATTTGCTCACTATAACAGAACAGACACTTCTCAACGCACCCTTAGCGTAAATTACCGGTGTTCTTCTTGTTCCGTCTTTTTCATATTAAAATTTAATGAGAAACACAGAGTCTTGGTAATATTTCTATCTAACTGAAACGAGATGGATTTTTGTAAAATAAAGCATGATTGTGATGGTGGTAGTTATCACGTTACCCTCGTCGTCTATAATTCACACGATCATTGTAGAAGAATATCCAATTTGCATTTATACGCCTACAACATATTTTCATCAGGACACAATTCGCCATCATAGCGGGCCCAATAAAGAATAAGCGAAGAAACATAATAATTTCAGCCGGTTTTCGCATTATAATCGTCATGAGAAATGTCCAAAAGTAACAAACAGTTGAAATAGAGTGAGAAAATACATACGACAATCAACAAGGGACAATTGTTAATTGGGTCTGTTTGTAATTGAACGACCCTAAAGGAGTTCTTATAAAATAAAAATGATCAATTAAAAATGAAGGGACAGAACTAAATAATAAAAGCGTAGGTGTGTTGTTTATGTTATTTCCATCAACAAGACCACCATGAAGCCTTGATTTCATCGTAAATTCGGGTTTATATTTGTATAAACATATGTATACACACACACAAAGACAGTCGATGGGATGGATATCATCGTAACATTTGTGGATCATTTACACGATTCGAAAAATGTAAATTTGTTTTATTCCATCTACAACATTGATTACAATATGCTCACTAGATAGGGACAGTCGTCTACAATGTTGTTAATTGAATTTGACAACTCTACCAGCAAATTTAATTAATTCTCCATTTGTTGTCGTTCTTGAACGACGTCGTCTCTATGTAAAACGAGAATGACATGCGGGGACGAAGCGAAGAAGAGGAAAAAAAAAGGACGTGCACCGTAAGGACGCGTATTTTGTCGAACTTTATACATTATTCATGTAACGAAATCCGACTTGCAATTTAGTTAAGTTTACTCTTTTCAAGTGCTTGCTCAACGTTGTCTTTGAAATTTCCGTAAATTATAAAACACTGTGTTGTAGTGTCTATCTTAGTAAAGAGCAAAATAGATCGATGATAGGTAATTTTAAATTAACATATACAGGTAATAATTGAGAATTTCCGAATTGTAGTAGATGGGCGACTAGTAGTAGGTATTGTAGATGTGTATATGATAGTGCGTCGCGACGCCGGTGGGACGTTTGCGAAGACGCCCAAGAGACCGGCGTTGCTATAACGACTAGTTGGAAACGTTGTCGGCAGTTCGTTTTATTATTATTATACCTATGCCTACCTTGTTGAGATTTCAAGATTCTTTTTTATTTTTGCCTATTCGATTTTAATCCTAAGAGTTGAGATGTTTTCACTCACCTGTAACAAACAATTTAAAATTCTTATGTTAAATTTGAATACTAATTAATCATAATTTATCGGTTTTTATACATCATTTCCAATCAAATTTTATTTATTAACACTAATTTAATGGCAATTATTCTTGATAATTGTCAACACTGTTTAACGATAGATACACGCAATTAACCCAGCATGTTTAACAGCAAATTGACGATATTATACATGCTGTCTATTGTTAACTGGCCAACATCACTTTGAGATAGAAGAAGCAACTTGATGTTGACGCAATAATAAGTCGAGGCAATCAAGTAGAAATAGACGAAGTGTAGATGAATTCCGGCAAACAATCACTACCCGAGCCCAATCAAGTCAAGTAGACTGAATCAAAGTGGATGAAGTATAGAACTGTAGTTGTTTTATAGGAAATTCTCTGTACGCTCCATTGGATTCATTCTTGGCACTTGTAAGTTTTAACGTAAAACTAGTTACAGTTATTTTATACAATTTTTTTTTGGATTTACTCACAATAAAATTACAACAATTAGAAAGTATGGTTTTGATGAGAGACAGTGAAACTCAGATTCTACGAAAAAACCCCCAATAAAAACTAATGGAGCACTAGTTTCACAGGTGAAGAAGGTACGTGTAAATGGAGAGAATAGAGAACACACTGAAAACAACGATTTATTACCGATTTTTTCTTAAATGCCTTTAAATACTTTTGTGTTTTGTCGTCACGTATAAATCTTGCGGCCATATTATACAAAAGAAAATTAGCCCGATAGGCGGTTGGTCTCTTTTCTTTTTTTTTGTGTTTTGTTCTTTTAAAAAAATCACTTTAATACAATAGAAAAACGTGACAATGGTCCCCCGAAAACACACAATTTATCGACCACAAAAAGATTCGATAAATATATTATACATAATACAACAATTCTTGTTGTGATTTAATAACGGATTCTTTTATAAAATGGGAATTTGATGAAAACAAACGTGCCCATTTCCACATACAAACAACAACAACAATAATAATACGTAGATGTGGGGGAAATAATAATATTTCAAATGGATTATCCGGTCATTTCCCCAACATAACATAAAGTTACTTCGTCCATACGTATATCTAGGAGCAAAATCTAAAAGAGCAACTTAAAAACGATTGAAAGCTTTATTAGACACTACATATTTCTCTCCCAACACTAAATATATAAAGCTTCAGTCTCACAATAAATCAATAACGTCTAATAATAATAATCATATAGGAAATATAAACTTTAGAGAATTCTCCAGGCATTATTTCAAGACATTTATCGGTATTATGTAAGAACGAATAAATTTTAGTAATAATCATAGATGACGGTATGAAACTTGATCCGAATTTTTATTCGTTGTTCGAGAAAAAATTTGGACTCACCATGTTTAGCCAGTTGTACCATTTAGAGAAATTACAACAACATTTACGAATTATTTGTGTTTTATTGACTGTATGGTGGAGCAAAAAGCACAGGTTATTGCGACTTTCTTCAACAACACAACCAACAACTGAACAAAGCACAAAGCACCAAACACATTAGAGACAAGCAGGTTTAGTGGCCTGACTTGCGAGCCCAACTCATGTTTATGTCTGTGTGTGTGTGATGGGGGGCAAGGTAACCGTGTTAAGGTCGTCACTAGGTGCGCTCCTACTACCTGTGCTGAAAACCGATAATAACACAACATAATTTTAAGAAATAATCGATTTTCCAACCCCCACACAATGGCCCCTATTTAAACTTCTATATAATAGAAACAATTGTGTGCATTAATTCTTATTCGCTCGTGCCCCCCCTTCAAATGGTATTTCCGGTATGTTTTTAGTAAATCCCAACGATTTTTCAAAATAAATTATAGAGAAACTGTTCAATTAATCATGGATTGTTTGAAAATTTGCACGAATAAAACATCTCAATCGTGTGTTTTGATTAAGCAAGATTTAAAAAAACAAACAAACAAAATGACGACAGAAAATGATGGTTGGGTACATAAATTTCAATTTTCTACAATATGTGGAGGACGACGATGGGAACAATTTAAATAGAATGATCATAGAATAAATGTAATGAAATAGTAGTGACAAGAGATATAAATTGAAATTTATACCTCTATAATGCTACTTGTTCCTCTACATGAGCGCCGTTATAACTATGATAAATTACATATTGATGTTTAAATAGACAACAATATGGATGAAAATTTGATTTAAAAAAAAATGACAATTATCAAAAACTCAAGGCAATAACCGAGGCCAATACAGAACAATTATCAACTATTAAAGGAATCTAGAATGAAGTTAACAAAAGGAAACAACAGTTTCCGCACGCTACACACAAACCGTGACGATAATCAGAGACTAGCAACTACAACCTCATAGTCAAGCTGACTAAATCAAATTAGAATGAGTATAAAAACGACATTGAAGAGCAAAAGAATAGTAGTTCCAAAATGATTTGGTCTGCTTACAAATTCGTTTCAAATGAAACGAGTTATACCGCAAGAAACAAAAAAAAAACACTATAATTAAAACGCCATTAAAATAAAAGAAATTGTCAAATCAAAGAAAAGTGCCAACAACTATCATTAACTCTAACTCTATCCTCTCCGCCTTCCATCAAGTGTAATTACTCCTGTTTTCATGTAAATTTCGCATAAATTCAAATCAACTGTGTGTGTGTGTGTGTTTTTTGTTCTTCTGTTCTTTCTAATTTCCATCTCAATACGATTTATATTATCCTGAAATAAATTTAAATGTTATAAATCACAATTTTACAGCCTTTTAATCATTTTTTTTAGTATAGTAGATTTTTACGATGTTACCCTGGAGAATAATCAAAGTATATACGAAACCAATTTTTTTTTATTGTTAAATTTCGTTTATTACAGTAGAGTCGGTGTAACACTACAGGATATAAATAATAAAAAAACACTATGATGAAAAATGAATAAACGAATACTAAACTTCTCAGTGGGAATCAAATAGTTCAATAAACACAGGGACAAACTTCTAAATTTGCTTATTTTTAACTTACAGGAAACGCATACAAAAAAACAAAAAAACTGATTGGGAGAAGAAACACTTGGAAAAACTGGCTCAATAATGGTAATTTTCCTGTTTGTCTTTGCTCTTTCTAGTCGTCAAGTCGTTCCTCTGACAACAAACAACACAGGCCCTGCAAGGTTGTGTAGGTATTGTTCGTCCCAGCATGCCACTAAGATCATCTTTGAAATGTCTCGCCATCATTCCCCACATATCCACACAACACGCATTCTCTCTTCGTCACACAGGTATACAATCGAAATCATTAGTTTTTTATAAATGTAACTTTACAACAACAAGGAGTAGGATAGGTAGAAACAGTAAAATGTCGACCACAGACTGCGTTGGGCACACTTGTTGTTTAATAGTACACACACCCACCATTCTGTTAAGGGTGTTGTCAAGATGAAATTTATGCTGGTCGAGAAAGGTGGTTGTTGTTGTTATTCTCAACAGTGCACATATACGAATTCCTCTTTTAGTAATAAAAATCGAATTTCTATCAAAACTACTGTATGTTTGTTGATATAGTCGTCGTTGTCGTCATCTATTTGTATGTGATGAAATGTTGATGGTCTGTCTGTAGTACTTTGCCATTGAAGGGCGGCATACCGCATGCAATTACTGTATTTTGTGTGACGTGATTTCCCTGGAGCCACTACCGTAATTCTGTCGTTCAACTTGGTGTTTTTTTCTCTCACGTCTTCACCCTTGTCAGTAAATAGAGCGAGTTGAAAATGGGGACGTAACTTTTCTATATTGATTGATCTATATAAACATTTACATACACTGTTGAAAAATGAATGAAACGCATGTGACTTGAATTGAAAGAAACCGTTCCCAACAACAACAACTGGAGTTTTAAGATTAATTCCACATTACTAGTGGATACAAATTTTATTTCATATAAGAACGATAAAAACCAATACAGCTGTTTGTTTGTTGTTGTTTTTTTTAATATCTCTTGAAAATTAATTCAATCACTGAGATCAAGTTTGACATTTATTGCTTAAACGGTAAATATGTCTGGACTTGTGCAAATTTAGACACATAATCGAAACTAATTGAATCTGATGATTTCCATACGAACCATAATCGATTGCTTTACAAATCTTAAGATTGCTGCTAGCCGTTAACAACAACATTTCGATCGCACAGAATGATAAAGAATTTTTGCAATTCAATTTAGAAAGGACCAAAAAAACAATTAAACTTAAAGACCATCTCTAAATTTGAATATTCATGAGAGTTCTGTCGTTTTTTATCCCTTCTTCACAAAGGTATGATTTACAAAACAAAAACAATCTAAACAACAACAGGAACTAAAAAACAACAAACAAAAAAACGTATTTATGAAGTTCTGCGACATTTTTCCAAAGAAACATTAAACCGTGTTTTAATCGTTTCTTGTAAGTCCTTCAATAAACTTCTTAAGAGTTGTGTTGTATTGAATGTTTCCTTTTGTTCCACTTGACTGATTGTAGCTTTAAATGTACGCGCAGTTGAATTGTGGGCACAAGTTGCAATTAAATTTCTCTAAACGGTCAATTGTTGGTCGATTTTTTCCTTTAATTTCTGTTTTCAATCCGTGTATTCATGCGTTAGTTCTATTGCGCAAATACTACGTTCTTACATAAAAACATTCAAAGGGCAACCAACAATCGATAAAACGATGGCAAAAATGTGTATTCTGCACTATTGTTTATAGGTAAACAATAATATTTTCATTTACATTGTCTGCAACACACGCAAATGCAATAATAACAAGTGAACGCGTATTATGCATAGAAATCGATTAATTTTACAATTTTTGTTTTCGATGCACCATCAATTTATGACCATAGATACGTAATAAATAATTAACCGCTTTTAAAGAGAATTGATTACCACCAAATTCACGTTGTATCTGCATGTAAAAATCTCTTTTTCTCATCCGCATTTTTTTTATCTATCTTGTGATTATAAACCTGTCTCTTACTTAATTCATCGATTCAAATAATTTACAATATAATGATAATTCTTCAACGATAACAATTGACGACTATGTTTAATGCAAGAGTTATTTAGTTTCCAGTTTTCTTGGCATCCAAAGACGGCGTCGTGAGTCTTTCGTTAATACAAGCCATCATTGTCCGAGTTTATAACCATCTGTGGAGGAGGAGGTGGAATAACTGTTTTGTACACAAATGAAGAACCACACCTCTAATTCGTGCAGTTTTGCCAACGATTCAACCCTGGATAAATAGCGAAACTGGGCAACCTATACAAAAAATAAAATAATAAACGAATAGTTTGACGACAACTAACTCGATAACTTCAACGATATGTGGCAAGAATCTTAAATTGATACTCGATCCAAAATAAAACGCTTGTAAATAAAAGAGAGGCACTATAAACTCCAGACACGATAAAGGAAATTATTCAGTAGCTATGCCACTTCAAAGGTTTCGATTGAATCAACTTCATTAGCCAAGAAGACCGTAGAAACAAAAACAAAATTTCCCGTATTAAAATCGAATGTCACATCAAACTCAAACAAAATACAACCACCATCATTTTAGATAGATATTAAAAAACTATTAAGAACAAAACGTTTAGAATGGATCATCAATTTTACAGCCTCCCTGGATGACTGATGATGGATCCACCTGCATAGACAAGACAATCTCCACTATTAACGTCTTTTAGTTTAGATTCGTCGAAGGAACAATTCATATTTCTCGTCTAGACATAAGTAAGGTGGTCCCGATTGGGGAAATTGATGACTTTTAGAAAAAGTTTCGCATCGAATGAAATTCCCGAAATCTCCGAAATGTGTGCTTACGTTTATGTCCATAGACACAGACAAAAAACAAAAAAAACGATCGTCTCGTTTAAGATTATTTTAATCATGACAGTCAAAAAATGAGATGAAAGTGGAGAGAATGGAGAGAACGTAAAACATTTTTCAAAAGATGTCTCTAAAGAAATCGAAAAAAAAGAAGACTTTATGAGGAACTTGCTACCGCTACATTAAATCTTGATGTTTTCTCGTCGTTTACCGTTCGTTGCGTTTCATTTCATTAGATTCTGTTTGGTATATGGCTCTTCCATCATAAAGTAAAATACAATTTTTCAAAATTTTTTTCGTACTTTGTTTTTAAACGATTCTTGATTTATAACTATCAGAGACTAATGTATAGTAGCTATCTAATGAAGCATTCATGAATTTCAAACAAAACTAAAGTTGCAAAAGCTTTTAAACTACACTTGACTTGGAAAATGGTTAATTTCACCCCAATACATCTATCTCTGTCTAATTCCACGGTACATCCTCAAGTTCATGTAGTAATATTCAACTATAAAAACTGGAACTAATCTAGGAAGTGGAGAAGATAAGAGAAAATGCGTACCTATTAAACATTTATATGGTCCATTTGCAAAATTACACATTTCGACGGGCAATTACGCACAGTCAGCAAACTACGTAATATGTACGTTGATTATCGTTTTGACTCCGACGTAGAACACCTATAATATATATATATATATATATATATATATATATATATATATAGTGTGTGTGTGTGTGTGTGTGTCGTATATACCCGAACATTTCCACCCTTAATCTTAACGGAGAGAATAATACCCTTGAGAGAGCGAGACTTATTAATTTTTGCTCAACTATTTACGATCTCTTCAACGCAGCACCATTTCAAGACTATTCTCACTTCTTCCGTTTCTTTCGTTTCTTGATTTGTAAAATCCATTTTTCCCCCAATTGCCAACAATATTACTTGAGTGATTGTCACATGAATGCGGTGATTTCGTCTTCGGTTGTCCCGGAAACAATTTTATGGGAGAGATAGTTACAGCCACATTCATCGTGATGTCCTCTCCTCTACCCTCTTTCATTTAGTGTGAAGGTGTTGTGTGTATATATATATATACGTGCTATCACCTCTATTTTACTTTTACGGTCAACAAGACAGGTTAGAGGCGACATGAACAAATTGCTAGCAATGAAAAGGTCGGGGCGAGATGGCTTCAAATGTAAATTAAACTCTCTTAATACTAACGAGACAAAGGCATACACAAACACTCACACAAGAGTTTGTATTTTATTAAAATCATTTAACGGAACACGATAATGGAAAATGTATATTTCTGCTACAACAGAATCAGAAATTTACTGTTTCTGAGGTGTTACTATCTATTACAAATGCACATACGCTACAAGCTAGAGAAGAGAGAGAATTTTATGAGAGTTGTGTGTGTTGAAGAGATCTGTCATGCAACTTTTTATCGTTGAATAAGTATTAAATCCATTTAGTAGCATCTAAGATATAAAGAAAATGGTTTTTTATAGGTTTTTTCACCCTTTGAATTAAATTTAAGTTTATATCACTCATAATTGAGACTTCCAAGATCAAGTTTCTTGAATAAAATCTATTAAATAACAACAACAACAACAAAAAACCACCTAAATGTTGTTTCGTTATTTTTGTTTTGCCTTCTCTTTACTGTTCGATTATAAATTTCTGTAATGAAACTTTCTCATATTACACGACAGAAATCAAATTTATTTTCAATTAATTCTATCATAAAAAATAATAATAATAATAGATAAAAACATTACAAATCCAAGGAATGGACGTGTCATTCGTTTACTATGGTAGAGAAGAATCAGTAGTCAACATCAGCATTCTTTACAATGAATAAAGGTGGTTTGTGATAATCCGGATGGATTTCACCGTTTAAAAAAAAACCACCATCATCATCATTATCAACGTTATTACAAGAAAAATTCGCTCTCGATCCCACGATTATCGAAATAGGAAATTCAGGTCAAACAGAAGGCGTTTTTTTGTTTGTTTTATCACCACCATCATCATTATTATTATTATTGAATCAAGTACAATACCATTTCCTGTTTCGTGTCAACTTTGATTTGCAAATAATTTCACCGTGCCTTGCTTATCAACTACAATAGAGAGAGCTCACCGTCAAATAGATGATAAAAAGAAAAAAAATTAGACCACATCAAGAATTTGTCGTAAATAATGATTTCATCAACATTTTATATATATATATATATATATATATATATATATATATATATATATATATACACACGTATTACGGTATCATGGACAGGAGAAGAAATGTGGGCCACTGACCGGATAACAACAAGAGGCAAATTGTGTCTCAATTTTTGGGCGATTAAGTGACACCCTACCTACAATTATTGTTATTAGAAAACAATTTTTGTTTCAACAATAAACATGACATAGCACAAATGTGGATCGATCAGTCGCTCACATAAAATAACATAGAAACAACAACAATAATGCCACTGATTGATGGTTAGTTGGTTTTTGATTGCTTCATCTTAATGAATGGCTTGATTGATTGGTTGGTTTTTGGATTTCTTTGAAAATTCCCATTAATAAAGGCGCCTACAATCGATTTCTTTCTGTTTTATCATAACGGGAATACAATTGTTTTACAAACTCTCTACATATGCAAATATGAACACGTATCGTTAGATAACAGCTTGATTGGTTGAACATGCTGTGAATATTGTGGGAAATGATTGAAATTTCAACAACTTTATTGTGTCAAAGCATACAACAAAATCTTTTAAATATTAGGACTTTATTAGTTGACTTATACTAGAAATGGATGATGATGACGATGACCTATAAGGTCGAATCGTGAACGTGCTACTCCTAACAATATCTCCCCACAAACACAATATGATTATCTACAATAGATCATGATCCACGTTTCTATACAATATCTAAACATCTATCTGTAACAATCAGTGTAATCAAGGACCTTATTTGTCTCGTGTTCGCCAATCGAAAATCGTCAGAAATTTGGAAAAGTTCACAATCATTTCATGGAATAACAGGAACCAATCTAGCGGTAGGATAATTACAGGCGCGTCTCTATGTCATTGTTTTCTTTGTATTCATCCTCAAAAGAAGTCATACAACGTGACATGATTTCAATTAGTCAGGTACGGATAATGACAGTGGATCGTTACACGACGACAAAAACTAATGTTTGCTTGAAACACAAATGGCTTATTGTTAGATTAAATACAAGCAAAATCTCCTAATTGCCACCTAGAACCGTTAGATGACAACAACACAAAGACGAAATCTATATGATGCATGTCAAATATTGATTGTTGATAATGACTTTAGCTGACAATTAAACGTTACGCTATCTTAATTCTCGTTAAATAGAATTGAAAATTCCAAACAGTGTAAAGTCTACAAACAAGGCCGTTTCTATTTGCTTTTGATCTACCATATTTGTGTGTATAATATATCAGCCTGGCCTCTTCTAACATTCTACACCAAGGTTGTTGTTATTGTTTAAATACTTGTTGCATCCGAGGGCCCAAAGATGCGATCTTGTGCTGGCACGTCACGTAGTGTTGTAAATACAATTAAGACTCTTTTAACTTCTTCACAACATTTATCGGTGTGGATAAATTTTTGTATCGTTTTACGAGTTGAAAGAATGTCGTTGTGACTACTATGTGGTAAAAAATTGAATCTATTTATTTTGTTCAAACATTAAATCTGATTTGATACATATGGATGATGTAAAACAACAACAACAAGCCACAAATATTACACATATGCAATTGAATTAGTTTGCGTGGTTAATTGAACAAAACCAATAACAACTGTGAAGACTGGAAGCGTGTAAAATAATATCCGGTTGCTTTTAAATCACAATATAGACAGAAATTGTACAAAGAGAGTTTAAAATAAGAAATGAAACATAAACTAGAAGAAGTTTAAATGAGTATAACTGTCAATGTCACCATATATTTTAGTAACAGATCCATTTAGAACATTTGTTTGTAGAAACAATTACACAATTTCTAATCGATCAAACAATAAAAGAAAAAGGAACTGAAACTTTTCACAAGGCCACCATTCTGCTAATGATTAACAAAAATAAAACCTAGAAAGATGACGTAACTAATCCTATAATACCATCAAATCCAAATACCATTTGTTTTGTTTCGAACAGAACAAAAAAAAGGATTAAAATCATCTCCAACAACCTTAAAAATAGTCTCAAGAACCAATTAGAGATGCAGCATCTGGTAGGGATAGCGGAAGTGGCGCTTTAACAAAAAAACCTCTTCCTCTAGTTGCAGCTGGTAACAATACTCCTCAGCATCATCATCATCTCTAGTATTTGGATCAATTTTAATACAATATTCGAGTTTTTGTTGTTGTTTTGTGATGAAAAAGTGGGGAAAATGTAGAGTAGAAAGCCTCCGGCCAGGTGTGATAGCTTCGTTCCGATTTCCTCTCGCACAACAATAATAAAATAAAGGTCACGGATCTTTATCTATGTAGAAATATGCCCAATATATACCACGACAATAACAACTAAATATGGTGATAGATAAAATAATGAAATAAATTAATTTAAAGCCTCGAAGGTGTGTGTGTGTGTGTGACTTTTGCAATATCAAAATGTTCAAAAAATTTACCCCATTTACAATTGACCACCACCACCACAATTTCAGTCACGCAACACACACACACAATCCACTGGATATTCTTCTATTTAATCGAATTACATGTTTTTAACACGAAAAAAGCGCACAAGCTTCCTGGTTATGTTTGATCGTTGAAATTCAAATTGACTTTAAAAACGAAGAGAAACAGGTCGAGGGAGTGGAGTAGAGAAAAACAACAACAAACATCTAAACTGCTTATTAAAAGCTGGAAATTATATTGTCCATGTATGCACGCAGCAAACAACACCACCTGAGTTAATTGGGAAATTTCTGTTACGCTATAAACCTCTACATTCGCATTGTTATGTTTGTTAAGAGGATATTCGTTACTCCCTTCAGAATTGTAGCAAGCAAAACTACTTCATCACTTCGACCGACATGTTCATCCCTTTTACTAGGCATACATTACCGGTGGTGATTTAGTATACAGTATTCACTGTATTTGTGACACATCATTTACTTCAAGTTAATATAAAGACGTATTGTTGTTGAATGGATTTGCAGCAAAATAGAAAAACAAACATATAATTAAAATCATTTGTATCTGTTTAATTATGGTTATTTAATAAAATTCATTCGTACAAAACATCCTGTTGTGCCGCATCAAAACCATTTATATTTAATCAACAAACCGCAATATTGTAAAAAGAACAAAACTAAAACAGATCTTGTTCTGTTTCTTAACAATATTTTGTCACTACTACAGAATGATTAATTATCTTCATAAAAACAAAAAAATTCAAACAACACCAAAATAATAACAGATAATTGATATAACAAATTATTTAAAAAAAGGTGGCAATAAATATCGTTAAGTTGGAAGGTGAGAAAAGAGAAAGTCTTATTAAAATTATTATTATAAAGTGGGCAGTGTTGTGTACGTCTGTGTGTCGATTATACACCAGAATTTCGTGTAATAATTCATCGATAATTTCCATCGAAATCAATACAACAACAACAACAAAAATTGTAATAACAAGAGACAACATAAATTATTGGAAAGTTGAGAAAATTATAAGATTAAACGATAACACATATACGTATATAGAACAAAGTTAATTATGATGAAAAAAAAATCAATCAAAACTATAATCGTTACGAATTGATTTGATTTGTTTAATTGATTGAATTTTTACACGAATTCACTCACATTTCTAATTTGATTAAAATATGATTTAAATGAGTATATAATTGAAGAATAATCAATGCAAATTTTATTTTAATTAATTTTAATTAAAATCCATCAATGCGGAAATCAATTAGACAACAGTTCATCCATTTCCAAGTGGTGGAATTATCACGGGAAATGGCAAAAAATCTCTTCAGCTCATTAGTTGTGAGAGACAACAAACCGTCACTAGTATCAAAAAGCGCCAACAACGCAATTCTAAATGCTGAAAGTCAAGCCGACCAAGGTCAATTCGACGCACTATACAACTTTTGATAAGATACTGCACATTAAACCTCAACGTGATGTTTTCCTTATAAAACAGATGTCAATTTTTATCTCGTAGTAATTCATTGTTCGCTCTTAAGTCAAATTAAACAACAAATCACCAACAATCCTCCTGATTTGGTACAGTTGTTTACAAATTGATGATCAGATGAAGAAGGAACATCATTTAACAATGCCAACACACACACCCAATATCACTTTCATTACAAAACGAAAGTCCCACGGTGACAATTACAATTGTTTTGAATATGATTAATAAACGTTGACCTTTTTGTCGATATGATAATGACTTTTTTTTATTAAAATTCATTCAAATTATATCGAGAAATAATAAATGTTGATTTGATTTTTGTTGTTTTCATTTTTTTGTTTAATTCTAAACGTACTGACGCTTTTAATCCTGTTATAGATGAACAATTATCCTTTAAAAAGGATCACATTCAAACGTGGTAATTATTTCGCATCAATGAACAAAATTTTGTTATTCTAACAAAAATATGCTTCAACGATCATCGTTTATCTAGTACTAAATATTTGTACAATTATCCTTTTGCAAATTCATATTAAAATGGCCAACATAACATAAACACAACCCCTATTCATCTTCTCTTAAATGTTACAAATTACTATTATTATAAAGTCTGCCAACGTACAATTAATACCATTATCTTATAGTTTTAAGTACACGTTAATTATCATTAATTATATCATTTCTAATTGAAAATGGCATTTTATTGCGTGTCAACGTTTGAAAAATCACATAAAATCAGGATTCTGCAAATCTGAGGATTATTATCGAATACACAGCTGTACTTTTATCAGTATTTCTATACAAAATAATTATGCGAAAATTCTTAAGGGCCGCCCACCAGGTAGCATTCCACTATCTACCTACCGAACAACAACAAAAAAGTCCTAATCGAAACATCTTAGTATAAAATACATAAATAATCAAACCATAATCTAAACGAACCAAACAACATTCTTTATGTGGCATTATTATTGCTGATTAGCAAATGATTAGCCTACAAATACAAGAACTGATCGTAAGCAAATGCTTTTACAAAAAAAAAAACTATTTCCAACACGTGTCAACATCACATGAATGATTCCATACTGCTGCATCAGATCTTGAAGTGAATTTATTTAGATGCATCCAGTTGACAACACTCCGGGATATGTTGTCGGACGAGTGTGTGTGTGTGTGTGTGTTCCGTACAAATCCCTAGTTTTCTGATAAGCTATGTATGTGTGCGGTACGTGTGGATAAGTTCTGTAGAAACGATGAGACGGGCAATTTCGGATATAACCATTCTAATCTATTTATTATAGGACAGCTGAATAGTCGTGTGCTAGCGACAGCTGGACCCTTCCTTCCTCGCCCTCAGAGACAAAAAAAAACACGCAGGGCGTCAATTTTAGCCCCCTTACAAATTTCACATTAATTATACTCCAACAATAATCGTTATAAGTAAAAAAAAATGGATTCTTCAAATTTTTTTTACCCCACAAAAATTAATTGGTTTTCATTTTCAATTCTATTATAAACCCTACTAGTATATTATTTATGGATAATGAATATCTAGAGAAGTACGCACCTCGTTTTATCAAACAGACAAGTTATCATCATTATGTAATCAAATTTATTATGAAAACAAGAAGTTTGAATAATAAATAATCTATTTTAAATTCACTAATCAAAATAATGACTAATCATCTTTATAGATGATTAAATGATATTCTCAACAAGATTCAATCTTGATCTTGATTTGTTATTTTTTATCAATCACGCCTCAAAAGATTATATAATTGTTTCTGTCATGTTAGAGAAAGATCCATATTGAGAATGCAAATTGTCTTGAATACAACCGATGTTCTACTGAAAATTAACAAAACTAATAAAAAAAAAACAAATCATCGATTATTTTAATTATTATCGCATCTATATCCAATTAATTATTATCACGAAAATAAAACGGACAAACTAAAGTGGATAAGCGAGAACATATGGTGTTTTTGTTTGAGCCAGAGAGGTTGAGGTCGCGATATTAAACTTTGAGAATATTACGTAGTTGTTTATATTTGTTTAGAAGAAGAAAAATAACACAACTCTCAAGTGGTACACACTCTAATTGCTATTATAGTAAATAAAACTCAAAAAAAAAAATTACAATTGCACATCCAAATCGTGTAATTTGAGTGCCGTGTACATGGGGGCCATCACCCTCCGATTACACGGATTTATTTTGATTTTGAATTCAACGTATAAGGAAAACTCTCTTGAAATTGCCACACACACTATCATTAATCTTGCGTATTATAATATAAAACAGAAAGATAATTACTTAAAAAGTTTTTGCTTGTACAGCACAAACCGCGACCGGTATCCAAAAATGATATATCGATGTGGAGGAGAGCCCCCCAACAATCTCCTCTCTCACACAACTTGTATAGGAGTTAGTCTCCAGTTTGCATAATAATAATAATGTAGATGATAACAAAAACGAGAGATGGAAAAAAATTGCCTAAAGCCAACCCTTTGTGTCATTAATCCCCTGGTTGCTCTACACCACTGTCAAGTTTTTTTTTTCTACATCTTTTTCTTTTGTATTGTTTTCTCGAACTCCTTTAGATTCTATCGTCACTAGTTTATTTATATTATGAGAGTAGAATAGAGAGAGAACATCATTAGGATTCTATTACAGGACACTAGAGATCTTAGATATAGCCGATGGTTTTTACTGTAGAAAAACCCTTAAGCAATGATTCTTGGCGATTATAAGACAGGCGTCCTGATGTGAATTTGTACAGCCAAATAAAAATAGAAAAGTTCCGATGCAACAATTTGTACATTTGACAAAATAAAATTCATTTCTCGTATTATAATTTGCTGATTCGAATCAAAATGGTGTTTGCCAAATCTTGCTATGTTTTTGTTTGCTAACTAGGGTGAATACATCCCTTATTTCTTTCTGATTGTAAATACAGGATTGATCGCTCCCAGTATTTCAAATCTGGCGTAATTTAGCAAGGCAACACGCAGTAACACGCGACAATTTAACATCGAATCAACGATGTTTTATTTTTTTTAATGCCAACAACGCTCATATCTCTTTACTATTTGTTTTATTTATTTTTCTAAAAGTCTTTAATAGTAGTTTTATTGATTTAAAAACAACAATTAATTACAGTGTTGAAAGTTCGGTAAATGTTTGCGATTAAATTGAACGCTAAACTATCCAAACCATCATAATTATTTAAATAATAATACAATTATCATGAACACAACATAACAAAATAAAAAAGAAGAAGAATAAAATAATACGTGCCTCAAATGATTGAATTATTAAATTATAAATAATTACAACAACAACACTCATTATAAATTATTCAAAAATCGTCTTCTGACGCTATAAAAAACAACATCAGTTTCCGTTTTACGTAAATCGAATACCATTTTTTTTGTATGTATATTTTATATGAAGTCACCCTAGGAAATGTGTCTAACATGTGCCTGGATGGTCGGTCTCCCCATTTGAAATACCCATCCAACCTTAGTTGTTTTAGTTTATACAACAACACAAAAAAAGGTGTGTATGTGTGGAACTATAAACTAACATAAATACTGGGGACTTGTATTATTTTATTGTTTATCTTAATATGGTTGTTAATAAGGCAACTTTTCACATTCCCATTCCATTAGAAAATTCAATAATAATTTATTTGTGTTGTAAAGTCTAGAGAGATTACAAACAAACGGACCAATATTCCTTATATAGCAATGACGATGACCTCTTAAATCATATATTTGTCACATGTATATACAGTTACAAGAAATATACGGGCATGTGTGTGTGGAGATGGAGAAGAAGACTTGAAAATGACGACACGTAATTGGAGATGTTAACAAAAAAATAAATAAAGAAGAGACGCTTCCAAAATAAGGGGCTAACGTATAAAATTTCAATTCTTCACCATCTGACAATGAAAAATTCGAATAATTTCGACGACCTGCTAGTTATATATATATATATATATATATATATATATATATATATATATATATGCAATATGTTAATAGAATTTCATGTAAATATGGCGATCGATTTTAATTAATTCTAAAATAATGGAATCAGCGAAACGAGGAATATTCGAGGACTGTGTATTGTTGATATCTGTTCAAATTCTAGGGTCCACTGTTCAATTAATCATTAGATAAATAATTTATAGGATTGTCTCCCATATAACACAAAATACACAAAAAAATTAATACAATTCGGTTCAGTCAACACGATTAACTTGACTTTGAGAGACGAATAGACACACACACACATGTCAAGTCAAACTTGAATCATTATAAATGAGCTCTCCATTATTTATTTTTTTAAACAAATCAACCTTGAATATCAATTTGGATAAATTAAAGTTCATTTGAAGAAAATCGATCAATAGAGCAATAAAGACGAATTACAAAAATCCACTGATTTCGTAATATAATAAATCGCAAATTATCCACATTTTACATCATTATTTCGTATTACAAACTCCCTCTATGAGATAAAAAACAACAAAACGTACACATTAATCAATCAGTTTAATTGATGGCTAAATCCTACGAACAGGTAATCAAAATAAAACCAAAATTTCACCTAATTTGAATATTTGATGTCGATGATTATGTGGGTAAAACTGGTCTCGTTTATAAACAACAACATAATGATCGAAATAAAAAACAAAAATTGATTAGGTCAAAAAACACATTAAAAACAAAAGGACATATTACGTAATTCCGTTTAGTTTTGCTCTTCTAAAGAACAGTTAAAACACACTAATTAAAAATCTCATTACTATGTCGTTATACAATAATTGTACGAAAAAAATAATCGAGTTCATTGTGCTCGTAATATTTTTTTATTTCTGTCATCATTCATAAAACAACACCTCGATCATTTCCTGTGTTTCCCGACTCCACCAACAACAGTAATCAGTTTTGCTAATTAAACTATAGACGATCGAGTTCCAATCAGTCGACTCGGCTTGCTTTCAATCAACTTGACTAGATTAGAGTAGATGATCTGTGATACGATCACAATCGATGCCGGATGTGTACGATATACATATGCAGAAAATTCACCAATCAGGCAGTCATTATCGAAAACTTTCTATTTACAATTCATTGGCATTGATCATTTCTGTAATTAAAAATTGCTGTTGTTTATGGATTGTTAATGGCATTTGACCTTACAACATATGGAATTGGATAATAGAGATTTTTAGCCGACAAAGAATTATTTCACAAAAAGAACATTAATCAATAGAAGGAAAATTATAGAAATTTGATCGACACAACTTTACACACAAGTAAATATTCATCATTAACTTAAAATAAAGCTACCGATTATTAGTTTTTTTTTTGTATTTATTCAAAAGATATCGTAATTATGACATCATATCTAAAGTTGGGTAACAACACAATTAATATTAAAAAAAAAGGCTATTCCCATTTTTACTAATTATCTATCTATGCCGAATCAAATTACAGAAATACGAACACCCATTATGGGCTATAATGATAATTGTAGTATTTAATATCTTAATTGGAAGTTATAATGCCGGAAATCGTGTATGAGGAAAAATGCCATAAAAGCAAATCTATCGACCTTGTGAAAATGTCATTAACGGAAGGCATGCGAGATTTCGGATATTTGCGATTATACAACAACAACAACAACAACAACAATAACGGGAACAGCTGAAAACTGAAACCACCCCAAAAATATAAAGGGCGCACGGGGTAGTTTAAGGGCGAAATACGGCAGCCATATCCTTCTGTTTTTCACGTGTATATGCAGTATGTGGATCGATCATTTCCGGTATGCCCATAGAATACAAATTTCCAAATAATACACCCCCAAAAACATATTCTATCAAACAATTGTTGATCAATAACAACTGAATATTGTTTTCATTACTACACCAAAAACGAAAAAATTGATAAGAACTTATCTACTAAACAATAAGCGAATAGACAGTAAGAACCCGTTATTACTCGATTTAAATTCAATGAACTCACCACTTATTCTCCTCATATCGAGTTTCTAAGGTTTCATACAAACAATTGATGGAAAACACCACAATAATTAACGATATAAAAAAAATTGCCCAATAAGTAATGTAAACAAAAAGCACAGCCTACAAGTTGTTGAAAATAAATATCCCCGACAATCACACTGTTTATGGATGGGAACAAAACGAAAAGTTACTGGTAACGTTAATTAAAAACGAAAAACGAATGAAAACCGCACGTAATCTTCCCGGTTATCACTGGAAATTACGTGAACTTAGCGTAAATAAACCGTTCGATAGTGATGTGCAAAACCGTACACGACAGCGGTTTCACTGTGTTTGTTGGAGATGGCAGAGGGGCAAAGCCGCCAAGTCACAGAACGGTAGACAGCGCGGTTGCGTACAGCGTTTTCCACTGCCACCCCCACCACGAGATCACGCTAGTTGCACGCAATTGCGCCCAGTAGCTACACCACCAATAATACATTCCCGTTAATTACTTTCATAACGTTATTATTTGAACAAGTAAACAGGAGCCAGTAATGCAATAATTTGTTTTCTAATTTGACTCGTAATTGGCATTTCAAAGACCGTCCAACATTACTTATTCACTGCGAATCATCCAGAAGTCATCTACTGATAAGATTAATTTCTAATTAGCCTTACAGCAAGTGTTCTAATGGAAAAAGGCTTTGTCGGATATTTTGTTAATATATTCGCCATCATAAGGTTATCAAACGATTATAAATCATATGATTTCAAAATAGAGATCGTTTTTTATTTTATTTTTTTGTGTGTAAATTAAAGTAATTGATTGGGATTACATGGAAGAGGTGGAGATTTCATATAATTCCCCCGATTTTCCATTAACGTCATTCCTAGCTTAATTAATGATCTTCATGATTATCCTTTACTATATTACACTTCCCCATCATTATTCACACACTATTGAACATTTGTCTGATGATGGATTGGTTTTTTTTGCATTTTTACCATCAATCCAAATACGAATCGATAATATTTAAATTAATAATAATAGCAATTAGATATTGGTTTAATTGTATTAATATTTAGGTTTAATAATAATAAAAACGTTGTTAAGATAATTTAATTTGAAAACAACAGATATAATAAGTAGGTCTTTATTAACAGAAGCCGACATCGGATGGGATTTTTTTTGATGGGACCAGGTCAAAGGCCCTCATTTTTAACAGGAATTAATATTAGAAATACAAAAAAAAAACATTGAAGCCCTTTTGTCATCATTTCAAAACTAGGTTTCTTCATAATTAATTAATTGATATTGGGATTTGATTACGTCTGTCATCATGATTAATTGTGGATTGAAACACACACAAGTTGGGTATATTTTAAAAGAATTTGCTCAATGTAATTTTCATTTTGATTTAATTAAAATGCAAATGGGAAAAATGGTGGAGGCGCCTACAGCTTTTTTGTTTTGCAATGAAACTCTGATTTTTCTCCTCAATAAATCACTACGCGGTGATCATTAGAATGCATCAGTGCAGGCTTAACAACAGACAGAAGAAGAATTCTCATGTCTTTTCGATATTTGCCATCTCTTCAGCCTTTTATATGCGAAAGTATAGGGATAAGTGTCGAGCGCTATAGCATGCAAACTACCATCGCATTTGTTATTTTTATAACTAACCCATAACACAACAACAATATTTGTATAAATGCTTGTTAGTTCCCACCAACTATCCAACTTTTATTTGTGATATTTGCATAAAGAGTACTTAGACATGGAAATAGCAGATATGCGATAAAGTGGTGAATGTTATTTTAGGCAAGTAAAGAGGGGAAATTGCGAAATTTCACCAACAGAAATCATAAAATGGTAAACAGTGAGTCTCATACAGCTCGCGATTTTTTCTTGATAAAATGAGACAATGTTGACAGCAAAAGAATAAAGTTTTCAATTAGATATTACGTCAATATTCGCAATAAAGATAAGCAAATCGAAAGCCTGACGCAATCAACTGTTTGATATTTGGTGCAATAATTAACGATCAGTGAAACTGCAAAATAATGATGTTTAGACCATTGTTGATAGAAACGATCCGTAGCCACTGGAATATTCAATTGTCATTTTTGAATTATGAATTGTTGTCATGAATTGTGAATTATTTATCATCATCTATCTCTTCTCCTCTTCAATGCATCGCATACAACAAAGCGTCGAGCTTTTAATGAAAACAGCACCATCCCCCAAAACAAAGACGATTCTGTTAAACAGTATTTTAGGGGAGATTTCAAGCTGCAAAATGGCCAAACATTTATCATTTTCTGTCTTAATTAAAGACAGACACATACAGTAACAGTGGGACATAACAGGAAGGGCATCACAGAGTCCACCTGTTCTTTTCCAAAAACATAACGACCCACTGGGAATGCTTTTAACAGCATTTTTATTATAAAATATATAATGACCCAAATTGCGTTTTGTGTATAATTAATGAGTTTTGCATCTTTTTGTAGGTGTAGAATACAAAGCACAACTGAAACAATTACAATTTCGTTGTTGATTTATTATTATTAGTGGATGTGAATGGTGATTTTGATCACGTTCATTTACGAAACAATCCAATTTACGATGTGCATTCGAACGTTTCCGTTTATTTCGTTCAAGTTTTACGACTTTAATCAGGACTGCACACACGTACAATTCTCTTATTTTAGGATTAAAACTGTCGCCTGGCAATAGTGAAGAGTAACGTCTTGTTCTTTTTATGTCCGCCGTTAGTGAGCAATTCAAAAAAAACATCAATAGTTTCACTGGTACTGAATAGTAATCAAAATACTGAATGTTTATCAAGTCTTTTTGTGTATTAATTACGATGAGATTTACGACGAATTTAATGTTGTTGTTTTGTTAAAATTTCGCTCGCATTTTCGATTATAATGGAGTACGTTGGTGATTTGTTAAGTTGCAGCCAAATGTAGACCGTTTATATTTCATTTAGACTTTCTTTTTTAGAAACGTTAAAATTTATGGGTGTTCGCTTTCGGTACGACATGCAAAACTCTGGTATTCCATCCCCATTTGTCTTATAAGAACTCATACTCCACCTACATAATTCTTTATAATTGTAGAGAACGTTTTTTTTTGAAATGAAATGAATTTGCTCTTATCATGCATGGATAGTGTATAAATTATTTGCTATTCTCACACTTCCTTCAAGATACATTTGATCAATCTTTTAGTATTCATTGCAGACGTGGTAGAAACGATGGAAATAATGGAGTTTGATCTAAACATTCAGTTGATTGTTGGAATTGTAAGTTTCTTGACGATCGAATATCTGTGGAATTTCTCCAAATGGTAACACCAATTGGTAATCAACAGTAAAACAACACCTGTATGGCAATGAGTAAATAACAATAACAGAACGTTTTTAACAAGAATTCTTTTCAAATTTCAGCAATATAAAGTATGTATTGTTTCAGTTTGTTGTTGGGCAATAATAAAAGCCTTTTTTTCAAACATTCACCGGTAATGTTAACAATGTTTTGTTTGTTTGTTTGTTTGGTTTAAACAATTTTATTTGTTTAGCTAGAACGGCCATAAAAATTTAAACCATTCTCTTTTTTATCGTTTAAAGTGTTAAAAGCATTAGAAATAGCTGTTTAATTGTTTATTTTATTATTGAAAATAGATTATTGTATAATTATCTAGACAAAATGACTGCTAATTATTTATAATTAATTAAAATCATTCGTAGAAACTGTGTATAAACAACAACACAGAAAGACCGAGGACTATCTGGACTTTGATTTAATTGTATCACTTGATTAGATTCAGTGAACTGTTGGCAGTATTACAAAGAATCAATCATAAAACAATTTCCTTGTTATTGATTAGAGTGAACTTGTGGCATTGTGGAGGCACTAGTGAATGGCCTAATAAAAAATTTGAACACCAAACAAAAAAACCGGGAGGATCGTATTCCAAATCCCATCCACATATCGATTACCCATCTAATTTTCAAACAAAACCAAATATGAAACACAACTTACCCGTTTTAAGCAATTAGATTCCCATTAAAACCATCTGTTAATTGTGATAATAATGATAATAGTAGTAATAGTAGTAGTAGTAGTAGTGGCGACATGTCAAATCGGACCCTCAATCCCTTTACTATTCTTATCCCCACATGCCCCTAAGGAGATTTCAAATTCGGTTAGCGGAACACAACACGGACTTTAAAGTCGGCATGGTGCTTGTACTGTTTGAAAATCGACAACTGCCGTTCAATGAAGTTCGTCCAATAATAGAAAAGATTTCACACGCGTTCCACGTTTCAACAAACTTTTCTGTATATAATAACGCCACTTTCAGTTTCACGTTTACGTTTCCGTCATATATAACGCTGAAATTATTAAAGCGAATTCGTACAGTTCGTGTTGTATAGACTTATGTCAGACTGTTATATCGATTAGGCGTCGGGACGACAGCGCCGGTCGCTGGGGTGTACTACTACTACTACTTCTACTACTATGACTACTACGTTATAGTTGTTGAAAGAGATGAGAGAAGTTTGCAATGCCACCACTAAAACTTGTTCTTCATCTTTTAAGAATGATTAGCGTGTTTGATGGAACAATAGGAGATAAATACGGCAGAGGGGGATCGGTTTGGATTCAATGTAAAGAGAGGGTGAATTCGCATCATTGATCTTTTTAGGGGAGGAACTGTGGTCACCATTGACTTATAGTTGAACAACTCTTGAGTTATTGATTGACTTCCTAAAGTCTGCCAATTTAATACTTCTGCAAAAGACGTATTTTTTACCATCTATCTACCGACCCTCTCTACAAAAAAAGTTGAAACTTTGCCTTTGTAACTCAACAATAAAAGCACACACTACAAGAAAAAACCGAGAGAGAAGAGAGAGAAATGTGAACTTCAGACAATTCATATACCGTCATAATCATCATCATGGACATTTACAACGAAACAGAGAGAAAAAGAAAGGATTTTCTAGCATCCACCCCTTTCATTAGCCGTTATTGTGTTCATTTTCCCTTTCTCGCACAGTTTCGGTAATCTGCGTTGATGAAGCTATTTACCAAGCACGACGGCATTACATTCAATTGCGTCCTACAGGATTTTGTGCTAGGGTTCAACTGGAATGTTTCATATCCTTTCGACAATTTCGATTAATCGAGAAAAATGAGATCCTAACACCCACACACACACACACGCACAACGAGAGAAATTTCAATAGTGTTTTATTACACATAGATATAATTTAACAAATTAATGTGTAACATACAGAAGCAAAATTAGATTAATTATTACATTAATTAGTAAATATATAGAGTACTTTTAGTGAATACACTGTGTGATTTATTATATAAATATATACATATACAAAAAGAACGTTAACAAGAGAACAGTAGATTGACGGGATTTTTATTTTTTTTGAGTATCCAATACAATTCAATAACAATTGGACGAGATTTATTGTCTCTCATTTAGACCCCCCTAGCCCCTCCGCAACACGGCATTTTTCAAATTGGCAACGATTTCCTATTTCACAAAAATTCGACAATTTAAATGAATAAATTTTGAAGCGATTATAAAAATTCAAAGATATGAAAATGATCACAATGTTTTTTTTTGAATTCTAATTTTTGTTTTCTTTCAAAAAAGATATGTACAAATACATCACCATAAATTTATCAATATTATTGTTTTACCCTTTTGTATAATTGAAACACATCTATTTACATGTCTGATGGCAATAGTTTTAATGGAACAACAATGATTGTTGACCCATTTGATTAGGTGTATTAGGAACCATACCTAATGGACTTAATTGTGGCAACATTGCTGGATTGGCAACTAATGGACGCATTGTCTATAAAATTTGCAAGTTTAATTAAATTCAAAATGAATTTACGAAATAGAAAAAACGTACCATCATCGGTTGTAATTGAGGATAAATTTGTGGTTGTACAGTTTGTGCTAATGGGCTATGATTATTAGACATTGACTGATTCATTGGTTTATAACCAGCTCCAGTTGTTGCAGACATTGGTTGTGGTGTCCAATTAGCTTTCGAACCATTCTTTGGTGAATTCCATTGAACGCCTCTGTATTACAATAATCATAATATTTAATAACAATATCAATATAGCACAGTTTTTTTTAGAAATACTTACTTAACAGGAATTGGCCGACTATTAATTGTAAGATTTTCAGCTAATGATGCTAGACTTGATTCCAAATCACCAGTTAATAAAGCTGCCGATTGATTATTATTATTGTTCGTATTGTTATTTGTTGTTGCGGTTGTTGTTGTTGCTGTTATTTGATTAGTTTGACCAGCAGACATCGGTTGTAATACACCGCCTAAGGCATCAAACGATGAACCTGTAATTTATTTAAATAAAAGCATAAACTATTTCGATTTAATTACGTAATTATAGAGGAAAGAATAGTCTAGTGTTTTATTTATTTTTATTTTTTTACACAAAACATGCAATTTTAAATAGAAAGGTCCTTCATACAAAAACACAAATTACTAGATATAATAGCAGAAGAAGAAAAAACGGTGTCAATGACTGTGTTGTGGGAAAGTAATGTTTTTCCTCTTTGAAATACATGCAAACTGTTTGCTTTTTAATTATTATGCAATATTACTAATATTATTTGTCCATCAAAGAAAAACAATCATCAACATTCATTACTTTAGGAAAAAAGAAAAGAAAAAACATAACAAATGGTAGATAATCGTGATCAGAATATAAAATATATCAAACACAATAATTTATGATAAAAAAAAATATAGAAAAACATCTAGAAAATCACCTGTTATCAGTAAAACAACAAATATTCCATCAGTGAACACATAGGGTACATTTTTTATGTTATTATTACTAATCTTATTATTATTATTGTTATTGTCACGATTATTGTCTTGTATCATAAAAATGATCATGATGATGATGATGATGATGATGCTGATAAAAATATTTGGTCCGAACATTATTATTATTATTAGTATTGTCATTATTATCATTAAAAATAGCCCATTGGTAAATAATCAAACATTCTTATTGAAATTTGTATTATTGATTGTATCTTGTGTAAAATTGCTTTCTTTTTGGAAATAATTCAATACATTCTGTATGGGCTTTGGTTCGCTTGTATCAATATCTAATAATAATGGTGGTTCAGGATCTTCAACAAGGAAAGGATTGAATGATTGACGATGTAGTGTCTCTTCAGCAGCTTGTAAAAGAACATTGAAAGAAAAACATGTAGAATGCTTATGTTAGATTTGCAATTATTTATTTATGTTTTTTTTATAAAAAAAGATTTATAGCAAATGCAATTGTGAACACTTAAATAGAAATTTGTGCAATAATAGCACATGCTTCTTTTACTAGTGTCATTGCGGCAAAATCAAAAAATTGATTGTTTTTGTTTGTTTTTTTCTGGGGAATATATTAAAATAAATTTTGACCTACTTTTAGTTTCTTGATTGCCAAAAACTGAAGCAAAATTACTGTCAGATACAAAACTACCATTTGAAATTGTCGATACAGGACTTGTTTGTGGAAAACCTATGGAATTTAAAAAGAATTTTAATGAATGAATTTGAAAATTCATCAAATAATTAACCATTTCCATTGGCCATCCATATATTGTTTGTTTGCATAAATGGTTGTTGTGCTGCCATTTGTGGTTGGGCTGTTGTTGTTGTTGTTGTTGTTGTAGATGATGATGTAAATGCATCAACAAATGGATTTGATAATTGCAACAAATCATCTGATGTTTTATTAGTTTGTTGTGTTGATAATATTGGATCAGTTGTAAATAAATCAACATCAGTGATTTTTGTAATTGACGATTTACTCAAAAATGGATTATTTGCAGATGATGGAGATGCAACTTTTGACTGAAACGAAAACACACCAAAATACATGAATAATGAAAAATTTATATTGAATTAATTAAATTCAACTTTAAACTGATTCATTGCAGCTTCCTCTTCTGCTAAAACTTGCAATTTTAAATTCTCATCAATACCATTTGTTGTCACATCGAAACGTGCACTTGAAGCAACATTACCAAATGCATTACTTGTTGTTGATAATACAGAAACACCAGATTTAACATTTTTCTGATTACTATAATAAAACAATTGTGTTGTGTGTTATAAAAATTAAGTTTTAAATCGCATCATTAATTATAAAACCTTGATGAAGTTGTTGTAGTTGATTGGGCACTCTTTTTCCCATCTAAATGATTCAAATGTTGTTCCAAAGCATCCAATAGACTACTTGGTGCTTTTGTTAAATCAGGAATATCACCTTTATCAATGCCAACATTCTACAATTACATTTTCAATTAGTTGAATTGAATTTATAATAATAATAATAATATATAAATTACTTCGGCAACTTTTAAAAATTCCCCAACTTTATCCATACGTATTAAAAACTTCTTATAAATATCTAATGCATCTTTACATTGTTTCTTATTCATATCGAAGAATTTCTCTAATAAATTAATAATACCATCATTATAACACGCAAATAATCTAATTAAATCCCTGAATAATAACATAAAACACATATTAATCACACCATTTGTTAAATCATTTGCTGAACAATCAAATTCTAATAAAGCATCTAATTGATTTTGTAAAACTGGTAATGTTTTTAATAATTTATCAGCATTCATTGTACGCAACATTCCATCTTCTTTACTGGAAAAAAAATATATAAAAGAAATAATAATATTGAAAAATTCGTATTTGATATGATAATTACCCCCTTTTCACCTTACAGAAATCGAAGGCTACAGTCCTATACGACATTGCTTTCTCATTAAGATAACGAGAATATCGCCGGATAAATGGTGACATATCATAACCTGTAAAACATTTTTAATTAATCAAAACTAATTAATTACGGTTGTTAAGTATAAACAAAACAAAAACAAAAAGTTTGTAAGATAGAGAGGGAGAGTAAAGCAGCTCTATTATTATGCAAATTAAAAGAATTGGAATCAAACCAGGTCACTACCACCACCGATTATTTTAAAACAAACCCAATTACAAATCAATGAATGAAAGTAAAATTAATCGAATAAAAACAATACTGTTACTCACCAGTTCTAGCATTTAAGATCCCTTTTTAATATGAAATATAGAAAAAAAATGGAAGTTAATTAAATTGTTCATACAAAAAAAAACACAGACACAAATTAAAAATTAACATAATTTTTTTGTTAGTCGTTAAAGAGTAATATTGCGTGCATTAAATGTGTTTATTTTCCATAAATAATTCACATAAACGAGAATATATATATATACATATATATATATATATATATATATATATATATATATATATATAAATATATATACATATACGAAAAATAATCAATAATTTACCTTGAACACCACTTTTATCCAAGAAATTACTCAATTGAAACGTACTATTACTTGAGGCCAAGTATTGTGTGAATCTCTGGAAAATAAGAGAGAAATATCATTTTTTTTCTTACATATTTTACAACAATATTACGTAAGTCTTTTTAATGCCGTTTTTTTTTATTGGAAAGAAGAAAAAGGACACGGGAAATTCCCAAAAAAATGTAATCTGTGAGCTGTTTACTTAAAGATGACGATAATAATGATGGATGAATCAATAGATTACATTGAATTAATTCCACATAATTTATAAGTTTTTGCATTTGTATTTTACTGAATACAATATCAACATTAAAAAATATGACTCATTCATATATCCGTTGTGTGTTAATCAAGACTTTTATTCTACATATATGTATAGAATTATACACTTATTGGTGATTTTTCTCTATGTTATAACATTAATAAATAATAAATTTAATTTGATAATAAATAAATAAAAACAAATCAAATAATTGCGACAATTTATAGTTTACGCAACTAGATGATTGATAATAATTATTATTATTGCATATTTGTTTTATTTGTTAAATATTTAATAGATAATAATAATAATAACACTTACTTCATTTCCATAACACATCATATGGTGCACTGTAATCAGTGCTTTATAAACTACAACCCAATTTGTATTTTGTGAACGTTCTATCAATAAATTTGCTAATTGAGGGATGGATACATTCGGTTCGTTTGTGCAATGGACTAAATCTGAAAGAAAAAAAATTCTGTAATTATTATTATCCATTATGTTGTATTCTTTGTTTTTTTCGTAATATATCCAAAAGGTCCTCTCTTGTTTACAAAACATTAAAAGACTTCGAAGATTCTATTTAGAGATCTTTAATAAAACAAAAACAAAAATAACTATTCGGCTATATTCTCTTTAAGTTCGTTCAATAAATCAGTAGAAATCTTTGTTAATAAAAAAACTCAAACTATTGTTAGCAAAAATAAACTTTGGGAAAACTCTATTCAATTGGGTGGTTGTATAGAGCTTTTACCGCCCGGAGGAATCCATAACTTTACTATACTTTTCAATATACAGCAGAAAATTCTTTGAAAACATTATGTTGATTTTTTTGACGTTGAAATGTATTTTTTCCCAATTTTCTGTTAATTAGTTGCTGTTTTATAGATTCATTATAAATGTACGATAATTCTTAGTTAATTTTAATTGATTGTGTTGATTCATCGAAAAAATTTTAATTGAATTTCAAGATATTTGAAAACTAAACTGAATTGAACTTCAACCGCTAGTTTCAACCTTAGACTTCAACATGGACACGAACGGCAAAACACCTATTCTTTGGAATGAAATAATCAAAATCGGGAGTAATGAAGCCATCTTGTTTAGAAACGACTTAGTAAATTGATAAAATATCTATAAAAATAGTAATTGTATTGAATTTATGACGAAATACACTCCTATTGATTTCTACACAATTTTTTTTCCCTCCACTATAGATTATCTAGTTTGATATAACGAAAATTATTGATTTATTATCTATTGTGTGCCTTATTACAATATTGAAAAAATTTCGTAACATTTCAATTTTAATTATTATTTAAATTAATTTCATTCCATTCCATTCTAACAGCATTTGTTCATAATAATATAGATAATGTTATTCTCCTTTTTTTTATATTTTCTATTCGTATAAAAGTAATAGTTTTGTTTATTGGAAGAAATTCGGCCGAATTTAATTATAAATAAAAACCATATGAGAAAGATATAATTGTAGTTCCTAAAATCGACAAAGAGGAGGTGGGTTTTTTTTTGTTCTATATAGAAAGAATGCGCCCGCATTTTATGATAATAACCATCTATCGAATAACAATCAACAAAAAGCTTAATTTCAATCCTTTGTGGCCATTTTCAACATTTATATCAATTTAAAAAAAAAACATGATAAAAACCTATCAGTCATTAAATAAATCTTAATTATCATTTAACAAAAACAAAAAAAAGAGGGGGCGTTCACGTATTTATTACACAAAAATATTACAACACAATATTGATATAACGCTATATCTACTTTTCGAAAATAACGGATTTATCTTGTTTCTATACACAAATCGACACATGTTTTTTTCGTTTTTCAACCAAAAATTGAAGAACAATTCAGAATTGTGTTCATGATGAGAGACAAAGAGAGAGAGAGAGAGAGAGAGAGATCTCAAAATAATATTTGAACTATTATGTATGTGCTATTAACCTTTATCAATCTATCCTTTTTTCCTCTCTTGTAATTAAGAGACACATAGGTATTTGAACCTTCAAGGTTCTCCTTTATTATTAGAATTATTTTTAAATTTGACAATTAATTAAACAGAATTGTTTAAATATGTTGATTGCATATGACAAATAAATTACAATTGTTGTAAAATGTTCAACAACAACAACAACAATAATAATAATAATGTCTATTGTTTTGATCTTTAGAAATAATAAATTTCTTATCTTATGAATTGCATAAATTCTTTCGAAATTGTCTCTTGTATTGACCCATATTATTAATAATTTGATCTTGATTAACAACAACATACATACATTTATAAATTCTTTAATATGCATAGATACTGTGCACATGGCGCAATTTAATTATTTTTTTTCTTAAACAAATTCTAATTAAAAAACAAAAAAGGAGGCAAACTATAGCACAGTTTTTTCTCCCTCTATCTATTTCTAAATTTTCTACAATTTGTAAAGAGTCAGTCAGGTAAAAGTTGTGTGAGAGAATACTTTCCACATTACGCAACCAATTATCGAATATCTTCCTGGTGTAATGCCTTAATAATGTCGCCCAAAAAAAAAACAAGATAAACAAATAGTTATTTGTATCACACAGTTCAGCAATTGTGTCCTGACCATTTTGAAAATGTTGAAAAACTACTAATGATACTACTATTGATAGTTTAATTCTATAAAGGTCGACTACGTTAGTTAAATCAAGTCATGGATCTTTACAATAAACACTCATGTAATCAAATCATTTAACTAAACAGTGAAGACATCGAATGAAGTATGCGCCCTTTGTACTTGTCACGACCTTAAAAATCATTAAAACACCCAATGTTAACCAGGTGAAAATAGATGAAGAGTGAATTTTTAAAAGTCCATTTTCAATCAAATCGTATATAAAAATATCGATTTGATCTTTAACCAATCGTTATTTTTTTAACTTGATCTCCAAAAAACCAAACAAACAACTAACAATGATGAAAACAACAATCTCTTTTCGAGGACTACAGGACACAAAAATCATCGTTTGATAACTAACTTTCTTTGAAAATTTAACAAAGCAACCTTGTAATTTCCGTTAAATTTTCATATATTCACTAGATACGAAACCTTGTACATAAAATAATAATGTAAAAGGGGGGGTTTATACTCTGTACAGGTCAGTGTTATGACTCACACAATCAGTAGTCAAAGACCATAATAACCAGTTTTTCATTATAAACATATATAATACAACATATTACGTTACAGACGTTAATTCAAATTGAATTAGTCCCATATGACCTTTGTTTTGCCCTTTCACAAACTAGACACATTTGTCTGATTAATTTTTTATTGGAATTTGATTAATTTAATTCAATTTTGTAAGAGATTCTTTTTTAATACTAGAGCTTTAAATAGATAGCAAATTGTAACGAATCCTGGATTTGCATAAAAATTGAAAAATTTCCATTTTGTTATTATCAAATCCTTTTGCAACACAAATAAATCTTCCATACACGAATGTTTCGTTATTTTACAAAAATAAATACACGATTTTAACTTTTAACAGATCACGTTTTTAAACTAATTATAGTTAAACCAAAACGGAAAATGGGTCATCAAGTATTGAAATTCTCCATAATCAAGTTCAAGAATATATAATACTAATAACAAATGAGAATTAAATTTCATAGAATAGGCATGTGTGTTGTAGGAAACAAGAGAGATTATATTATTGATTTCCTGATTACATAGTTCGTCAAACAGAACGGAAATTCTAACAATAATAATATCTACCACAAAAGAAGGGCACTCACCCAACACCTGCTCATCAGTTACAGTTTCCAAACAACATGCATACCTATAAAACGGTTATTATTTTATTTGAGTCACTATTTTTAAAAGAAAATCAACGTCTACGTAATCACCAAAAATAACCCTTACTTATTATAGCTTCTTTTTTTAAAATAGAGAAAACCGTTGCTTGTTTGATTGTTGAATAAATCAAAGATTTTTAATGATCGTTAAATTGGACATTCTCTAGAAATTAATTAACATTAAATAGGATCATTAACATCTTGCGTCTTCCTTTCAACTTCCTCCAATACTAATGTGGTCTCCCTAATATAAGACGAATCTTTTCAGAATTGCAATTATTAAATAATAAATTGAGAGGAACTCTAAAAAAGAACAAACAGAAGGACTGTAATTAAATAAAAGAAAACGTGATAGTTCCCCACAAAATCCTTAAATTCAACGAACAAATTAAATCAATAAAAGTCAAAAGAAACACATCAAATTTGTGATGACAATGATAAAAAGAAGTACTCTTCTAGATATCTCTTATCAATGTAGTGGCAAAGTCAAGCTGGCCAAATAAGATTTAGTCTACTATATCACGGACAGGAACAAACAGTTTGACAATTACCCAGTAATTTTGTTATTTAGACAATTGTTTATTACACGAAAATCTTCACAAAAAAAAACACACACACGAAGAATTTTCCATTGAAATTCTCTTCATTTCAACAAAAACAGGACTTTGGTCGACAATAATAATGAGTTAATTGTTCTTATTTTTGTTCTCTTTTCAAAAACAGGTTTTATTTAAAAACAATCCCAGTCAAATCAAATATGAACCGATAAAAATTATCAAAAAACAAAAACCAAACTCATTTTATTATAAACAAACAAAAATAATAGGAATCACAACTAATTAGCCCCCAAAAAAAAACACACTTTCTAAATAAACATTCTGCATTGATCAGGTACATAATAGAAATTTTGTAACAATTACCACCGGAAATCAGACAGCAAATCACGAGAATTACTATCTAAGAGGAAGGTGATGTTTATGTAAACGTACAACAGATTTAAATTTGGAACAATTCTATAAATAGTAGAAAGATCAAAAAGAAATTCTCAAAAATTCCTTCAACAAGACATTGAACATTTCATCAAATAAACATTAATTAATAACAACAATACTACGTCGTAGATATTTTTTTTGGAACCATGTCCAAAGCATATTTATTTATAATAAAATAGGACTAACTGCATTATTATTAACAACAACAGCAACGAAAAAAATATATGAATAGAAAGTTCAATTCTTGTTAACAAATTGTGAGAAATTTACGTAATGTATTTCAATATGAAAGGAAGTTGTTGATAATACACATAGGGACTGTGTATTATTAAAAACGTGTCTTTCCCTTTTGTAAAAACATCAATGTACCAAAACGAAATCTCTCTTTAGTAAAAAGTAAAAGGATTGAATCTAATTAGAATTTTACCATTTTGCTACCGTAAATCGAATACTGCTATTATACAAAATAAGTAATGACAATAATCGCAACTTTCGATAATTTGTTTAAACCGTGTCGTATATTATTATCAAGTACAAGTTAACCTTTCATTGTATAATTAACTTTGTTAAATTTTCTTATGCAATCGAACAAGTTATATTTTTGCGCTCTTACTAGTGGGCAGACTATAATGGGACGTTGGATATATTCATATAAAGACAACAAGTATGAACTGATGTTTACAATATTTCGTTGATATTATTATCTATAGAACTACTACATTAATAATTTAAAATCGATCTGTTTACATATTGTTTTTCTATGTTTTAAGAACGTGTCTAATTCAACAAGGAGAAGTTATTTCCCATAATGATGCATAGAACAACGTTGTTTTTTTGTTTTTAATCATTATTTCCCATTGCTTTTCCGTTTAGTGGTTGTTACATTGTTCAGAGAAATAACCGAGACACAAAAAACCACATTCCATAGAGCAGGTAAATGATTTCCACTCCTACAGGTGCTTCATATGTATATATATATACACATCTATAGTATGTACGTGACGTTATCTTACCGTTATCAATATACAAATATGTATTGAAAAAAAGCAAACCAAAAAGGCCACTTACAATCTAAATGTTTCTTTTTTGGTCCGATCATTTCTTCAGTTGTTGCTTTACATACAGATTTAGCCAAACCTTGGCCGGCTAAACTGTGTTTAGCTGCTAACAGTCTATCATTAATTGTCTGACCAGCCATTCGACCCGTCATTTTATTGCACTATTCTATTTATTTATTCAACACTACGATTCAAAATTATCACAAAAATTATTGATATGAAATGGATACACTTCCACTTCCTGTATCTTTACTCAGGAAAAAAACAAACGGGATGTTAACCACACACGAACCTCCTAATCGCCTCTTCGAAAACTAAATGAACTGAAATTGAAATAAACCGAGAAAAACAACCGATTCAGTCAAACTGTCATTTTTAGCTCACCAATTGCGTCAAACAAGAGCAATGTTGCCGGATTGTCAGCCCTGCGAATTAAGTTGTTCGGTGGGAAACCGAGTACATGTTCACTAAATTCACCAAAATGAAGAATATGTCCTTTTGAATATTCTCAAAATAATGCTTACTTCACTGCCTTGATGTGTTTAACTTTATGTTTACGTCGACTTGGAAAACAAAAGGGTGGTGTTTGTACTCTGCTTATTTCAACCAAACCCCCTGGCGCTTATGCCTTTTCGAATGGATGGTTACTGCTCATTTCACCAAATCCAGACGCTTTTCCTACGATGAGGGGCCTGTAAAGGAGGGCTGGAGACATAATATATTTGCCAACTGGTCCATGTAATTTGATCGCATGGACTAATTAACAAATTGGGTTAAGAGAAGCGGAAAATTCCGAAAAATCCTTTTTCATACTGTGCCGGGATTCGAACCCCGGACTTCCAGATTGTAGATCCAATCCTTTTACCACTGAGCCATTCGGACCGTTCATTGGTAAATGACAATAATTCGTATAAATGGAAAACGTCTTTTTCTTCGATCAAACGAAAACAACCAACTTTTCATCGTGTATGGTGAATTCGAAAGTGCCCGATTACAGTACCAAACAACGGGCAATAAATACCTAACATTGACTAAAATCTTCCTTTCCAAGTAATATGCATCGAAAATGGAAATTTTCCACACAGCTGATAATAATAGGAACTATCACGACAGTTGATTCGGGGTTTTTAAAATTCAAAGTACTTTCATCAGTAAATTGAATGATGATCAATTCCTCTTTCTGAAATCAAACGTCAGTGAGAAACTTCAATGAATCCATAGCCCAAAAGCGAAAACGATTAGATTTACCGAACAACTAGTAGATTTGTCATCAATGCCGCCGAGATGATCCCAGAAGATTTGCGGTTTATAATCACGTGATCAAGATATAACACTAAAATCACCAGACTACATACCAATCTGATGCAGTTAAAATTTCTAAATTTCCCCCTATAAAATTAGTGATTTTCGTATGATTAGGATTGTAATGTGTTGAATTTTCGACATTGCCCGGGCATAACCTCAAATTCATAATTTAAAAAGCACGAAAAGCTGGAAAAATTTTCCAGTAGAGAAAATTATATTTAATTAATATGTCAACAAAATTAAAACTATATGTAGGACGAAAAGTGAGTTGAGTTTTGCAATATTCGAATCATTGCCAATATTTCAGTACGTACTTTTTAGATAATAGACTGTTTAAATCAGTCAACCAAATTAACACCAGTCGAATTATTACCATTTCTAACAATTGGCAATCAACATCCTAATAATAATTTGGAATTGAATCTACCAATCAAATATCTAGAAAAACAATGGGGCATAACAAACACAAATCATATATTAAAAATCCAACCTGATGACATAATAAAAGATATATCAATACAACAATTACAAAAAGGCCGTTTAAACGATAAAAACATATGTTTTCAAATAGATCGTACAATATTTATGAAAGATATTGTTGAGAATAATATAAAATCGAATTTCAATTTGAAACCAAAGAAGATTATTGTCGACTTCAGTTCACCAAATATAGCAAAACCATTTCATTTTGGACATTTACGTTCAACAATAATTGGCAATTTTATAAGCAATTTAAATCAATATCTATACAATAAAGTGGTACGATTGAATTATTTAGGTGATTGGGGTACACAATTTGGCTTAATTAAAGTTGGTGTTGATGAATTAAAATATACAGAAGAAGAAATTAAACAGAATCCATTGACATTATTATATAATTCCTACGTGTATGCTAATCAATTGAGTGAAAAAGATGAAACGATTCTAAATCGAGCTAGAAATGAATTTAATAAATTAGAAAAGACGTTATTAAACAATAATAATAGTGATGATGAAGAAACTAATTATTGGAGGAATTATGTGAATTATAGTAAAGACGAATTAGAACGTACTTACGAGCGATTAAATATAAAATTTGATGAATATAATTATGAATCAACATACAATGCAAATAATATTACAGATATTTTAGAGATTTTAACGAAGAGGAATATAATCAAAAAAGAATCCGATGGTAAATTAACAGCCACAATCAACGAATTACAAAAAGTTACATTAATGAAAAGTGATGGCTCGACGTTGTATTTAACGAGAGATATAGCAGCTGCTTGTGATCGATTCAAACGTTACAGTTTCGATAAAATGTATTATATTGTTGATAATAGTCAAACTGATCATTTTAATGCATTAAAAAGTCTAATATATCGTATGAATAATAATTGGTCAGATCGTTTGCAACATGTGAAATTTGGAAGAGTTCGTGGTATGAGTACGAGAAAAGGCAATGCGGTGTTCCTTAAAGACATCTTAGATGAGAGTCGTGATTTGATGATACAAAAACAAATTGAATCACCTAGTAAGTGCACCAATAGAAACTATCAAACAGAAACAATGATTAATTAAAGAATTTTAGCAACAAAAGTACCGATTAATAATGCCAAAATTTCTGATATTCTTGGTATTTCATGTGTGATAATTAATGATTTGAAACAAAGACGACAGAAAGATTATGATTTTAATTGGGATAAAGTTTTACAAATACAAGGTGATACTGGTGTTAAATTACAATACACACATTGCCGTTTATGTAGTTTAGAACGTAATTGTGGTGTTGTACCAGCTAAAATTTGTAATCCTGCATTGGTACAGGAAACTGAAATTACAACACTTACAAGAGAATTGGGGAAATTCCAAGAGATTCTATTTAGATCAAATGAACAATTAGAAGCTTGCCTCTTAGTTAATTATCTATTCCATTTATGGTAATTATTAATAGCGATTTTATTGTCTTGTGAATATTCCATATTTTAATGTTCCAGTAATCACATCAATAAAGCATTTAAGATGGTTCAAGTGAAAGGCCAAGAACCGGATGTGGCCGCCCAAAGGTTGCTCATATTTAAAGCGGCTCGGCAAGTTTTAAGTGAAGGTATGACCATTTTAGGTCTACAAGCATTACAAGAAATGTGACGATGAATTGTAAATATTAAGAAAACATTTCTCTTAACGATGATTTATTATAATTTTTTTTTATATATAAACACAAAAACAACCTAACGTTTCTTCCATGTGAACTTCTTCCTAGCACCTTCTTGTCCAGGCTTCTTTCGTTCACGTCTACGGAAATCTCTAGTCAATAATCCAGCTAAAATTATACGTTAATTCAATGAATTAGATTAATAATGGGGAATTCTACCTAATCGCATCTTTTCAATCATATCCTGATCAACGAAACTTCTCAAACCCCAAGCTATACCAAAACGTATAGCACCGGCTTGTCCGGATGGTCCACCATTTTCGACTTCAGCTTCAATATCAACTTTATTCAACATATCGGTGAATATTAACGGGAACAACAACTACAAGAATTCATAGCGTTTTGAAATTTAATTCCCACAAAATCATCAAAAGAACAAACAGTGTCATTATCTAATTATAATAATAATAATAAAAGCATCTATATAATGGAGACGATTTTTGTTTTGTTTTGTTTATTTATTTTACAATCTACAATAATAAAATTTCACAACCACTATTTCGCTAATATCACATTATTAGTTTTTCTCTCTTATCAATTGTGCAATTTTATAATTATCCCTAAATAAATAATATAATATATGTTGTTTGTTTAGGTGGTAATTAGATTTAAAATCACAGAATTCTCAACAATCTGACGTATGCTTCTTTTGTATGAAATTGTTTAATAGTTGCTCGATGATTTTTTGATTATTTTGCAATGTAATTTTCAATTCTTTCACTTCCCTACTTAACAATTCAATGTGTTCTGTGCTCTTTTCAATTTTACTGTGCAATAACGGCAATGAATTGCTATATTCAAGTATTTCACTATTCTGATCCATCATCATCATATTGTTGTTAATGAAACGTTTCGAATACGTTGTACTATTGCTAGTACCGTTATTATTATTATTATTATTACCACCACCATTGGTAGTATTCGTACCAAATGATGATATGGTTTGTCCGTAATGTTTGCGTCTTTTAGCAATCTCATGTGCTGCTTTTAATATATCTCTAGGTAAGCGTTTCTCTCTTGGATTCAATGGCTTAACATTTAACACAACACGGTACGCTTTCGGTGATACTAAAGCAGTCCAATGTAACAGATTCAATAGGTATCTCGGTAAATAGCCGTTGAACAATGCCAATTCCATATACGATATCAATTTGGTTTGGCGTACCAATTTCGATAAGCCAGCTGTTTTCTGTAAGCCTTGTATATCGTGTACAGCAATACCAACTAATAAATTCATTAAAATAACGGTAACAAACAATAAAAATAAAATATATGTAACTTGTGCACTAATTTCTAATAGAAATGGTGGATCTTCTGGATCATCATCAACTAATAAATCTAAATTCAATTCACCAGTCATCATAACTAATACAGTGATTAATGCAATAAATGGATTAGCGAATGTTGATGAATCTGGAAATATGACACAGAAACTTATACTAAAACCTATCAATAAACATGAATAAGCTAATAATAATTTAGCAAATTCGCCTTGTACACGTGTATACATAGCAACATAAGAACCGAATACGGGCAATTGTCCAATCATTAACATTAAATTCGTCCAACCGAATAATACAGCAAATGCACCAACATGATTCTGCCACGTATATGTACGTCCTGTATATATAAATGATATAACAAATACACTAACAACAACACTCCATTCAATGATATTTTCCGGATGCGATAAGTATTGTTTAACAGTTGGATAACCGGCAATACCATAAACTTTACGTAATATTTCACAACATGTAATACCAACTAATACAAACCATTGCATTTCAATAACAAATGGATTATTCCTTAACATATGGCCCATCATTGATTTCTTCTCGCACAATTCGATATCATCAATAATGACATGTTGTTGTGTATCATTCATATTTTTACCATGATTATAACAATTATGTGCTAATGCTGTTAATACATATAAGGATAAACTTAAAACAAATATAAAACAAAACAATATCCTTGCAATATAATATTTACGTATTTTCTCCCATTTTAAATAAAGAAATGCCGAACATAGTGGATGCAATAAGATCTCCTTTTGTCCTTCATCAACCAATGTATTTAGAAAACTAATCTCACGCGGATGGCAATGTTGTAAAATACTGCGAAAATCTAAACGCAATTCAACTTCACGATTCGATGATTCTGGTGAATGATGTAATGTTATTGCCGAATCTAATTTATGTTGGACCATTTGCAAGGAGGCTGGTGTTTTACGTGTTATGATACCTAATGCTGTCATACCATATTTTGATTTAGCTGTAACATCAGCACCATGATATATTAATATTTCAACACATTGTGATAATTCATTTAATCCAGCTATATGCAATGGTGTATAGCCGTATTGGTCTTTTTTGTTGACATCAGCACCCCAATTCACTAATAATTCGATAATATCATAAGATCTGGCTGATTTGCCAACAGCAGCATGCAGTGGTGTACGTTTATCACAATCGCCAATATTTGGATCGGCATTGCCTTTGCGCAATAATAATTCCACACAATCGTAGGCTTGTGCACGTGCAGCCAAATGTAATGGTGTTTGTCCACGATGATTACGTAGATTAGCATTGGCTTTATTCTCTAATAGAATTTCAACAGATTCAACATAACCACCTTCGGCGGCCAAATGTAGCGGTGTTAATTCTTTCTCTTTTGTTTTCGCATTTATATTGATATTTTTAATTTCCAACATAATTTTCAAACATTGCGGATGTCCTAAATCGGCAGCCAAATGTATTGGTGACATGCCACTAAATTCAATTTGACCAACATCAGCACCTTCTGCTGTAAACAAACGTACACAGGCGATCGCATTGGCACGTACAGCACAATGCAACACATTCTCATGGCAATTATTTAAACTGTTTGTTAATGCATGGACTTTTGCACCATTATTCAATAAAATCATTGCAGTCTCTGGACTATCACCAAAAGCTGCACAATGTAATGGTGTGTAACATTTATAAATTGCATTAACATCACAACCTTTCGATATTAAATATTGTGTACCCGGTATACAACCACTAAATGCTGTTAAATGTAATGCAGTTAAACCTTGATTTGGTTCATAATATTTCAATTGTACACCGCAATTTAATAAGCCATCTAATAAGTCCCAACGTTTCAAAAATGCCGACCATAGAAATGCGATATTTATTTCGAATTTCGTTGCACCATTAAATGTATCAATTAGATTATCTTGTTGTATTTTCTTATTTTCAATATCATCTAATAATTGATGGCGTCCACTTGATAATTTCATATGTTCTAATAAATTCATTTTAATTGTATCATGACGTATTTGTATTGTTAATTCACTGCGAGAGAACTCTTCGAAGCTCTCATAGATATTTGGTGTGTGATCGGATGGTGGTGATGGACCACATTCCATATATTCGAAATCATCAGATGGCAATTCTTCATCGACATTAACCATATCGGAATTATTGCGTTTATGTCGCCATCGATTTATATTTGTTGGACATGTATTATGTGTTTGTGTTGCATTATTATTTATGTTATTGTTATTGTATAATGGGAAACTTTCAACTTCTGTTGTATTAACACTAACCGATCTACCTAATTTGTTGCGTGTTGATGGATTTATTGAATCTTGAAAGCCCAAATTGTCCATTTTTATCGCATTGATATTTCGTGTATCTGATGCTGACACCATTTACCTTTAAAAGAGATATCTCACAAAATATTCTCTATAATTGAACACAATAACAGGACAAACACTTCTAAATGTTTCTGAATAGATTAAAAATGATCAAATTAGCAAGATAAAGATAATCTTATTAAGATTTTAATTAGTTTTATTACCATGATGGAAATGCAAATATTACTGACGGCCAAATTATCGTTTCTATGTTGAAAACTAATAATAATAACGGGATCATTTGGCTCCAAATAATATTAGAAGTATGACAAGAAAGTCGACGGCCTTCGGCGTTTTTTTGTTGTCTTTCTGAATTTTAAGTAGAATGCCACATCAAATTAGAAGCATATTATAACAAAAATCCAACTTGATTCTTATAACAAGTTCACTATTCGTGTCCAAATAACGATGAGTACGTATTAGAAAATTTACAATAAACACCGTCAGTCTGTTAACAACAATCAACTTGAAACTATTGTCTTTAATTTGCATCTAATAGGATTCATAGAGGTAGAATTAAATCGAAAAAATCCCAACGATTCACCAACTGGTTGAATAACGGGACAAGAACAGGTCAAATTAGAATTTAATTCAAACAAAAAAAAAGAAAAACGAATACTAGACGGAAATGATGATAAAATATAAAATAAATCAACACAAAAACAAGTTTAAATAATTTCCGGTCAGCATTCCGTTATTCTATTTGATTCGATTTATAATCAAGGATATAAAATAATTACTTTCTAACAAATAATTAACGAAATGATATTGAGAAATCGTGTTAATATTCAAGGTAGAAACATCTAGCAATAGAGATGAATTCAGAACGTAAATTTCTAATAACACTATTCGTTCGATAACAATATGCTGCTCTTTAACTACATAATAATAGGCTTGTTAAAAACGTTGTTTTCAAATCGACGACATTTAGAAGTGTTTCTACAAAGATAAGAAATTAATACGAAAATTACTTACCGCAAATTATCGTCCCACAACAAAAATTCCACATAAAATCACTCGTAATTCACTATAACAACATTTTGTTTTATTATTATTTTCAAACACACACATCCACACACACACACACACAATAGACCAATTTAAATCAAATCACTATTGTCATCATTCTGATCATGTAACAATACAACTATTATTGTTATTATTTTGCAATAATTTCAACGCGTAGGTGATGTGTGTACAGATATCAACACACAAAGAAACGAGAAGAACGTACCAAGCTAATGCGAATAACGCAAATTGTTAAATTGCCATGTCGTAAAGACTATCTTTTCAAAGACTCTCTGTTTAAACATCATAGAGAGATACAAAACGATGTGAAATGGAGAAGGGACGATTATTATTATTATTAAACACGTGAGACTTGTGTGTAGTTTGTCTTTTCTGTTTGAGAATTTCTCAGTAAATTAAATACCTGTTCGCGCTGTTGGATATGTTCGAAATATGTAATATCATTGCCGTTTATTGTTATCTTCCCAGTACCTGGTTGAAGAATCGTCACATGTCCGCGTGCCTTCTTCCTTAAACATTCTATGATTTTATGTTTTTTGAGAATTATTATTTATTTAGTGTTTGGCCGATTTACCGTAAGTTGTAACATAAGCACGTCCATCGGTGTTATATTTCGGTTCGGGTGCTTCATAAGTTTTCGTTGCACTCATCAATGGTTTCGTATATTTAAAAATGAAATCTTTCGATCTATACGAATATGGTAATTTAACTAAACGTTCCATTGTATAACAGAAACTTTCATAATCTTTATCGCCGACAATTTCGACCAATTCTTTCTCAAGACTCTTCTTATCTATCCATTGAAACCCAGACATTTCTCTATAACAAATAATTATTGACGGAAATTGATGATAATTATTAGAAATAAAAGCGCATACATTGCTAAATTTGGATCTGGTTTCTGTCGTTTACGTATCATCACATCTTCGAATTTATACGCTTCGTTAATATGATCAACAATATCCTGAATAAAACACAGAATTAACATTAAACAACCATAATAATAATAACAGATGTATTACATGCATCAATTGATAGAAATTCGGCCGTCCTGTATAGAATAAATAATGGTGTGGTCGGCCAGTTTCATTGAATTCAGCAGCTTTACGTTGCGGAAAAACTTCTTCAGGTGGTCGCATAAACGGACGTGCCTCCTTCACAAACAAACCAGACGGGAATAAATACTCTATAGCCTCCTACAAATTGCAACAATTACATAATTATGCACGAACCATAAAATCATAAAAGCAATACGTTTATGTCTTGTTGTGTAAATGTATCCGGATTTTCACCCATCATATTGGCTAAATGTCGTTTGCCCAATTGGAATTCAATCGTTTGTTGTCGCATAAACTCATCATGTTCACGAGCACGTTCTAAATACGCTCTCATTGCTTTGCTTTGAGTTTTCTTTTGCGGTTCCGGTTTTGCAGGCCCATTTGTTGAGAATGCTTGCACCTGAAAACGGTGCCAAGAAATCAATTAAACAGTAATTGTGGATGAACATAATTACCAATGGCAGGTGTTGTGTTGTTCGACAATTTAAAAAATTCACCGATGGTGGAATAATTCGATTCAATTGTCGAAACATTTTCCATCTATAAAAGCACCGCCGTTTTTTAACCCAACCGACTTAACCTCAATTTTTTTTTGACATAGACTGCGGTAGATGTATGGAAATTATAGTAAATACGACAGAGATGGACGTTAACCTAGACAAAATTAAAACAATTCCAAATATTTTGAGCTTGTCTTTTGATAAAATTGTTTAAAATGACGAATTGTAAAAGTGAAATAGAATTGCTGAATTTCTTTATATTTAATTCGTTGTTTGGCGCCAAAGAAGGCGAGGTATTGTTTGCTTTAATCCGATGTGAATTTACAAAGAAAATGTCCAATGTTTTAGGAATTGAAGAAAATCCTTTATTATTATCCAATAACCGACAATATTGATGCCCAGATTAAAAATGTGGGTTTAGTTGAAGGCATTATACAGTTTACAAATACGTTTAAGCCGAATGCACCGGTTAGTTCGCTACATACACAAAAAACTAGACAATTGTACTATCAACCAGAGAAAGACTTTTGGATGGTTATTGTATGCATCTAATCAATTACTTATTCAATTATCTTGTGCATAATTCACAATTGCAGACGTTGAAGATACCGATAGTTAAAAAGAATAAAGATGGTTCCAATCAGATTGAGTATCTAGAAGATGATATTCAAGATAATGTTTATGAAGCTGTTTTACAACAAGCTTATCATATATTCCGTTTATTTTGGGGTAAATTCGAATACACAATTGCGAATCATGATGTAGGAATATTAAAGACAAAATTAGAACATTTTTATCGTGCTGTAATTGATTGAAAATCGCATATTATTTTCTTTATTATAAAACTAATCATTCTTTTCTAGTATTTAAATAGTTTAAAATTAACATATAGTGATATATTAAATGTATTTTCTGGGATACAGTATTTACCATTAGATCGTTTAACATTCCTGAAGGTTCAATGTTTTGTCAATTCTCTAGAATGTACATATGCTGAAATTGAACATACATCATTCCTCTACAACGATCATGTAATATGGTGAGATTCTTTTGATTGTCGAATTTTCATAATATTAATGATTGATTGCTTATAAATTAAGGAGTGGATTAGAACCAAATGATATGAAAATTGTTTATCAATATCTGATAGGAACATTATTACCAGCGAATATGGAAACGGAGTTGCAAGGTGGTTCGATGCCAAGAAATTCTCTATCACCGTTTGCTTGTTTATATCATGGTCGATTTATTGTGGGACCTACGAATTTAAAAACAGCAAAAACCATTGGAAAAATACCAAAAGTCTATTTATATTCAAATAATAATAAACATACAATACATCATATGATTGTTTATCGTGGATTAAGTGCGTCGTTATGTTTATTCTTAAAAGGTATACAATTGTGATGTTGACCATCAACAAGGATATTTCAATTACTCGTTTTTTTCCACAGTTGATTGTGACATGAGTTTAGATTTATTTAGGAATTTAGATGAATTCATCAGTCCAAAATTAACAGCTATTGTCTCAGAAATATCAGAATATTGTACAAAACAAGTGATGACACCGTCAAACATACCGGAAAATTCGCCAAGATTCATCTACTTTAACAAATTGAATTTAGCGTATAAAAGTACAGTGCATTTAGACAACAAACAAACTGGTAATGTAGCGTGTACAAAGGATTCGTTGCAAATTATGGCCGATCTTAACAACAGAAAACAATTGTTAGGACATTCAGCTGAGACAATTGTTAAAACAATGAATGATTATTGGATAGTTGTAAAGACATCGAATTCTAGAGAATTTTATATTGCTTTACAGCAAAAAAATGCCAGCTTAAGTGACATCAGCGGTAACTATACTCTTCTCAGCAATAATTAATAATTAATTTTTAATTAATTTATAGAGGAAGTACGGAAACTATGTGAGACTGAATTGAAAGGTATCTTCTTTCATCCCATATAGAAATTTTATTAAGAAATCTTAATATATAGGTGTAAATCTAAATCTAAAATAATAAAAATAATCATAAGTAGCAGGTTACGTATTTAAAAACTATCTAATGATTGAATCACATCCATCAAAAGTCTAATTTCTAGGATAAAATGTTAACTCGACATGATTCTGTGCAAATAATACGTTCAATTGTGAATCTAAACCGACATTTTCCACACGTACAATATGTGCTTCATTTGCACCGGGTTCTTTACGTACAACCGCTAAACCATAGACTCTCATCAAATGTTCATCTTTTGCCGTTGACCCACCACCTGGTATCACCAAACGAATATAACAATTCACATCGATATGAATGTATTTCTCGATGGCATACTTTCCAGATGTTGTTAATATCTGTAAATTTAACAACAATAAATAATTATTTATTGATTACAATCAATGTGATAGAGCCTACTTTTTCTGTACGTTCTTCTATCTGTGAATGATCAGCCCGGAATACTGAAGCTTCACCTACTGTCTCATCATCATCAGTTTTTATGATAAACTTCATTCCTTTACGTACGGCCCGTACTTCTAATCCAAGACCATCTGGATGATTATCAGACCATAAATAATTATTCGGTCTCAATTGTGAATCAGGCTCAAAAGTTAAACGTTTAGCATAACCCATACCGATACCAACTAGTTTTAATGCACGTCCATCGAATAAATGTTCTTTTCGATCATTTGGACGGACTTTATAGTAGAAACCTGGAATAACCCTAGGATCGACATAAGTACCTAAAATATAATTGTTAATTATCGATAATTAGTATTAAGTTAGAATTTAAGAATTACCAACAACTGGGAGTTCATAAGGTTCTAATCCAGTCATTGAATACTTTGTCGGCACATCATTAATATCTTGTCCATTCACTGTAACTCTTCTGTGATTCTTCTGAATACCCGGTATTAACATGTATCTTTGTTTATTGATTATAACATTTAATACTTTAATAATTTCAGCATTTGATTTATTTTTTGATTTACAAGCAATAACACAACCATTTAATGGTTTCGGTTTTGCCACACCAGTTTCATAAAATTCAACTTTACCAGTAAAACGAACATTTGCCCGTTTCTCTATACCATGTTTGGTTTGTACATTACTGATTTCTAATTGTGGTCCCTGAAAGAGTGAGTATCATAAGTAAACTGTAAATTTGGCATAGAAGAATATTTGCTTTTTTACAAAAATAACTTACGACGCTGCGATCACATCATTAACAACAACAACAACAACAACACGCGACAAGGTACTAACAATTGATTGATGAAAGAAGATAGAATCCATTTTGTGTTTGTTTGCGTGTTTAGTTCGGTGGATGTTTGTTCTAATAAAAAATATGTTGCGAATATGGCGCAAATATTTCGAAATATTTCGATATCTTTTTCTTTTATTATCATAAAATTAAAAGAGAAATAAAAAGAGTAACTCACTTCGATTTGTAAAACTTCCAATGTTCCTTGGGCCTCTCTATTTGAATCGAATATTGTAAATCGATCACCAATTAACATTAATTCTAATTCAAAAGCATATCCTTCTGGACGATTGTCACTCCAAAAATAATTGTCATTTTGATTCAATTTATTTGGATCAGCTTCGAATGTTAAACGTCTGGCATAACCACGTCCAATATTTTTTAATGTTAATGCACGTTCATTAAATAAGCATTTATTAATTGTTGATTTTTGGCCAATTGATGGTAATGGGCGTACTTTGTATTTAAAGCCAGCAATGATACGTTTATCGATATAAACACCAATAGCTGGTAATTGATAAGGTTCTAATGAACAGATTGTATAACGTGCTGGTAAATCACCAATCATTGAAGCATCTAATGTTAAAGATAGAGGTTTTTCATCAATTAACTCTTCAGATTTACAGTCTTCCTGTGTGGGGAAAAGAAGAAGTATTTTAGCGAAATTGCGTTTTACAAAGCATAGTGCATCGTTTAAACTTATAAACATGCGTCACTATAAATTTAGAATTGGCACCACAATACAGTAATAACAGGAAAACAAACATGCTTACTTACTTTTAAACTTTCTAGTGATTGTATTTCAAATTCCTCATCTTTATAGTGTTTTGATGGACCTTTATTGGCAACAGATGGGCCAGCCTAAATGGATAAAAACCAATTAATTTGCGTTTTTAAAGTGAGTTAACATTAAATCACCTGATGATGGTGATGATTCGGTGTTGATAATAATTCTTCAGTTTCAACGGTTTCTTCAAAAAGTATTGAAGACAATCCGCGTCGTCCCTGCCAGACACGTTGCATAGCTGCCAATTTGGCTTCTTCGATATTTTGATCAAACATTGTTTTAATTACTAAACTGTGGACAAAAATACAAAATCTGAGCAAGTTATTTCTAACCAGGAATTCTTATGTAAATATAAATAAATAGCGGTATGTTGAGGCGCATGTTTTATTTAATTTTAAACATTTAACAATGAACCGATTTCCATCTATCATTTATCAGGAATTTAGAAATGATGATAAATTTACGCAACGTTTATCAATTTATTATTACTACGTTTGCAATCGTATCATTGATCCCTCCAAAATATATATTTCAAGGAAGTCGAGTTTCTCAAGGCTGGACGAAAAACGCAGGTAGATAGTTTCATCTCACGGTCGTTGTTATATCACACGATATTCGGGAAATGTTTTAAAAGTTCTGTGCACTATCCACCAACAGATTTTTTTTATTTAAAAAAATCCTATTCTCGTAAGGACTTTAGACTTTATTTACACATAGAAATTCCTCACAGATTACGCTTGAAACATTAAAATTCAAGATAAGCACCCTTCATGATTAAACTGCGTCACATATAACTTCCTCTCAAAAAGGCTACAGTCGTTACAAAAGCTGTTAAAAATAAATATACCTGCGGCAGCCCTTCTAGAAGAATCCGGCTAATGGATGCAGATGTTTTTAAATGGAATTTACTTTCATTTATTTTAAATAAATATTTAAAGTAAATATCTTTTTAAAATCGTATTCTTTTAGTGTGATATTAAATAAAATTTGTGGGAATATCTTAATAAAAAATATTGATTTTTTTATAAAATACTAAATACTATAATACTAAAATTAAGAGCCACTATTTCCACTTACCAATCTAGGAATTCTATGGAATTGTTAAAAATAATTATCAAACGCTTTCTTAAAGTTTCACTTTGTTGCTTTGCCTTCTAAATGCTAGACCACTCTGGACCACTCCAACTGGAAGATCTTTTATTATTAACCATGAAGGGGGGAACTTGCACCTCAAATAAACGCCCTACTATTGGTTAGATCTATAATCTCGACATCCTCCGCCAAATTCTCTAACGAATTATTATTTATTTGTAAATAAATGATAAGATTATTTCATGTTTTTCTTTCTATTTGAATTAATCAAAAAAATGCTAGTCATTTTGATGCTTGGGTCAATTAAGTTGCGCTGAAGATTTGCCGGTGATCCTAAGAATACTTTCAATAAACAACTAACGACTTTTTATAATAAATTGGGACGAAATTGATTAAACGTAGAAAGTACAAAAGTGCAACGTAGAAAAAAAACTTGATGCGTTCAATATATAGAGATCATGAATTCAGCACATGTTCAAACTATCTTTCAATAAAATGACGTACAAATTCGTTATTGATTTATAAAAAATAAATGTAAAATTAATGAATAATAAACCATCAAAATGTTTGTATAATAATTTATCTGGACCAGAATAAAAATTCCTTGAATTTTAAAAATTTTCAATTTGCATTGTTGACGCTCGTAGTTATTTATTTTTTAAATCACAAAACTACGCAAATATTTGTGGTTTTTCTTCTATTTTTTTGCATGTATGTTAATAATACCAATTGATGGATTTGATAATCAATTGAAAGTCAAGGTTTCGTTGCAAGAATTGTTTGATATTTCTGTAATTGAAGTGTTAAATGTTAAATAGAAACGATAAGCGCATTTTTCTTCAATTATGCGATCCCAATTGCAACATTTCTAATTTATTTCGAACTAATCATTTTTGATAAAAAGAAAGTGCGAATTATTGAATCAAATTTGTATATATACATGGGTACATTCATTGTTCTTGTTTGTGTTTTTATCCCCGTTGGCTTATCAAAATTAATTGTGACCCATTTTTAAATATTTCGCTATAATAACATTGATTGCTTTTGATTAATAAAATAAACTTATCAACAATGAGTTAGGAATTACAAAAATCTGCTTTGCTATAATTATTCTGAAAATGTAGAAACAAATGGTTATTAATTTTGATTATCTCGATTATTTCTGACTTTTTCATAGAAATCGATAAATTTTCTAGGTCGTTTACCGTTGTAAAATTGGATTTTTTTGTAGGCTGCAATTTTATTTTTAAATTTATACCTTTGAAAATATATAACAACAATATACCGTTTATTTTTATTCTACTTAATATGTTTCTCAACTTTTTTTTTATAAATAAGTTGCGTGGATTTTGAAAACGGTAATTTGTTTATCTGTTTCTCACGGCCGGTCGTAATTTATAAACACTACAAAAAAAATACTTACGTAATTATAATTTATTGCTTTTAATAACTGTATTGATTGAATGGTAATTTTCTACCACAACAAATGAATCAATGGAACTACTATTTAGGCTCGAATACAAATTATTAATTTGCGATAAGCTCTACCATCTTTTAACGAACTTCACTAACCTGAAATCGTTGATATAGTAGAATGCGATATTATCATAATGGTGTCGAATTATTTACCGATAATAAGATTGGGCATATTTATTACTGACTATCTTTGTCTGCAACACGGTTTCGTTACCATCAAATAGCACATGTGCGTCGTTGAACTGTACCCTGAAATAAGACTGACAACTTGACAACATGAAAAATTATCCCTAGTTTGAAGTTTTTTAAACAATTAACGTTGTTTTTGTTTTTATCTTTATTTAGAAGATTTACACAAAAAGACGATTTCTTACAAGAATCACGAAACATGGTAAGTACCTTTCGACAATTTTTTATTGTTTCAATTCTCAATTTATCAATCCTTTTATTTTCGAAGCTGCATGCCCTTCATGTTCCATTTTCTCCTGTTCTAAAGCATTCTGTAAACTACCGAAGCATTTGCTAACTCTCAAGAAAACAGTTATTACGTTAATTACCATTTGCGTTTGTAATTAAACGCTTGTAAGACAAACGGTTCCTGCTGAAGCTGCAAATTCTTTGCGATCCCCGTCGTATTGAAAGATTGTTGGAAAAAATCATGATGACTTTAAAAAATACCTGTATGTTTTATTGGCAATCAATATCTTTTCCTTTATATATATATATATACATCACATACAAGTTAAATCAAATTTAATTTACTCATTACACAAGACAAATTTCAAAAGAATCATAAACAAATTATAGGAAATCAGTACTACACAAAATCTACGATTTATTTTTGTTTTAAATTGTTTTAATTAAACACTCTAGATAGATATCTAGAAAACTAATTCTAGCACTGATTTAAATCAGTTTAAAGAAGGAGAAAAAAACTACAATCATTTCATTAGTGACGAAATAACATTGAATTGAAACAAGAAACTGAAACACCATGTATCGACAATAATCTTTCTGCCTTGTGACTGCGAAACTATTTTCGAATTTTTTTATTGCACACTGTTATTGTTATTATTATTATTATTATTAGTATTATTATTACTATCAAGTGGACAATCTGCGAAATACTCTACGATATTAAAAATATTTATTCTATAACGAGGCAACGTGGAAGATGTTCTCTTAAATAATCAAAAAGCTCTTTTGATGCCCCTGGACAATTTGTTAATTCCAATTCATGCATATGCCGCAATTGAATAAGACTTGATAAACCACTACAAGTTAATAATGGACAGCCTATAAAGAAAAAATAATTGTTGTTGTTGTTTTGTTTTTCTATCAAATAAGAGAAAAAGTCTTACTGACCTGCTAATGATAATATTTGTAAGTTTCTCATTCCACATAAATGTTGAAGACCGAAATCACGGATTTGGGAACACCAGCGTAGGTATAGTGCTGATAATGATAACATTGTTGAAATATAACCGATGCCAATGTCAGTTATATGGACACATCTAAATTTCAATAATAATAATAATAATAATAATAATAATAATGTTAATAAATAATAATAATTATATAGGTACCTATCTAGTGTGAGCTCTTCAAGTTGAACAAGGTCGCATGCGATATACTCCAAGGCAGCATCGGTGATACGTGGACACCAGGACAAATCTAATGATCGCAACTTTTGCAAGTTCTCAGCGATCAATTCAACACCATCATCAGTTATTTTACTACATCCAGATAGACTTAAAACGGTTAGATTTGGCAATGAATGTACAATATTGACAACACCATGATTGGTGATTTCCCAACAGGAATGTAATCGTAATACGTTGCATGAATTACTTTGTTTTGGTGAGAAATATGTAAGGGCTGCATCTGTCACATGATAAGCTTGTAATGAGAATTCATATAATGCTGGTAATAATTGGGCAACAGCACCAACAGCTTCATCAGCAATATTAATACAGTCTGTTAATGTTAATGAGACAATACGTGGATTTAGACATGCCCATAATCCAGCTTCTGTTATTTCATTACAACCAGCCAATTCTAATTCATATAGAGCCTAGAATAATTGAAATCGTTTCTAATTCAAATATTTCTTTAAATATTTACTAACCTGAAGATGATCTAATAATGTTTCAAGGCCTCGATCAGTGATGCTTGAACATCTCAAACTAAGCGTATATATGTGTTTAGATGCTAAAGGGAATAAATTAACAACATCTAATGCATCCTCATCGATAGCACCCATTAAACACAAACTATGAAATCCCCTTCTTAATAACGACGAATATAATAAAACACGTTCATTTCCATGTGTTGATCTCATTTCACGACATTGCAAAACTGGCACTAATCCAATCCAAAATTTTGGCGATCTATATAGAACATCTCTCCATTTAATACAAACTTGTGCTAGAACACATCGTTCACATGGACTGAAATAGAAGAAGAATTTCGACAGAAATTTCTCATCATTCATCAACTGATCCCAAGATAAATATTGAGGTAATGCTGCTAATGTTGATGCAGATCCACGGCCAAGTCTTCGTGCTGGTGTTGTGCTATTGGAACTCACACCAACAGACGTATTATTGTTTGTTAATCGAGTCTGTCGTGTTGGTAGTAAACGTGATGGCTTTTCAGGTGCTACAATAGCTGTACCATTACCACTGCCACCAATGTTACCACCGCTTCCACCACCGCCGCCACAAAACACATTGGTCACACGTTCCATAACACTGCTTTTAGCTGTTGAATGATGTTTACTGCCCCGCAACCCTAAGCCATTGATACGTTTGGATAGCTCTGCCGAGGCACGTTCTACAACACCTTGTGCGGATATAGATGACATGATGTGTTAATTTGTTGCCGTTGTTGTCTTCGCAGCAGTAGTCACAAGATCATTGTTGCAAGTGTAGTCGGTGCCGCGACACAAAAATTTTCATTAAATTGCCAACTGCTGCATTCAGCAGTGTCGCGGCAGCAGCCGCAAATCGTCGATATGACAAAAGGGATTATATATTTTCCCTTGCTGTGATAGAACTAATCAATACTTGTCCCGCACCATGCGCGCTTCCATTACGTAAGGGTAGTAAAATGTGATGAATTCACTTCTGATCATCACAGATTTATAAATATCACACAGAAAATCTGCTCGTTTGTTTCTTTGTTCACGATTTTGGCAAGAACAAATACATGATGAAAATGATTGGAAACAATGATCTTAAAAAGACAGTGCAATATTTAAATTTGTTGCCAACATAAATCATTACAAGTTACTAGGATAATTTGTTGTCATTTGTCAAAAATACGTCAGACGTAATTATAACCTTAAAATCTGTGCGTTAAGTTTAATGTATTTAAAATTAAAAACTACACGAAAAAATGACTTATTTAAAATCGTGGGAGGAATTTGAGAAAGCAGCAGAGAAATTATATTTACAAGCCCCATTTAAAGCACGTTATACAACAAAGTATGTTCATTCAAAGAATGTATTAATGATGAAAATGACTGATGATGTTGTGGTAAGATACAATTTTCTTATAACTTTACTCTTTATAATTCGATTTTATTATGATCGTTTTTGTTTTAGTGTTTACAATTCAAAACTGAGATAGTCCAGGATGTTAAGAAAATTGACAAATTCATCAACAATCTAATGCGCCATATGGCATCCAAGGAACACTAATCCATAAAAGGATAAACATTATTATAAATCTAATGTTTGACACACAGTTACTACGTTTTTGTAATAAATAATTTTTCTAAAATATCTTACAAGCAGACTATCATTTATTTTCAAAATAATAAATATATGGTTAGAGAATAGATAACCATCAAATAATAAATAACGATTTATACAATTTGCACAAGAAACATACAACACATTGGTAGATAAAACAATTAAACAATCAGTGTTTCTCTTAATTAAAATTACAACAAATTTATAAATAAATATCTATATCAGAATTAGTTAAAACCCCCGTAAAACTAAGCTATAATTAAACAAATATTTTGCTACATATGTATATGTATATAAATTAAATAATTGCATATATATTCTAAATATCCAAACTAGTAGTCACTTGCCATACTATTAAATGACTTTTTTCCCCTTTGGGTTCACCCTGAGCTGCTTCAACATCACTGGTTTCATCATGGATGACACTATCTTCCATTTCTTCATCACCTTAATTCATTACAAAAATAGTTACAAACGAAAATTGTGGAATTGTTCAAACATCATCAACAAACGAATATTAAGTAGAACTTAAAATAATAATAATAATAATAATAAAACAAACAACACGTACCCTAGAGGATTCCCAGGAATATCGTTCAAAAGCTGCCAAACTAACAGATGCGAAGCTCCATCTCTTGGCTCACTATCGTCCTCTGTAAATGCCGCCCACCAATTTACTTTTTTTTCCTTTTATATATTAAATTATATATTCATTATGTACAAGTTGTAAAGAAAGCGTGTTAGTAATGGAAAATTTAGTAAGCTACCACTGCACAATTTTTTCGTAATATTCCTAGGAATCCGCTAATAATCACCCACTTATTTATATATAAAAAAAGAATAATAGAAAAATAGCGTGCTACATTTTACCTATTCTGAAATCGATGTAGCCTTCACCACCAGACATTACCAACATTGCTGTGGATGGTTTTGGTGGAACAACAAGGGATGCTCCTGATGTGGACATTGCTTCTGATGGTGTTGATGCAGCACTCATCCCTTTGCATTTAAATTTTCACATAAATTATACACACAAAATACAATCATTTACCTCCATTTCCTGGAACAGCAACGAAGAATTTCACATTGTCACGATGTCCATGGAAACTCAATTGAGCATGTGCCATTGTGCAATACGGTATAAAGCTACCAGGTACAAGTGGTATACGTATACCACTACCTGGTAGTAAACTATTTGGTCCAGCTCTCGGAATGATAGTGCCAGCTGTTTGACTACCACTTTCACTTAATGGAACAGATATTATAACACCATTACTTGTACCAATCCATAAACGATTTGATGAAATCAATAAACACGTTATTCGTACAAAGGAAAAACCCAATTTTCCTGTACCCAACATTTTACTAACATATGGTTCAATATCAACATCTTGTAAATGTTGATAAGTATGAGCATGATATAGACGTAAAGTTGAATCTAAACGTATCGAAACCCAAACTCCTTCACCCAACCATGCGATTTGTCTCACCTTAAATTAACGATATTAGCGGTGATTAAAAAAACAAAACACTGTTTAAACTTACTGGACTTTCACGTCTTGGATGTGCCTCAAGAGAATGTAAAATTTCCAATCGTTGCGGATCTAATACATGAATTTTATTTCGATAACCACACCAAACCTTATCACATACAACAGCTAAACAACGTACAGATTGTTGTGGTAATCCAACTTGAACTAAATAATAACGCGATAGATCCCATTCACCATCACAATTACGTGCGAAAATTGCTAATGTACCACAAGCTAAAGCTACAACCACTCGACCATCTATATGGCTACAAATGAAACATTAATTAAGGAATAAAAATGATTATCAAACATACACAATACTGATCACAGCATCTTTAAGTTTGACTGAATGTAAACACTGGCTCCAATTTGCCACAGATGAATGAACAAAAATCATCCCATTTTCAGCACCTAACCACATTGTTGCCAATACACTAGACATCAATTCTGGTCTCTGTTCTGGACTTGCCTTCGTGCCTTCTTGTTCTTCTTCTGCTTTTATTGTATCATCTGTTTCACTGTCTTGTTGGCGTTGTTGTTGTTCAATTTTGTTATATTCATCTTTTTTATTAATTACACTGGTCTCATTTTCGATAAAACTAACACTACCTAACTAAAATTCAAATGTGCGGGTTATTCAATCGACACTTTTAGTTTGATATTAAATTTTTTACCAATGAAGCTTCTTCAACTTCCTCATGATTCTTATCGGTTTTCGTATTATTATCACAATTGGTTGAGTCAGCAGCCACAGTTTCAATATTAATATCATTCTCATTATTACTACATTTAGTTTCAATATGATTCGAGAATATTTTCTTATAATCACTTGGACTAGCACCAGGCACACTAGCTATACATAATACATGACTTGTACATACACCGAAACTATTTAATATTTCAGCTGGATTGTTTGCATCAATAATTGTAACCATACTAGCGGCATGTGTATATGTACAAATCCATACTAATGATGATAATTTCGTTTCTAACAATGCACCGTCACGGCCAATATTCAATTCTTTATCTAATGTTTCTACATCGTTATCAACGGGTGGATCAATTGTTGGCTCTTCTGAATAGAACACACTACCGCCAACCTGAAAATACACACAAACACACACACACATTATATTAGTATTTATCATTATTATATAGACAAAAAATTGCCACCATTAATCCACCATCTTTGGTATAACCACCCATCAAATTAACACCAGCAGCACACCAAATTTTCATGCCCGGTGTTGCTTCAGCCAATGGTCGGCAATAAATTGGCACTGGAACTGGTACACCACCACTACTACTACTATTACTACCTTTAGTATTTGGGCCAATTTTCCCCGGTAAACTCCAACCATACGCTTGTAGACGTCCATCTTCTTTACGGACATGAGCACGAACTTGACGATATTGTTCACGGCGTTCAACAGCACGCCGTATTGCCATCTTCTCAGAATTGCCTGTTTAGAAACAAATTTAAGAAAAACGAGCTGAACAAAAAAAACAAATTCCTTGATAAAATCCAACTTACATTGAATAATTTATAAAATATAATAGAATGTGTGTATGTACACTTGAAAGAAAACCTGTACTACTTCTCTAGCAATATGAAAATAAAACACTAAATAAAATTATGAAATTGTATTTTTAAACATTATATTTAAAATTTTATAAACGAAAACGATTTTGGATTTAGAAGACTAGAATTTGTATTGTTTTAAATGAGATAACATTCCTATGTACGTGAATAATGAGATGAGAGAGAGAGAGAGATAAACAAACAAACTACTAGAGGCACCGAACTTTTATCACAGAAACAACGATAGATATACTTTGCTTAATAAAATCAAACCTCCGTACCAGTTTCGATGTAATCGTGGTGTCCTGGCGGTCGTGGTAAAGCGCGCACGCCGGGCGCTATTTGGTTCGTTGATGTTTGGTAACGTAAATGTGGTGATACTAATGAACGTTGTGGCTGTTCAGTGCTACTAAATAAATTACTAAAAAATCTCCATATGCTTTGTTTATTCTTTTTATCAAATGCTGTATCATTCTTCGATGCACGCAACATTTCTGTCCAACGTACCGCTTCTTGTAATTCCATGAAACGTTCCTAGAATCAAGCACGAAATTATATTTCATTCATAAAACGAGTGAGAAAACAAACTTTATATTGATTGCGCTCCATAAGGACACGTGCCATTTCTACACGTGTAAAACGTTTCCTTTGCGCCATCGGTACATCCGATTCTTCATCACCATTCTCCTGTTGTTTCGTCTCATTCGCTTCTTTAACACGACGCAATTCCTCTTCTAAATCACTGATACGTTCACGTAATTTCGTACGTGATACATTTAACGATAATATTTCTTCACGTAACATCTCCACCTCACCAGTCAATTCATCAACTTTAACAATTAAATCATCTTTGACTACATTTAACGCATTCCTATAATGGAGAACAATTACGAAATTCTCTAAAATATGCAAATATACACCACTCACTTTGTTGCCAACAGCTCATTATTTTCCATTATTAAATTTTCTACCTCCTTGCCCATACCTATAAAATGATTAATTTTATTCGTCAATTTTCCAATTTATTTGCATGGGTTTTTTTTTGTTGGCAAAGCGCTAACTTACCGTAGAAATTATCGTTAACTGTAAATAATGAAACAAAAGAAAAATATTGTTAGTTTGAAGCGATTAGTTTTTAATTATCAAAAAGAAAACTACTAACCTGAAGATGCATAGTCGCCTGGATGTACCCAGCCACCAGTGATATTATCTGTATCTTCATCGCCATCAACATCTTGGAAACTGAGCTCTTGATATAATGTATTAGCACTTCTTTGCTCTTTCTTTGTGTGTAGCCTACTTGTGTTATTATTGTTATTATTATTAGGTGGACAAACAGGTGATGTAACGACGCTTTTATTTGCCAAATTTATCGAATCTGTTTCTTGTCCTCGTTCCACGACACTTACACCTTTCGCATTAACATTATCTAATTCGCTGTAATATAAAATGTCAGTTTCAACAGGTAGAAGATATAGAATAATACCTTGGTGATGATCGATTGCTACTAATTGGTGATGATGGTAGACTATCAACAACTTCAGCATTTTCTAGTGATGCAAAACCAAAGGATATTGGTCCAGAACTACGTCCAACATTTAAACGGTTCGAATTCAAACGTCCAACCACTTCATTACGTTCATTAGCTAATTGTTGTCCAGATAATAATAATTTCGTACGTTCCATATAATCCATATGTGTTTTAAATAATTCTGTATAACGTTCATGTAATTTTGCATATTCCTTTTTCAATTCACTTTCACGTTCTTCTAAACGTCCAGCATGTTCCATTGAATTCTTATGTTTCAATTCCAACATTCTAACAATACTTTCTAATGCTTCTAAACGTGCTGATAATTCTTTACGTTCACCGTCGGCAGCATCTTCAAATTCAAGTAATTTCTGTTCAGCTGCTTTACGTGCACTTTTCTCACGTTCATATTGTGTCACTAATTGTTCGTTGTCTTCACGCAACAATTCCAATTCAACATCATGCTCCTGATTCTGTTGATAAGAAGCATCAAGACATTCGAGGACATTGACAAGTAGGGGCATCAGTGTTTTAACAACATCTTCATCATATCTAGCAATCATACGTTCGAATTCTTGATAGATACTACCAGCCAAAGATTGTACTTTCTCCGACATGACAACATGAGAATCTTCATGAGTACCATAGATGGTCTCACCAATACCATCGCCACCACCAGAATCCTCTAGATTCATCATAACGATGCTGTGTCGTACTTGTATTGATCTATTTATAATTTCAACGGTTGCACATGGTAATTCTTCCAACAATATTCGTTACACCCACTGTTTATTAACCTGCGGACACTTGCCTCATCTGGATCTGCAAAGGAAATTTGCGCAACGTTGACACAAGTTTTCTTTTGCGCAACAATAACTTGATCACATCCACTTAATGATAGAATTGTATTGGTGAAAATATCAACAAATAAAACAAATCAGATCTGTAGTTGAGAATTTGGAGAGTTTTCGAAAGAAAAATTACGTTTCTGCCCAACAAAAGCAACACTACGATTCATTACTTAAAAATTGGGGAGAAATGAAAAATCCCCAAATATCAGCTGACATTTGACACGGGCGATAATTGTTGAAATTAAATAATGATAAGAATGTGCAGTTTTATTAAATGAAACCAAATGTTGTGATTCTTGTTGTTGTTTTTTTTTGAGTATTTGACAATTAAAAATGCCATTTATTTTCATAATTATTTGTGTGATATTTCAAGCAAACAGCGCGATCTAGTGGCGTCTTCATTGTCGTCTAGTGGCAAAACCAAATTTCCCTATATTTCATGCATTCTGGTAACTTTCTATTCAAAACTGGCAAGAAACCAGGGGGTGCTCACTTAGATAGATAAAAATGGATATATTGGAAAATAGTAACCGAACAAACCACCAGAGGCGCTACAATCGCTTTAACGTCATTACAATTACAATGTATTCCACCAGACAGCGCGAATATCGTTTTGCTTCATTCATTCATTCATTCACAATTTTTAAACTCTCAATTCTGTATAAAAACTTTTCATTATATATTATTATATATTATATATTATATTATTTGATTTTTACATTATTATAAAAAGGTAAAAGATGCAATATTTCCAACAATAAATTCAATTTATTATTCATTAATTATATTCTAGCATGTCAAATTATAGAAAATGTTCAGTTTTGGGTTGCGAAGATACAAAATCTCCCAGACATCGCTTCCCAAACCCTTTAAAGTACCATTCTCGTTTTCACGAATGGTTGCTAGTATGTGGAAATAAAGAATTATTGAATAAAGAATCTGAATTAATATATAGTTCAAATAGAGTATGCCATATTCATTTTACGACTGAAGATAAAGCTTCAAATAATTATTTACAAAAAAATGCTGTACCCTCTTTATTTTTACCAGTGCCTAGTATGTCATTAGGTAAGTATTTCAATTTGAATACAGTACTCTTGCTTATTCTTTTAAAAATAAAATCTTTCAATGTTAAAATAATTGCCAGATACTAATAAAGTATAATAATAGTATTTCGTTAATATCTTTTTTAGAACCATCCTACACTGTTATATCACCAGTACCTAGCACATCCATAGATCCCGCACAATCACAAAATGTTTTCACTGACAAAATAATTCCTACATCCCGTCAAGAAATACTGCGTTTAAAGAGAAAAATAAATCGCATGAAACAACATAATAAATTGAACAAAAACCTTAACAAATATAAAAAAACTAAAATGATTGAACATACATTGGAAAATTTGGAAAGTCCAATAAAATCTTTTATCGAAACGCAAATTAGATTAGCCCATATTCCTCCGAAAGGGAGACGATACAATTTAGATGATAAAATTTTGGGGCTGATTTTACACAAACATAGCAGAAAAGGCTACAAATTGTTGTCAAAAATTTTTGCTCTTCCGTCAAGGAAGACAGTTACAACTCTTTTAAACAGAATTCCAATAGCACCGGGATTGAATGAGACAATGTTTGACAACCTAAAAGCTAAGGTGCAACAGTTAACACCTATCAAAAGATTATGTGTGCTACTTTTTGATGAAATCTCAATTGAGCCTCATATTAAATTGAACATTTATAATAAAGATTTTCAAGGTTTTGAAAATTATGGTCATGGTAAAACATCAAAATTTGCGGATAAGTCACTGGTAATAATGTTAAAGGGGATTACAAAAGAATGGAAACAACCAATTGCCTTCACGTTTTCACATTCAAGTATAAAAACTATGAAATTAGTTGAGTTGTTAAAAAATGCAATATCAAAATCTCAAGAAGCAGGTCTTGATGTAATTGCAACTATAAGCGACCAAGGTTCAAACAATCAAGCCGCTATTAATTATTTAATGAAAACAACTACTTTAACGAATTCAAATGATACGTTGAAATATTTTATTGTTAATAACAAGAAAATTATTCACATTTTTGATCCTCCACACCTGTTAAAAGGAATTCGTAATAATTTATTGAAATATAACTTATCAGCTACATTAGATGGTAATAACTTTGTTGCTAAATGGTCTGACATTCAGAAACTGTATGAAATCGATCGTTGTTCTTTTGAATTAAGAGCTATGCCAAAGTTAACGGAAGCGCATGTGAATCCTCAGAAAATTAAAAAAATGAAGGTGTCATGTGCCTCACAGATATTCAGTCACACTGTTGCTTCTGTTATGGCATTAGTAGCTCGAAGTAATTTCGTTGGTGATAGAGAAGAAAAATTAGAACAAAGTGCTATTGGTACAGCACGTATTTTGAAATTTTTCAATGATCTATTTGATAGTGTTAATGGTAAAGCTATTTTTTCTGAAAATAGCAATAGATTAAGATGTGCTGTACGTAAGGATTCTCCTCATGTAGATTTTTGGTTTTTGGCTAGAAATATTATAAAAAACATGTATTTTGATCAAAATGGGAAAAGGTTTGTTCCACCTAGTTTAAAAAACTGGGAAATTACATTGTGTGGTTTTCACGAAATTTATAAAACTCTTCAAAAGAGAAATGTTGATTATTTTAAGCCAAGGGTCTTTAATCAAGACGCCCTTGAAAATTTTTTTGGTCAAATACGACAACAGGGTGCACAGAATACAAATCCGACTCCCGACCAATTTTCTAATAATTACAAAACATTATTATTCAATAATTTATCATCGTATCATTCGATTTCAGCTAATTGTGAGAGAGAAAATCAGTGTCAACAAATGATTACAACTGTAAAACAGTTTATAACTCAGGGACTTCCAGAAGAGCCTGAATCCAATGAACATGTTGATTTAACAGATTTCATGATTCCAGAGAAAAACTGGACGTATGTTGATAAATTATCGATTGGATATGTTAGTGGATTTATTTCAAAAGAAATAAAAACACTGAAAACTTGTGATAAATGTAAAAGTAATTTAATAACTGTTGATAAAATTGCCGAATGGCATGACTTGGTTATCGAAAAAGAATATTTAGATGCAGTACCCAATAAACTAAAATATTGCACTCCTCAACTCATTAAAGGTTTATGTCAGTGTTATAATATAATTGGATATTTGTTGCCAAAAATATGTTATCTAACTAGTGCTTTTGAGATTTTGTTGAATTATTTGGTGTTAAATGTAAACTTTAATTTTGTTGATAATTGTCAACATGTTGGTGAAATCAAGTTTTATTTAATTAGAAAGTTTGCAATATTATGTTGTCACAATTGGTGTAATGGTATTAATAAAATTATATCGGGAAGAGACGAAAGAAAAATACCTCGGCCAGCAGATGATATAATATATCAAGAAGCTTCCGAGTACTATAAAAGAAAAAAAAGTAGGAGTATTATTTAAAAAAAAATATTGTTATGTTTTAGTTAATCATGTTCATAATTAACTAATGGACTGTTTGATTATTATATTCGTTTATTTTTTATTTTTTGACTTCATTATTTTGTACAATATCATGTTTTTTCGTAATAAAAACTATGCTAAAGTACAATAAATGATTAGGTATTTCATTCATTATTCATAATAAATTTTGAGGTAATACCATGACAGATTTAGATTTACCGCGTTTTTCTTTGTAGTTTCCGAACAACTCAGAGAGGGCGAATGATCATTTTTATAGTATTGGAGTTGCCTATCTATAGTATATATTTATCTATGCAAGAAACAGGGAACCTCGTGGGCCAGTCGTTGGAAAAATCATTTAAAAGAAACATGGTAGTTTTTACATGTACTCATTGTGGGGAAAGCTTGCAGAAGCCCAAAGTCGAAAAACATTATTTTAAATGTAGAAAGACGAAATCCCTGACTTGTGTTGATTGCCTGAAAGATTTCCAGTAAGTTATTTTAAAAAACGATCTTTCGTTGATTAAATTCAATATTTTCAGTGGTGAAGAATATGTAGCACATACAAAATGTGTAACTGAAGAAGAGCGATATTCAGCAAAGGGTACTTTCGCTGGTGGTAATGTAAAGAAGGGTGAAGTGAAACAAGAATCTTGGGTAGAAATGATCAAGTCAATTGTTGATCGTGAGAAGAGATTAAAACCGTCTATCAGAAATCTGTTAACCAATATTTCTACGTATACGAATGTGCCTAGGAAAAAAACAAAGTTTATTGTATGTGAATTCCATAGATTTCTCCACAATAGTCCAATGTATTTCAATTTTTATTTCAGAATTTCATCAAAAATACAAAATCCGGACACGTAAACGATAAAGCTATTGAAGAGGTGTGGGACATAATCGAGAAATATAAAGCAGCAACAAAGCAAAATGATGAAACCGGCGAGAAACCTAAAGTTGAGACTGATAGTATAGCCGAGCCGGTGGAAAAGAAGCCAAAATTAAAGAAGAAGAAGAACGATGATAGCACCACGTTTAGTTTTAAAGACAAAATTACGAAAATCGTCTCGAAGAAAGGGAAAATTTCAAAAGGACTATTAAGAAAAAAAGTATTGAGAGCATATGGGAAAGCAATGGGAATTGAGGAAATTCCAAAGGAAACAATCAAACACTACATTAGAGAACTGCGTGAACATCCAGATATTGTAATAATAGAGAAACATGTTTCGTTAAAATAAAGATTTTGTTTCTAAATCATGTTGGTTTTTTCAAAATCATCATCTTTCGGTTTCAATAGATGTTCGTTTAAGAACTCCTCAACGGAATCGGTATTCCATTTCTCAATGGCAACCGTCTCTTGTAAATGTCCATCTTTATCATATAATTTAATGATTGGATCCAAGCCACGAACGTATTTTATTTGTAAATTTGTGAATTGTAATGGGCGATTGCTTTTGATAAACGCTTGAATTTGCGGATATGCACCAAATTTGCATGTACACACTTCTAACACGGCTTTCGCATATCGTTTCTCAACAACAGCGGATTCATCATGATGACAACACTCTTTACAGTGGTCTCTACAATGTGCGTTTTGAAAAATATATTATTTGAATCTATCTAATGCAATTATTATTATTATTATATTTACTTTATTATTGCTAAATTGAAACTGTCTAAACGATCACAAGATGAACACAGTAAATTTGCTTTATTGAAGCCTAATGCCCAACAATCTTCTGTTGTGAATTCGGCTTTTCCGCTACTATCCTATAAACAAAGTACGTACACATTTACAATCAATCGACATTAACAGAGAAATTATTACCGTAAATCCGACAATAACAAAAGCTATCACTGTGAATTTATAAATTAAATCCATCGTTTGCCAGCAAATTAAAGCACTTACATATATTGACACTTTTTTAAGGTTATGCGAACCGCTGAACTTCAATATTTTGGTAGACACGTAACCGCAACCGGTGGTAACATGCGCGTCGACTAATGATCGCATGCCGCAATTCGGTTTTGCCACATTGTGTCTGGAACTTGCCACTGATAAAATGCAAAAAATTTCAATATAACCCTAATAAGAGTATCACTGAAACACTTCCTACCAATCGTATTGCTAAATTTCCCAGGTGTGATGTAGGAAGATATTGATAAATCATGAAAATTCGCATATTTTTTTATTTAAATTTTTACATATATTACACGAAAAAAAGGAGGAAAGAAAAAAAAATACAAATATATTTCACAAAAATATAGTAGCGATAGTATATGTAGAAAGACAAAAGAGAAACAGATGGGTGAAGAAACATGATTAGGAACAATATATAAAAGTTGTTGCTGATGACATACTATTGCCCAATTCTGCAAATTGTCTTACATCGCGATCTTTATCAGCTTGTAGTCTTCTAATGACTGTTCCTAAACTGTCTAAATGTTGATTATTTGGATCGGCAAAATATTCTAAAAATTTATTAAAATATTAATATCGATTTATTAAAATTTTGCACATAACCAAAAACAAACACACTTACTATTTGGTATAATATGTTGAGCAATTGTTTTTGCTACTACTAATCGAACATTAGCAACAGGATCCCAACTTAAGTCCAATAAATGTGGCATAATATCGGTTGCAAATTGTTCAGTTGGTAATGCTTTACATTCTAATAATTTCCAACATAATAATGCGAAAGTTTGCCGTCGTTTCCATTTTTTCGAATGAGCAAATTTTTCAACTAATCTGACTAGGTATAAAGTATTCAGTCCCGGTTTTGATGTAATATGCCGTAATAATTCAGTTATCTGTAAGAAATCCATAATAAATAAACAGATAATAATAATTGGAAATTAAATTAAATTACCAATTCAATTGCAGCTTCTCTAACAGCTGAAACATCATGTAATAATGCTTCAGCAATTGAAATAACATGTTTAGCAACATCGACTGGATTAAAACAAGTTATAATCAGCCTTATTTGTACAGCTAATTCATAACGAAACCGCCAATTAGATTCATTCTCCGTTTTTAAAAAATCTTGCAGTCTTGGTAAAAATATTAAACGTTTCTCATCATCAATTAAACGTAAAAAATGTGCTAAATGTTTCAATATACCAATTCTGACTTCATCTAAATCTTTAATAAAACCATCAAATATTGGTGTTAAATGTTCTGTTGCCACTTCTTTACCAAATATTTCAGCTAATTCATGTAAACAACTAGCAAGTGTTCTACGTACTTTATATTGCATATCACATGATAAACGTTCAATTGTATCTTTTAATAATGGCCAATTCTTATCTTTCAATGTTAAAGCTACAGCTGGCAGTGAATAGGCGCAATGATACGACATTTCATTATCTATACTCGATGAAAATTTCGAATCGGCCATCAATATGAAATGTTTAATTAACAGTTCAGGAACAACGTCTTGTTCTAGAAACGGAGTCGCACTTTCATCGTTGTATAAGATAACTTCATCTGAAAAAAATAAACAAATACAACTATGTAAATGGAATATTTCTAAAATTTTATCAAAAATAGTAACACGCGTTATATATAACACAACAAAAAAAAAAACTCATAGTCTGCCTTATACAAAATTATCTTCAAAGTAATTTCGACTTGTATATGAAATAATCATTGATTTTGCTAATAATAATTAAATATGTATATAATTTGAAGCTTACCTAATGTAGTGTCATTCAAATTCATATCAGCATATAAATTCGCGAGTTCCACCTGTAACAGCAAAAAGAAAGAAAAACATTTTTTTTTACTTGTTTTAACAAGTTAACAGTAAAAATTTGTTTGAAATAATGCATCATCATAAAAAAAATCACTCAAATACTTACAAAACATCAGATGAATCAAACACTGGAGGTAAAATAAAATTTAACTAAACTGTGGTTCTATTTATGATGACACAAACAATTAACTCATATACTCACAGTTGTTGTATCATCGAAATTATATTTGGATGATGAATGTCCTTCCTCAATGATATTAACATCTAATGGCATTTCTGGACTTATATACCAATAATTATATGAATTATATGAGCGCAAATTATCATCTTCCATATCACTCTCACTATTTATTACCTGATTGACGTTGTTAGTTTCGTTGATTATTGTTGTTGTTGTTGGAGTTTTATCATCTGAATTATCATTATTGTCATTTAAATTTCTCTCAGTTGTATTCAATACTATATTATTTAGATTTTTATCACATATTTCATTTTTAATATCATTACTATCTATCACATTACTTCCATTTTTGAAATTGTTTTTTAAAGCAACGTCACCAATTATACCAGTTTCTTGTTGCTCAATTGGTCTATAATTTAATACAGCATTTTTAACAGATTCTACAATTTCTTTAATATCTGCATCAGTCTGTTGTCTATTACCACCCATTGTTGTATCAATGATATTAACACAATCATCACTAATTATATTATTTTCATTAATATTTTCTAAATTCTCTTCCGTCTTCTCATTGTTATCAAACAAACTTTCAAAATCAAATGAATCATTAGCTGTATTAGAAATTATCGTTGTTGTTGTTGTTGGTGCTGACAATGTTGGTTGTTGATTTGGTAAATACTTATAAAATGTAACTTCACGTGAGGATGAATCAATTCTATTTAAAAACATAAATAAATAAGCCACAATCAACATTAATATAATGCAAAAATAACTAATGGTAAAAGGAAAATCAAAATACACAACTTACGAAAATTCATTACCATCATTATTTACAAATATTAATTCTCCATGATTATTATACGCTATACTTGTTATTGGTGGTTCTGCAAAACTTGCTATAAATGGACCTAAATGTTGAAAAGCAGACATTTGAACCCAACGACATTCATCTTGTAATAATTTTGCAAATGCCGGTGCTAATTGTGTTATTCTTAAATCAGATGGACATACAGATGATACAAACATTATAACTTCAGCACAAGATTGACGTACACCCCAAATATTATCTTGACAAAGAGATAAATAACACGGTAACTAGAATAGAAAATTAGAAAAATTATTAATTATATCCTTACTAAGAATATATAAATTTAAATATAAAAATAAAAACCATTCACATACATATTTAAAAAAAATCAGTAAACGAATTTTTCTTCATAGAATAATAATTATCAGAAGACCGTCGTTTATTCTCATCATAAACAATTTAAAATAAGTAGTGAAAACAGAAACAACAAAAAAAGAGAGAGAAACTTACCAAAACTTTTTCAAAACGTTCTTTTCCAACAACCGCACAGAAATTTCCAATTTGTGAAGCACAAACTTTTCTAATATAAAACATACATGTTGAACATAATTCTGAAAATCTGCTTAAAAAGACTCGCTCTGTGATATCACGTCCAAGATGTGGTGCTATTTTACTCATCAACTGTAAAAGAAAGAACAAACTATTGCTAAAAATGATAATTTAATAATTATATTCTTAGTTTATACACAAAAATAATTGTAAATTTACTTACATTTTTTAATATAGCATATATTACGCACTCTTGCGCTCATCAAAGCTGGCTGTGATATGAGTCGAATTCCATTTCACATCCAGTTGAAGAGCACAAGCATACGTCATCATTATCATTAACTTTACATGAAAAAAAAACAGACGACTACTACTGCTGTCCTGTTGAACATTAAATGTTGTAGCGCTCATCAAAGCTGGCTGTGATATGAGCTGTCAATCCATTTCACATCCAGTTGATGAGCGACACAGCACATAAAGAATTTAAAAAAAAGACAACGATGGAGAATAAGGTCGTCAACCAAACTCGTCAAAATGGCTGTGATACCCATGAAGTGTCCCAGGTTTCACAACCAAATTGACTGATAGGGCACCGACCATGCGATTCTTTTTCTGCTTCTTTCTTACAATTTATTTTCTTCTCTAACATTTACTTCGGAGTGATATGATGCTTATCCAGGACAACCAAGCTCATCAAAGTGGCTGTGATATCTATTTTAATAAAACAAGAATTCACAACCAAATTGACGAATTGGGCATCCGGAGTATTTTTTTTCTTGTTCATTCACAATTAAATACTTCACTATAATAATTAATGATGCTATAACAAACTCAACTCTGCTCATCAAAGCTGGCTGTGATAGAATTTCAAAAAATCTAAAACCGCCAACTATGATAAGCAAAGGCAAGATCAAATAAGTATAAATATGTTGATATTTACAGTTTTTGCATGAAAGACAAGGTAGTGAGACAAAACAAAAATATATAAAACCATCTCACTACCCATGTCTTTCACACAATCACTGTGAAAAAGTTTTAAAGATTAAAATTCTTCTTATTCTTCTTTTTCGTTTTTTCTCTCTTCTATTTTCTTGCTTACGTGTACAAAGATAAATATAATTTCGTAGCTACTGCCTACCGTAATTGCTCCAGTATTAATTTCAGCACTCTGTTCTTCAGTGGATAATGCTAGAATAGCTGGGCATACTTGAATTTCAGCTTGTAAACGTGTAATTAAACCTTGTTCCATTAAATGAATTAATGTGGAATGTGCCGCCTTATCAACAGCATTATCAGAAGATCCTAAACTACGTACAACCAATGGCAAAAGATATTCACCAATAACATTCTTAAGACATTCTATACGATTACAGTTTTCAATTGCTTGTGATGCCATGTGAGGAATTTGTTCCAAAAGATCTGCTCTAACCATTGTTTCTGTTTAACATGATAAAGAAAAAAATTAATTTATAAATTAAATGAAAACAACGAAAGTATTTGAGTAAATTTCAACAATAACAAACAATTATTCCAATAAGAAAAAAAGCGGCAAAACTGAAAGCACGCGGTTCACCACCATTTTGATTTGCGCCTAAATAATTCTTGCAGGTTAACCGGAAACGCGCAATGGATTTCTATCAAAAAATCAGTCATTTAATAAATAAAATTGAAAAATACATACCCAACAATAACATCTATTGATTAGAATTAATTTAATCATTAATTTATACATTTTTATTGAAAATTTTTCCACTTAAAATTGTTAATGAAAATGTAGAAGAAAAAAAAACGAAGCGTTCCCCACTCAGTCAGATATACACACGATCTCACACATGCACACATTCAAATACACACATATACACATACACGGAACACACCATGCCGACAAACTATAGTTGATGGCATCAATGCTAGGGGGCGCACTCATAGTAGTAATACGCGCGCCATCCACTTGTATACATGCGTGTGTGTATGTGTATGTATTGCAGAAAGATCGTTGAACGCTTGTCGTAGTACTCGCCGTCGTGATGTTTCATTCAACTTTGCGCAGCACCGCCCAACGTCTACTAAGGCGACGTCAAACGACAGTTTGCCGTTACGTACGTCAGTGGCGTGCAGGTATTTAAATTTTTTATGCTGTATTCCAAAAAAAAATAATCACAAAATATCAAAACTAAATAAGCAAAAAAATATGTTCAAATAACAGTTTTATCAAAGAAAACTATTTTTGTAACACGATCCAACAGAATATATTTTATTTTTTATTTAAATCATGAATCACCACCTTATTCGAAAATAAAAGTTGATATTTAATATGATATCTGGAGATAAAAACTACTATATATCAAACATATAAAGATGATAATTAACAATAATCTCAAGAATTATATCGACGATATGTTATCGCATTCCCAGAAATATTTTTGTTTCCTAAAAGACGTGAAAAAACATAGTAATAGAGACAAATTGAACCACCAATCACACGGTACATACAACCCTATGGATTCGGTGACCAAAAATCACGACGTATATATTGCATTTCACCCTCGCAAACAATATTTCTTTAAATGTAAATACATACAAATACATGTAGGTATATGAATAACGAGAATCAATAGAAAATAATATCGATTATAAAGATTATTTCTCCAAAGATTTTCTAACAATCCGTTCAACCACTCCTTATGCCACACCTATTATCCCTCGTTTACTTGAACCAAAAAATCCTCTATTCAGATATTTATAATAATAATAATAATAAAAGAACACTTGGTGAACAACAAATCGAAAAGAAAATTCTATTTTTTGTCTTGTTTACTTTGATGACAACCTTTATTAGGTAAAATTGGATTATTTTTAAAATTAGACAATCTACAATATGTTCCATGTAAATAATATGACTGTTATTTACCGCAGGGTGATTGTTTTTATTTCTTTACAATTTACTCAGGATGGAAATTCATTGGTGATTTGTATAACAACAAAAATTCGTAATTTTTGCGTACAAAACATGCTTCTTTTTTCTTCTAGTTCTTACACTTCACAATTCCAAGAGCAACTTATAATATTATTCAAATTTATTAAGACAAAATTATATATTTTTTTGTTTAATTTTCTACTAAATAGTCTATATGAGACAATTATTTTAAATTAGTTATATATTTCGGCGTTTCTATAAATTTTACATCTTAAAAAAACGTGTTATGGCAACAAGGGTAAAATAAAATTAGCAGCATTAGCCATACACATATACATAGACTCTTTTCATCAATAGGGTGTCAAAGTTATATTTAAACAACATACGTGAATAATATGCGAGGAAAATATTTGAGATGTATATAACTATCTACATAAGTAGAACACAGTCATCTGTCTGTCTGCTTTGCTCACGTTAATCGCAGGGGGGTCACCATCATCCACGTGCGTAACTTCCTGTTATAGAAGTATATTACCACCACCGGAAATGAAAATAGACAACAAAAAAATCCTCATACGCATTCTCAATCATTAAAATAGATACACATCCCTCCTCATACATATTAACAATCTATGCAAAAAAAGAAGTCGCATGGCAATAGCGATGATTAGATTCGTAATGATAATATGAAAGGTGACAGAAAAACGAAATAGTAAAAGAAGAGGGTTCTCTTCTTTTGCAAATGTTAAAACAGCTATTTTTACGAGACTAACAAGAAAAACTTACCATCTCCTTCACCCAAATTCTTGATAATATTCATTATAGGGGCCAAATCGGCGGTTAAAGTTTCTGGTGGGGCTGTTCGAAACAATTCTTGGACAATACGAGCCACCATTTGCCTGCAACATAGAACAGGGTTCTTAATTTCATATTATAAATGAATTGTTCTAATAATTATTCATTTAAACGGAATAATAGTAGTTCAATAATTGTTGGAAACAAGGAACAACTTCTAAAAATATCATTTTATTTTGATAAATAATCACTATTTTAAGGGCGGTAAAAAACGATTTCATCAAATACATAAAAATCATTCTGAAAAAGATTCTTTATGATTGGTATTAAAATCTAGTGGTGGTTTGATATGATGTTCAATGACGTGCGGCCACCATCACATACGTAAAATATGTTTATCTACGTAATTGCGAACCGGTGATCGAGTAAACCTAAAGTTGGCGGTTGCCCGCTATATGGCTGAAACTATTGGTTTGAATAGTCTCCGCCCCACGGAAACAGCCTAAGATGGCCGACCGTGGTGGACTTTCTGATAATAATTTGCGACGCAATTATAAATCTTAATAAATTCTTAATGAAATATTTTCAAAATTTTACAATTAATAATAATGTTTACAAAACAAATTAAAACCATATCAAATTAATTTATAATGGATGTAAAAATATTAAAAGACAAATGATGATTTTGAATACTTCGTTTTTTTGAAATTGATGAAAATCAACTCTATTTTAATGCATTTAAAAAAAGTAACAACCACACATTAAATGTAAAAAACTTATTTAATTAATGTAAAAAATACAGAGGATGTTCTTTTCAAATTTATTTATCTAATAACAATGCACCAACACTACGTAAAAATACTTTGTTTTAGGGAGAACAAACACCTTAATTTGTAAATTTAAAGTAATTATCTAACAATACTACATTACACGCAAATCAATTCTTCTATAAATCTTTCCTCTTATCCACTACGATCAAGCAGTGTAAAATTGTCAATCTATAAATGAGGGACTGGATATTTTCACCTGTTTGTCCAAATGATGAAAAAAAAAGAACATTTACTGTATTTTCCAAACTTTCTAATTGACTCATAATCAGTCTACTGCTTTTGCTGTCAATTAATTAATTAATTAATTAGAATATTAAATACATTGTTGAAGAATTATTGTGACATCAACACATTAAATTCCTGATCAAAAATTCCATTCCCTTGTCCAAAAGTTGGAATGTGGTTCTAGCAGCTACACTGAGAGAAGAAGCATCCAACTTTATTATTATGCACACATTTTGATATAAAATTTTTGAAAACAAAAAAAAACTTGCTTGATTTAATATTCTTCATTTTTTTTTTAGAATAAAATAAATTCTATATAAATAACTGTTTGGATATATTAAATTGAAGAAAAAAATTGCAACATTTTTTTCTAAATCGTTCAAGAAACAGTTACAATTTTTCTGCTTGTACACGCATTAATTTAAACATCATTGATCGGAATGCTAATTTCTAACCACATTAAACACATCATATATGTACGTCTAATAATTTATACAAGTTTTGCATTCTGATATTGATACGAAATTGTTGAATAAAAAATGTTTGGATCAGAATAAGAGATGTACAGGTAAATAAGACAAAATCTATGAAGAGACAAATTCTTCAACCACAAAGTGTAGCAGTAACAATATCAGCGTTGATTGGAGAAAAAAATTAATAAACAGATACAAAGATAAACAAACAGTTGACGAATACTACTATCGAAAACTATATGAGGTATGTGTGACCTGCTGAAAGAATGCAAGTATCAGACAGAATCACAATATAGCCAGTCAACAACCTCACGTTCGTCGTTTAGTTCACCAATGCTTAACACATGGACATATAGGTATGGTCGGTAAACGATACCATCAAAAAAAAAAATTGAATTGGGGATATAGACAAACATTGTAACAAGCACTACTAAAACGATTAAAAATTATAAATTACCCTCTTTCGATTATTAGATAAAAACCAATCGATTGGAACTTTGTAAATACTCTTATTCAGCAGTTGTTTTTGTTTTGTTTTACAACTATTTAGATAAGAATATGATGATTATTTAGCGAAATATTTGTTGATTGTGAATGTGTATAAAACTGGATAAGGAGACATACAACAGTTATTCGTTAGCTTTTCATGAATGGAACAACTGTCACGCTTCAACACTATAGAGTAAAATGATGTCTATATAGTATTATCATTTAAATACATATTTATTAAGGAATTTTATTGTTGCCAATCACTGCTTTGTTAATTTTCTTTTCTTATTGGAAGTTTATATTACCTTTGTGATTATTTGTCTAAACATTATTAAAAAGAAATATAAACTAAAGTAAGCCAGTTATGTACCATAATCAAACGGTCCGTTGTTAAGTCTTTCAAGCGCATTCTATAGGTATCTAAATAGTAAAGCATACACGGATTAAAGATTATTCTGTTTTTATTTCTAACAGGCCACATGCATTCCAATTGAAACTGTAAAAATGGCTTTACATGTCAAAGAGATTAAGAAGAAATTGAAAATTGTCTCGATTAATAAATGTTTTTAACAGCAAAAGTGAAACATTATGTACAAAATGAAATGATTAGGATTAAAAGGTTGATTATTCGTTTTCTTATAGATAGGCCATCATACCTCTTCGCCACCAAATGAGCACAACAAACAACTTCCTGTGTCACCGTAGTTGCATCCTGTCAGAATCATGTGTCCTGTACACGTGTTTGTCACGATTTCAGACATTACACATCCTGTTTAAATATCATCTCCACTACACATCTTGTCAAATAATATCGCATAATCTCAACTAAATAATTACCATTTTAGAAATCACTATTTAGAATAAACGAAAGAATTAATATAGTTTCGTTATACCTTTATATGTTATGCATGAGCTGTGCACACATTCACAACATGCGAATTATTAACCAACTGCCTGCTTCAAAGCGCACACGCACAAAACTAACTCAAACAAGAGGGAAAAGTAAAAGCGCGTCGTGGTTATTGTGGTGGTGATGGTCGTTGTCGCCACTATGTGCAATGGGATAAGCAAAATAAACGTACGCGTGCCGCCACTGTTATATACACATGAGTAGTATAGTTATCTATGCATTGTTTGCATCGATTTACAAAATATATTATGGACTCATCAAAAGCGACAGTCAATTACTATAAATATGTCATAATGAAGAAACCATTATGCGAGTAGGTATATAAATATATTATATACTCGCGAAAATTTACGCTGCATATTAAACAGATATAGGTAAATAACCACGAATAATTGGATGAGTTACGAAATTTTTAATCAAGTAGCATCGTTAGATACAAATGTAACCACCCCATTACAAATACTACTTTTCAGCATTAATGTATATATAAAACAATATTAAAAATATGACAAATATCTAAATGGTAAGAGTTTCAGTTCTATCTACCAGCAGCAATTACACTATTCAAATTATAAAGAAGACTATAGCATTTTCTCGTTCATCAACCAAAAAACAAAAAAAATCTTCTATACAACGCCACGATCAGACAATTTTATTAAGAATGGATAGGTGGTGTAGTAACGGAAATTTCTGTATCTAACTAGATAATCAAAAGCTTATATAGTCTACCTGAAAAACTGAATAATGTTCTTATTGGATCTTTATTCCTCCTCTTATGTTAAAAATCAGACAAAAAGATATAGGTGAACAACAACAATAACACCTACAAATTAAAAAAGGTATACTGTGTAGAGTAGAAAACAGGCTGCAAGTTTATTCTCTCAAGTAAACTGGTCATTTCTAAGAAATGCGGTCAAAATACCACTAGCACCAACAACAACAACAACAAGCTTTAGAAAAACAAAAGACCTCCCTACAGACAATCAAAGATATAACGAATGAACGGTTCTTGGTATTTCGAATCTAGACGAAAATATTAAAGAATAGATTCTAAGGGTAAAAATCGATAAAAGTCGACGGGGGTTCAAGGTCTATAGCGCCTCCTTCTGGCATACGGTGTCGATTCGCTTGACTCACCCTCGATCCTTCTATCTCTCTTTCTGCCATACACATAGTTTATACATACACACTCAAATACACACCTATATAGTATATAATACACTCCAAGTCCGTTATATAACAGAAATCTCTGAACGTATACAACTTGGGCGGCCCCTAGGTCAATGCCACCGACGATGCACTCGTTAATACTGTTTTTGGTGTCCACTCATTATTGATGACAGTCTTTATCAATTAATCCAAATAAAATTACACATCTCGATTATTATTTTCAAATGCGTCAACAATTTCCGTAAATAAACAGAAACTTTATAACACAAACAATATATGTTCATTAAAATAAAAAGCAAACATAGATATAGAACTGATGATTGTAGATGACATATCGATAATAACATATACGTTACACAATAATATTTGGTAAAGTCAAATAAAAGCCAAAGTTTCATTCATACTAAATCAATATTATTCGATATAAAGAAGAAAACTATAATATAGTCAAATAAAAGATTTTTTGAATGAACATTGCTGGTAAATAAATAAAAAAAAATTATCAATAAAATTGCGTTCGTAAGCATTTACTGTTATCATACAACGACCTTGATAAACCTTTCGAACACAATGCTCATTCATAAATCTATCTAACATTCTCCTATTTACTATAAAACGCCATTCTGGATCATCAACATAGTAGAATGGATGTACGTAGGTTGTACCCCTACTATTTAGATGCATTACCGATTTCTAGATGATCTGATTTGCACAAAATACACAATAATAAATACTTCTACAATATGAACGAACTTTATCAGAATTTAAAAAATATTTGTTTTAATTTTATCAAATTTGTTAAGAACAACAAAAATATGAAATTTATCACAGATATATACGAACATACTGTTTTTAATCTCTAAAGAAAATAAAAAATAAAAACACATTCATATTATTCTGTAAAATTGTTCTCTTTTCTAATAGATCAAATAAAGTATTGAAATAACATCAGAAATTGTAATAATTATTTGATATAAAAGGAGATATATATTATAATGTACAGTTTTGCATTGGTACACGGTTGGAGGGGTACGGTCCGAATGTTTGTATCCATCGAAAGCCCTCAGGGGCATTCTTTAATGGAAGGAATGTCCGGCGACCCTGCGCGAATGCACGGACCACAAGGACGCCAGTTCAAGGAGATGCCACAAGAATGCTACATTTTTAATTGTACAACAAATGTGCATACACTGTTTACATTTGAACAGAAGAACTGGGACAAAAAAAAATGCAATATTTTTCATGAAATTATGTTAAAATTTGAAATAAATGATTAAGAATGTGAGAAACCACTTTTAAAAGAAAACGTTCAAATCTATCTAAACCACCTGTAATTGTTTATAATATTTCATCACGTACCTGCAATGTTGTACCAATAAAATATTTGTCTTGATAATAATTCCACTGATTTCAAGTCATTCGAGTTGCATTTATTTTATTGTAATCTTAATGTCTCAATAAAAAAAGATTTTCAATTATTGATTTTTAAAGAAAACAAAAATCTTATTTCGTTTAGAAAATAAGCGAAAATAGACAAACCAACACAAGATGGATAAGAAATTCTCAGGAAAGAGCGAACGGCATGTATACATATGCATATAGCAGGTATATAGGTATATGAGAATTCAAAAAACAACCACAACAACAACAACAACATCAGACACTCCTCTAATACCACGTATACTACAGATCCACTCCTTTTGGTCAGTGCCACCCTACATTCTCATCATTGTCGGCCTGTTAAGTCTTCAATGCATGTGTCCTTTGAGCGACTGCATTCTTGAACCCCCAACACTACCCCGCACTCTTTCCTGAAATTTATATATATATATATATATATATATATATATATATATACGTTATGTATACACACATATACAACTACTGCGCAGTTACTACTACTAAATACTATCACTTTCCCGCCATAGTAAAGACAGTGCCTCCGCTGACATTGTTATTGTTGTTGTTGTTGTTGTTCTGTAATAACGCCATAGCGTATATCGGCAGACTATCGGTTTCAAAATGTTTTTTTCCTCATTAATTAAAATAATAAATAGATAAAAAAAAGAACAAAAACAAAAAAATTACCATTATTGCCCAACACATTATCAATTTATATTTGTTAAAACATTTTGTTAACACTGACTTGTAAATAAAGATTATTTTTATTTATACAACTGGAACATGTAGTAAAAACGAAAACAAAAACATTAAACAGTGGAATATAAGGCATTTACAAGCCATAGAAAATCCAATGAGAAGAATGAGAGAGAGAAGTCAGCCATTGACCGTCACCGGATGTTAATGCACCAAAACAAATAGCAGTGGCGTAACCCATATTGAAATGATAAAACATTATAAAAATTCAATTAATATTTTCAATATATTTATCATTGCAGTGTAGGTATGTATTTTATAAAATTAATACTGATATAACAAATAATGTCAATAATATTAAATTTTTGTTATTTGATATACAAAACCTTTCCATTTTTATTTAGTGAAAACAACATGTACACATGTGTCGAGGAATGTCGAGAACTAGCCATCCTCCTATTTATAGTTTTGTTATGACTGGAGACCCCCGCGAACATTTTTAAATTAGATTTGAACCTGTTTTACCAACAACAAAATCAGTCAGATATTTAATCGAATTTTAATCACATAATAAAAAAATCGTACGTATTATATAAGAATCCTGTGAAAAAGAAGATTATCCATACTAGACAGAGATACATCAAGAAGAACAACACACACACACAACACCTGCCTTAATAGACGTAATGATTTCAATTAAATAAAGACTGCATATTAAAAATGACGATACTACCACCACCTGTCTTCATACAAAATCAAAGGCAGCTGCCACTCGTGCCATTCAACAACCCTTGACATAATAAATGTCCATCACTCGATATCAATTAATCATCAAGAGTCATTTTATTTTTGGCTTATATGAGCAATAATTGGACAATTATCTGTAAGTATTGAAATATATGTATCACAAAAATCAATCAACCATTATTGTATATTTTAATAATAATGATAGGAACAAATAAACGTTGATGTATATAGCACATAATGTTTACCAAAAATCCATTCTTTACGATTGACAAATACATTATATGTAATCTTATGCTATGCATAATTTTAAAATTTGATTTTGAACACTTCTATTTATGGATGAATGCCATTAAATATAATTTCGAACTAATTGTGGCATCAGAGGTAGATACAATTTGAGACAAATGTTGAGGGGATGTTTCAAATCTTGGATAAATGCAGGAAAAGCGTGCGGGGGCGCCAGATGCGCGACAGCTGCTAAATAGGCCAAATTTCAGCTGCTATATTAATGACAATCCAAAATATTTGCTCCTTTTTATATACACAGTATTTATTAGAATTAGTAATAGCAATAATAGGATTACAAGTAATAGAAACAATCTTACACTATAATAACATCCTAATTACATTGAGTAAAAACAAAAAGAGATAGGAAATAAAAATTGCGATCCATCATTAGTTATTATCATCTTATAAGAGGGAAACAACACAAAATAGGGGGATAGGTAGGTAACTATTTCGTAGAAATACACTATGGACAAGCTGTTATAAAACAGGGTTGAGGTACTACACCACCACACCTGCTCTAAGCAGATGTGTCCGTAATATTATTACTACATAACTTGTGAAACAGCTATGATTGTAGCACCCTATCGCATCTACAGCGTCTATAGCGTATCAAAATATGTATTATAGATACATATATACATATCCTTATTCCTTTTAAATACACAATACAAATTATAGGAAATAATGGAGTGTATAAACTGTAAAATGGATAAAAATTTAAGACTCGTATATGTATGATACTAAATACCATGAAATAAACAAATCTTTTAAACAATTTATATTGGTGAATAGAAATACCGCTACTGCTACTACTATTGGTTGATCGGATAATTGGCCTAAGGCTCAATAGGTAACAACTACCAATTAAAACAAGACATAAAATATCAATCCACCATATTTCTTTTACAATATTTCATCAGTGGTGTACGTCACATCAAATTACCCATCCATATCGTCTAGTCGTCATCATATGTCTATTGCATAACATTTGTTCTAGTTACCCAGAAAGTGATTGAAAACACTTTACGCATTTATATACGTGAATAAATTATTTTTCCGTTCATTCAAATGGGTATATTTAGAAGGAAAATTTGAAATTGAAGAATATTTTTTTCTCTATAGTTGTACACACATTATCGTATGTATCTACGTATATACACATGTATATAAGTTTTAAGTTTACACACATGTGTATTTGTGTGTGCGCACGGTCATCGCTCTTTCATGGAGAAGGGGTTGACCTAGTCGGCCGATGGGGTGCGCGACACACGGGTCAAGGGGTAAAGGTCGTTGTCCTGTTACTATAAACCCCTTGATTTTTTTTTATGTACGTTGTCTTATTAAAAATTGTCTTTTTAACAAAATATCCTCAATATAGCTCTAGTTCGTCTTTTTAAAACCAACAACAACAATAAGAAGAAGTAAAAATGTGCATGTCTCGATTATTTCTGGCGCCGCCAATTCTAATTCAACGCCAAGTTCTATAGATATATCCAAACACACATACATATAGCAGCAGCAGCATGCCAAATCTATCACGTTACGTCTAGACTATTCAACAATAATCTAAATTGGCGCCATTTACAACTATTGGATAAAAATTTCTTTGAATTTAAAACAAAAAAAAAAGTCGCCTCATTTAAATATAAATAGCAAACGAAACTATAATAATAATAATAACATAAATAACAACTTACCGATCGTAGATATTTCCGGATTGAGCATATTTCTGAATACGAGATAGGGGCGGTAAGAATTCATCATCTGTGGGGCTTCCGGATAAACAATCTCCTTGTTCGTATACACCTGGAAAGATAGAAATGAGTATAGATGGATAAATTCCGTATTATATAGAAATAATTGTTTAAATCAATTATTAATTGTGTTTATTACATAAAATACTAGAAGATGAGACAATGATTATAGAAAATTTTCAATGTTAATAAATAGAAAAGGGTGCGGACCTGTCAATCAAACCGATGCTTTCCTTCCACGTGAAGGACATGTCGTCGTCGTCGTCGTCGCTACCACCAACACCAATATCGTAATCCAGGAAATAAAAATTCACTCTCACACATATACCACATATACATATACCCAATATTTACATGATCATTATGTTAACATAATTACTTTTGTTAGTCTAGCACTATTAACTTAAAAATATATATTGTATACCGGTCAATATCACACAAACAAATCAAAACCGGCACCATCGCCACCGCCATGCCAGACAACTAAAGGAAAAAGGAAGAGAAAGACAGACAATTTGTATAACGATCATCATGATGATGATAGGGTATGAATCGTTTCAGAATTTTGGAGAGCGTGTGTATGCGTTTGTCTGTAGTAAGATCGGGTGGAGACACAATATTACGGTGCGCCGCCACACGTCGTGAGTGGCACCACTTGTCGAGTTAATATTATTTTCTATTGCGATCAATAGGAGCGTGCGTATCGGGCGTGGTGTAAAAGAAAATCCACCACAATCACATCATGAGATTCGGGGGGGAACACAAAAAATAATAATAAGAATACGAAATTAAATAACCGTACAATTATTTTCCGTTAAACAATTTGTAAACAAAATCAAATTGATTTGATTGTGATTCAATCGATAATCACAAACAATGACGCAAAATATACAGATGCACAACAACATACTCACGCCTTTTTATCTCGTGTCTTTTCTATTATCATTTATGATTTCGCTAATTACTAAGATAAAAATATTTCGTTGATATTTCCACGTGTTTACTATACTACCTATATGTGTAATACTATAGAGTGATTCACGAGTTTTCGTGGGAAAAATATGATTAAAAACATCGGCACACTTAGTGATTAAGTGATGACTGAAAACAATTCAATGGCAATGATGACTCAATTTGTTAAAAATTTAATCTGATTTTAAAGGGGATTTTTCACAAAAAAAAATAAATAATAGCGTAGACGACAATGACGACGACATATACCAACAAATACACCCATTTATGTAGGCACAAAATGTCCATGTACATATATGCATATATATATACAGATATATGCACATATACATGATTACGCCACGCTATTCCATTCTAGACTGAATTAACCCAACATACCTTCATCGTTTACGTCCATGAATACATCTTGAATCAGTGAAATATCTGCGAAATAAGCTCACAATCAGCCAATATTTTCATTTAGGTTTATTTAAAAAAAAACTGATTAATTAAAAAAGCATATAGGAAGGAAAAAATAATCTAAATTCATAATAATTATTAAATGTTAACTCACCCGCCATTTTGTCCAGCATCAAAACATAGCATTTGCAAAGGCACGTGATTCAAATCAGAAAAAAAACCAAACCTATTTCGAATTATAAATTCAATTCAATTGCACAACATAAGCACCAACACGATTTTATGGATTTCTCTTGTAATTATTGTTTATCAATCAAACATTTAATAAATTTTTCTTTGAATCGAATTTGTTTTGGTTGATCAAAACGACAACCATAGTTGTAGTGTGCTGTATTATTGCCGAGATTATTTCAATTCTCATACCAACAGAAGTGATCGAAAGGCACTAGGAATGTGCGGGTATTTTGAAATTGCACAAAACGTACGCTTCTAGATTTGATTTATTGGCAGCCGCCCTTCTTTTCTCTTTCAGAGAAAAAAAGCATAACCTAATTAATATATTAATTGAATTTGTTATAAAAATATTACACTTAAAAATAGCTATATATGCGCACAAAATATGCCATCATTCCCTTTTTTATATACAACAACAAAAAAATAATTAAAAATATATAATATGCCTATTTATGATAAAGAAATCACTTTTTCAGTTGTTTTTTTTTTGTTTTGTTTAACAGAGCCAACTGAATTGCGGTACAAAAATATTTTTGCAACAATTTCGATGAGCCTTTGTGTTGGCTATCGATGGACTGGATCTTCTACAACTAAATCGAAATCACGCCGACAGATTGGACAATGCGTTAGATAGTCGGTACAAGGCCGGCAGAATCCGCTGGAAAGGAAATAATAATCGTAAAAACTCTCTCTTAAAGATATGAATCATATAAAAGACATACGAATGTCCACAAGGTACTAATCGTACAGTCGCTTTCTGATCGAAACATATTTCACAACAATCATCACCGAAATGTTCATCTTTCAATTTATTCAAATAGATATGCCGTGGTAGAACAATTTTATCTTCTGGTTGCAATTTGGCCGTATCATTGAATGTTAAATAGCTCACATCTGGTGGATGTTTGAATGGTTCAGCACCGAAATTGAAGCGGCATTGTTGGAATGACATGAAACTGGCAGCAGCAAAAAAACCAGAACTACAAGTAAATTTGTTGTAGTTTTAGTCAATAAATAACAATGCAAACCAAGAACCTAGCCATAGTGAACACATGAGTACACGGTGGCAATTCAACACCATTAACAGAAAATATGATTTGTTGATTATCCAAATCTAATAGAGAACCTAAGATATCACCAGACTGCCATGGTGGTAGATGTTGTGGTTCCGATTTAGCATTATACCAAACTAATTTACGACAACCATCGTAAGCCAACGAGAATTTATCATCACCAATACCGTAACCTTCCTGTAAAAAACAAGCAGATTTTAGTTGGTTTTGGACATAAGAAAATGATGGAAACATTCACATGATTGAGGAAATTGCTGTTTTTCGTTGCCCAACCAATTTGCATCACACCTGGCGTTATAATTAATACTTCATAATACCAAATACCTGTATCGGCTTGTGTTGTACAACGTACACTTTCAAACGAATAAGCATCACATCGTGCCTCCAAACCATCCGGCGATATTTTCAAATATTCGCTCACATCACTTTTATTCAACATTGCATTAATGTTTTCCATATTTACAGTTAGATAAGAATACTGTCGATCTTTCATCACAACTGGAAATGACGTGACAACAATTAGTGTGTATTATAATTGACTAACCACCTTCTTACATAGATTATCTAGAATCCATTGGGCACAAAATCCAACTTGTCGTTTAATTAAATGCATCTCATATCGCCATTTTTCTAATTTATTAATCGGACATGTTGATGATAACTCGTGTAATTGCTTCATGATCGTTAATTTATTTTGACTAGATTGTGCAAACTTTTCAAGTGCAATCAATGAAAACAATACAACATTGGCATCAGTTTCGGATTCTAAATTTGTAAAGAGATAATCGAGTACGTTGTCATTTAAAATTTCTAAATTCGTCGGACCAGCCAATGTTTCAGCAATACAACCCAATACAACACAGACATTACGTTCACGTGACGGGTTTGGACGGCCATTGATTGCTGATTGTTTTGATAGATTCAACATTTCAATCACTTTAAAAACGGATGTTCGTGTAGGTAACGGGCAATCATCTAATAATAATGCAATAATTGATGGTCCTAATGGATCTGCTAATGGTACGACTTTTATCATCGATTTAACGACTTGAATGAAACCTTCCTCATTGTCCGCAATTGTATGTAATTGTAACATTGATGACGGTGGCTCTTGTTCACTGGAAAAATGGTTTTCAATATAAACAGATGTAAAAATGCTCGATTGCTATCAATACTTATCGACTAATGTTGCAATAACTCCCAATGTTTCTAGAACTAATTTATCAACGAATTCAGCGTCTAACGGCTTTGGCACCCTCACATAAAACAATGGATCAACAACTGACGACGCTGGCTGTATTATTTGAACATTACTATTATTATTGTTATTGTTATTAACATTATTTTGTTGTGGTATATAAGTATCATGTTCATCTTGTTTTCCTTTACACCAGCATACACCCATCACGTTATTGTGGAAATACAGGCATGTATGTATGGAAGAAACTTTAAATGTTTACAAACTCTTCAATTTAATCTACATTACTACGATCTATAATTTGTTGACTTCTAAAAAACGAAAACTGTAGAAATAAACAATGCTGTTGTTTTTACGTTGGTGTAATCATTAGTGTTAACATTTTGGAATTTATTGCACGAATATTGGTCAATAATAGATAATCAAAGTGACACATTGGGCGATTTGTTTGTAACCATGCATCTGATTAATTGCATGAATCGCGCAAATGCACGTGTCTGTAATTAGCAAGACAAAATGGAAAATAATTATTTGTTTTTTTTTTGTTATTTTCTTGTTTGAAAATCGTAGATACTTAACAAAATTTTTTTGGTTAGAATTCTCTGAAATATGTCAAGTCGAAAGTGGATTTTTAGGTCGACAACTGAGCTCCTCTACGCAGGCATCTATCTAACCGGCCGAGGAAGTACATCCTAACGACGGTCCAATCGCTAGATGACGCTAATACTGGTCTAAGAGGAAAATTCAAACTGCATCCACCCGAAAAACGTCCACGTATTCTTTGACAGTCGGAGTGCCCTTGTAGCCAATTGATAAAGAAAACTGTGAGAATGTGCGAATAAATGTGGCACTGGAATGCCTAGTTACCATCTCAAGTGTCTCTGGGGTTCACAGAACTGACTTGATATTCAGCTTGGCTAGATGAAACCCCAGCGAAAGGACATGGCGACAGCTCGTGAAAATCCATTGGGAAAAACGGTAGAGATTTGCCTCGAACGAATAGAATCCGATTAACAAAAATGTAAACTATTTATTGAAATTCATGACATAATTAAAAATCAGCTTTGTTATTCATGTTCAGTTAGAAATGATTGTCTATATCGTCCCAATTCGGCTTCGAAAAGTGTTTGATTAATATAATGTTGAGCAACTGCACGGGAATGTGAATCGAATTTTCTTAATTTTGCCACAACATATTCACCAAAAACTACACATTCATCCCGTTCGTGATCATTCTCTTTTTGTTGTATCTCCTCCGATTCATTTACTAAATAATAAATATCATTATTATTATTATTATTGTTATAATTGTGATTAATGTTACGATTAGAGTCATCGTGTGATAGTCTTTCTCTTTTCACTTTTGATTTTGTTGGCAAGAATTGCTTTACTGTTGATTTTGTTGCACTGTCCGTCTCTTCGTGTTTTCCAATCGATCCAGAATCGTCATCATCGGCTACATCAGTGACAATTCCAGCAAATACATCTTCTGTTCCAATGTTACTTTCATCCGTATAGTCAACTAAAGTTTCATCATGCTTTAGATTATTATCGTCGATTATTTGTATTGTGAATTTCTAAAATTGAACAACATAAGCATTTATGTACATACATCAGTCGTATTCTGTACAAGTCTGATGATGTTATAACAGAATATTGGACTGTTGGCGTAAGAGTAGATACGTATTTACCTCTCTTCTTGGTCGATACCGATCTCCCAGAAAATTGATGGCGGAAAATGCGAACCATGGCAATGATCTTCTCGTATTTTTGAATTCTTTTGATCTTTCTCTTCGATAAGATGCCTGTAAAATACGAAATTGTCATGAAATATGTTACAAAACCCTGAACACCGCTTAGGGTATTCCCACTTATATCTGATTAGCTGTTTTCTTAATATGCCACCTCTTTAGGCATTGGACTATCAATTAAAATCAAAAACTGTTGAATTTGGATCTTTCACGTTTTTTTTTAATGGATTAACACTACCTTTACATCTACCATTCTTAACGTACATAATTCAAATGTAGCCTGATCTAAGGAGGTGCATACCTGTAGTGACATCCATTTTCGTTTCAATTCATCCTCGGTTGAATTGAATTTCGTACACAATGAATTCCATGCATCACGTTTTGCCACATTATCTCTATAATGGGAATGATTGTAATCCCATAATACTGGTAATTCTTTAATTTCGTTTAGAAATGAAATAACAGTCTCATTTGGCCATTCTGTTTTCAATTGTGTTTGATTGCACAAATCGTTGTTCGTTTCGTGCTCCATCACAGTTTTTTAACAACAAATACAACGTCAACATGGCGTTCGTTTATGTTCGCCTAACAATCGTGTTCGTTCGTCATTATTACAATACGTTGCAGATTAAACACGATTTTTTTCTATAAAAGTCTGTTTAATTATTTATAACAATTCATTATTTCTGTGGTGTAATTATGAGTAAATTAATAAATTCATTTACGAATTGAACGACTATTTAATAAAGCTCTAGCAAGCGACATCTATTAGCGTTATGTATAAACTATTTGAATGATTTATCTCAATGACTCTGTCTTCTTTATGCGTTTAACTTTATGTTTACGTTGTCTAGGGTTACTCTGCTCATGTGACCAGATCCAGACGCCTTTTCTACGATGAGGAACCTGTAAAGAAGAATGGAGAAGACGATCCGTTTTCATTCCGTGCCTTGAGGGCCCTACTAGCCCGCTCCTTTGACAATAAAAACACTTGAATATTACAATCACGAAGCGCCACTGACTGGAAATGTTTCTCCAAAATCATACCAGATGGCATTAAAGCTACCATCATTATAATAGGGGGGAAATTTAAAAAACAGATGGTTAAAAAACGGCTCCTGATAAAAATAAAACTGTATTATGCAAAATAAAAAACAAACAAAAACAATTCCTACCTGTAGTATGTGTATTTTTACAACAATAATAATAAAGTGCTGAATTGGCAGACACACTCCACAATCATCGCAATTAAATAGATAATTTTCAATAGTCGTATATTTAACTAAAAATAAGCACTTGTATCCTTGTAGATACTAACAGTTAGTTCCCACTAGAAAGCTTGTCGGACTGACATTGAAATCGTTCTTTTCCGATTTTCCAAAAAGCTAAAGAAAATGATGTTTTGCTTAATGAAGATCAACCGTAAATCATTTGAAGCCGACGTAAAACAAGCGTTTCGACATTCGAATCTCATTAATGACGAAGTACAGTTATCAAAGATTAATTAATAATTGACACACAAGTTATTATAGGTAGATGAAATTTTTAATTCGGTATTATTAAATTATTACACAATGATTTTTTCCCATTTTGTTTTTACATTTTACACTACAATATCGTAATAAAACACTTTGGATACAATTTAAAAATGAAGCTTTATTAAATATTCAAATACTTATATAAATAATACACCTTGGTAGGTCGGTGCGTTGAGTAGACAGTCATAACTTAAGCAATGTAGGTTACTGACGGTCAGTGGATCTCAGTTTTTCTTCTACAGCTTCTTGGCTAGCTTCAGATAAATCCGTCGCTTGTATGTACTTTTGTACACCTACCAATGACTTTTTAAGGGCATCAAATGAGCTATAAACAAAAATTCAATCAAATTAAAGATGATTGCACGATTTTTCTTATTATAATTATTATTACCTAGAATACAACATCTTCTTTTTGACTTTGGCGGTATCGGGACACCAGGACATTAGAAACAATTTTTGTTTCTTAGATGATTCTGATGTACCTTGACATTGATGCATATATTCAAAATCATATAAACCATAACGGCATTCACCGGCACCACCAACTTGGAGATTTTGAAGGAATTGATCGTATTCCTCATCTCTTGCACCTATTACTTCAACATCAATTTGTTTCTCATCTTTAATGAAAAAGATCACATAGCGATGTTTCTTGTCTTTCTTGATTTCTTCATATGTTGTCTTACAAGCATCAGAAACTGTCACACCTGATGCCTAAAATCAAATGATACGTAAAATGATAACATTTTTTATATTATACAAAAATTGATTGAATCCATTCATTTTACATAATTTTCAGCAAAATTCACACGATTTTTCATTCTAATTGTAAATTGACAAAAATAGAAAATCTAATAGATTTAAAATTATTCGGTAATTTCATCTTAGCTCCAGATGCAATCAGTTTGGCAGTAATGTGACGTCAAAAATGACGTAAACCCACCAAGATTACTATCATTCAAGGCTGTAGATGAATTTTGTAATAAACAATCAGATTATTGACCAGAAATATAAACAAAAGAAATAACCATAAATAGTTTTACACCAGGAGACAGTTTTAACAGAATACGCAAATTTCTGACGTTTGGACTATTAGTTTTCCAATTATATAGTTGCCAACACTTAAATTACCATCTGTTTTTTTAATACTCCCACAAGTTTTTTATATTTAAAAAAAACTGTTCTAAAAAAAATTAATACGCTTCCAAATCGCAATTCTCTTCATTTTCATTCTTACAATTGAACATTAAAGGAAATCACTTCACATTGTTCGTTGACATTAGTTTAATCACAAACATTAGTTATGGTGTCAACAAGAACATTATAATCAGTGAAATGTCACGATAATTGTAAAAAAAATGTAGAATTAATGTGCTAGTTTCATTGGAAACAGTGATATATTTATCTCAACAGGATTGTATTGATTGATGATTTTTTTTGCCAAATATGTTTACAATTGGATGAGTTTATAGATGAAAAAAACAACAACAACCAACGCCCAAGACCCACTTTATAGCGAAAAACAAAAATTGACAAACGTACGGATTAAAGGATTACCTATTAAATTAATATGTCTGTACCACCTGTTTGTAATCTGGAGGATCGGTACAATTACGCACGATTCTTTTTGCATTTTTTATTGAATTTTATTACGAAAGGAAAGGCATTCCGGAATTTATTGATCTAAATACTTGTTATGTTTGTCATTGATTTTAATTATTTCTTTAAAACTCTCTTCTGTAATCAAAATTGTCATAGATTAGATAACTTATTTCAGCTGGTGGATCAATGAAATTGGATTTATTTAAAAACATCTTTGAAATTAAAGCAATTATTCAGCGATGTAAAAGGATTTATAATAAAAGATCAAAGCTTTAAGAACTGTAGAACTCGATTAGAGGTGGATTGATACAAGGAATTACAGGTGTATATCCGGTGAAATCGTATCGAGTAAACTTGCTCTGTATATTTGCGCATTTTTATTATAATTATTTATTGCAATGATTAGTTAAGGAACAAGTGTTTTTATTCTATACAGCTGCGTAAATGTCGCAGTTCTTCGTTAAACACTATGGAAATATTAATAATAAGAAAATCAAAAAATCCAAAATTATATTCAACTGGTTATCATGGTTAATAAACGGAAATTAGATTCATGTAGAATTGCAATAATTAACGTTTAGTCAGTTTATAAGACAGATACAATTGTTTTGAATTGTTAAACAACGATTTCAATTAATTATTATTAATCTAAAACATTTCTATATCAGTGACAGTAATAATAACAAAACAATCTTATCGCTCGCTCTTATCAGGCTGTATTTAAACAAAAATTTTATGTTTGATTCAATAAAGGCGGATTTTTTGTTTTTATTTATTTATTCTGTTGGTTATTTGAAAATTTGGAAATCGTTCTAGGTGGCTATTTTTGAAATTTTCATCGTAGGCAGAAAGATGGTTAGTTATAGTAAACACAACGAAATCACACTGTCTGAAATTATCTTAAAATAAAAATAGATTTTTGGGAGGGAAATCTGGTTTTCCCACAACAAATTACTATTAAAAGAGCAAAAATACATAAATTATCAATCTCTAATCGAAAATTATTTTATTTTATTATTAATTGAATTCAATTATAAGAATGATAAATTTGTATAATTAATGAATGTATTTAAAATTGTTATTATCTAGGCGTAAATTTCTGGGTAACTTCCGGAAATTTTAATGGTAATTTTTTTTGTTATATTGTTGTTAATGTTATAACAGGATGTGATTTTTCTAAATTTTGATGGAAATTATTATATTTTTAGATGGTTGTATATTGTCGATGAATTTATAAAATCCGTTCTATTCAATAAACACAGATCAGAAAAAGATATCGGATGTCACGTATCCATATAAATCCATGAAGGAGCCAATCACACATTGCAGAGAAAAATCATTGTGAATATTATCATTATCAGTGCTGATAAAAAAAACAAGCCTCCAACAAACCAAACACCACCAGAAAGGTCAACTGTTGGTTTCGTTTCAACAATTTCCAAAAAAGAAAGGAATCATTTCTCCTTAACTTGACTAAGCACCTAGACAGCTGAATGTATGAATCATAACTAATTAAAACAGAGATAGATTCAAGTTGCAAAATATCTATTTCTAATTCTTTTGTTGTTTCGGAAAATGCGATAAGGCCAGTGATGATGATGATGTATGATGAATGGGCGAGGCAATCGGATTTTCACTCCCTTTCAGTTTCTAGTCATTTTACAGAATCAACCCCCCGCCCTTAATCTCTAATTCCGATTCAACCATTTATGGATGCGAAAACTTAATGCGTAAGCTGAAAGTTTTTGGCACTCGGTATATTTGTTAAAAGTTTCTAATCACCATACAAAGTAATCTATGCGAAATTCGCTCTTATGAATATGGCGGCCAACTCAGATCAAACACAACTGTCAAACAAAAAAAAAAAACCGAAAACTCACCGGATTTTTCGCACACAATCACCGTTAATTATTCATCGAAAATAATTGAAAAAATACTCACCATTTTAAGTTAATTATTGAAAAGTTGTTAGTAATGACTAATTAAAGGAATTTTGTTGTTTTTCAGCCCCCAAATAATAATAAGACAATTCTACAACAACGACTGTCCTATTCTCACTGAAGTGGAGGTCTAAACGGACGTTGATCTACCGGTGTGGCGAGTACGCATGCGTTCCAACAAAATTTAATCGCTACGCCACCCGGCTAATTTCCCAATAATTAGCCAGAATTTTGCGGGAAAATCTCCAACAAATCCCAATAACAACAAGAAAACAATCAAAAATCTTCCAAAACTAACACAGAAACCAACGTAAATTTGGTCAATTTGAACTGTAACAGGTGGCGTTATTTTTCCACGCGGATGTTTTGCGCGCTTTTTCAAATTTTCAACTGTCGAGCATTTTTTTTCTGGTAATTACACCAAACAAGAATACTTTTCAAAACAATACAACAGCGAATTGGCTGATTTTATTTAATAATTAATTAAATAAATTGGAATTTCTGTTGGAAAAATATTAAAATCATTGTATGAGTCATTAATTCTGACCAATGTAAGAAGCCGGTTATCTCAAATGCCCATAAATGGTAAAAGGTGGCAATTTCAATATGGCGGCATGTAAACTTGAATGAAGTGGCGCCACGCCCCCAATTAATCAATGCGTTGTGTTTTGTTTGTTGCCTCGTAATTTTAAGGGCAGTTCACACTGGAGGCCACAGGTGCAACGAGAGAAAAACCACGCCATTTCATGTGGTAATGCCTATTTATAACCAGATGAATCATCAAAATTAATACAACTGTCTAACAGAGAAAACAAACCTGTTTTTGAATCATTCTGATTTATTTAGGTGATGTTTTACTTTTTACATAGCCTTATCACATAGATTATCATTATATCCAATTATTCCTATATTTAAAACGTATATTTATCGATTTACTAAATACTTTTGGGAATACTTTGTAGATTATCATTACAATTACAATTCTCCGTTTAATAAATAATTTCACACCGTACTACAATGTAAAAGAATTAAAAATGAAATTTGATAATTAAAAATATAAATAAAAAAAAATAGTTTATTTAAAAAAGTAAATTAAATATTGTCCTTTCTTTGAAAGATTCTCAAAATAAAAGAAGAAAAACCAATACATCTTCCTATAATTGAAGAAAAAAAAATTAATAAATACTAAATAAGTCCACGTTTCTTTTTATAATCTTGCAAATTAAGACTACGTCGTGGTGCTAAGTCTTTTGGAGCTGTCTTAGGCGTTACGTTGACTGTTGTCACTGTAATTCAATTATTTGATAACAGAGATTTATATAGATTTACATAGAAAACACTTACCAGGCAGTGGTACATCTAAATCAATTTTAATATCGAAATCATGAGCTGAAAACAAATCATCTTGTGTGACTTGTTGGTGGGTTTGTTGTACTTTGGGTTGTTCAATTTCAATTGGTGCAATATCTAGTTGTTTAACAACAACCGGCTCAACTTTATCATCAGTTGTTGCTTTGAAATTCATCCTAGGTTTCGTTGAACGTCTTGTAAATGGATCATCAATCTAAGAATGTACAATCAAGTTGATTTTAATTCGTATAGATGGCGCTATTTCTATAATTGTAAAACAAAATCATTCACTATTCACCTTTTTCCCTTTATTTGCCCTAACTTCAGCCATTATAGCCTTTTCAGCTTCTTCGACATTCTTTTTACGATTTCTATCATTTATATATGATATACTTGATATTGTACGTGTTCTCAATTTATCCAATTCAGATGCACGTTCTTCCAAATCGGTAATTTTTTGTGCTAAATCACGTGCTGATTCATCATCACCACGACTAAGTGCCGAATCACGTTCTTTCATTAATTGTGTTTTCCTCATTGCATAATTATGTGGATTCTGTTTGAAACGTTCTTTCTCTTTAACCTATAAAATATCCAGAAAAAAAAATTACTACAAAAAATATTGAAAAAATAAAATAAAATGATTTGATACAATTCTTTCAATATCTTGTTCGTTGAATTCGTAGTTTAATGCTTCTTTAATATCAGCTTGTTTCTGTTCAACACGCTCTTTCGTTGGTAATGGATTAGCGGCAGCTGCACTAGCTTCAATCCATTTATGATATTCGCTTTCGGTAAATTCCTGATTCGACACAAATTCCAAACGGAATACACGCTCTTGATTACCATGGCGAACTCTTAATCCCTTTGCAAATAAATCAGAGGAAAATAATTACTTTTCCAAAGAGAAAAATCCATTTAGTTAAAGTAAATTCAATTGAAAATAACAAAAAAGAAAAATAAACACCTTATTTGTTCTTGTATTACCAAGTGTATAAATTTTTGCTGTTTCATGTACACGGGTCACCTCAGCAATACGATATACAGGCATATTATTATGTTGTCCAATACCAATTCTAACATAGCAACCAGTTACAGTACGATCAAAAAATGGCGTATGTACAAATCTTTCTAATTTATGTCTTGATAAACGTATAAGATTCAAATCGGTACGTGATGGCAGATAAACTTGTTTGACTTCTTGTTCTTCATTGTCACTGGAACTTGAACTGGAAGATGAACGCGACCGAGCTGAAGCTTGACGAGGTGGTGAACTCTTACCACCACCTGAAAAAATAAATGGAATTGAGTTGAATTTCTTAATACCCGCCATTTATATTACCTTCACTTTCACTGTCATCAGAATAAATGTCTGATGCTTTCAATTTGACAGCACTTTTATTTGATAACAAAATAGCATCTTCTTCCTCTTGTTTTTTCCGTAGTTCCTCACGTCGTTTCTCTTCAGCTTCTTCACGTTTCAGTTTATCTTCACGGCGTGCTTTCAATTCAGCCATTGCATTAACTCGCTTATCAATTTTACCACGATTCTCTTCAATATTCTTTTTTCTTTCCTTACTGCGTTCTTTATGATCAATTGATGAAAAATCCGTTTGTAATTTACTATGATCCCGATCTTTGTCTTTCTCCTTATCTTTATCTTTATGTTTCATTGGTTTCTCTTTAGCACGTTCAGCTTTTCTAGCTTGCCGTAATTTCTTTTCAATTTCAAATCGAGTTTTTAATAATTCACGTCGTTCAATACGTTTAAAAATCTCTGTTTCGCGTTCTTTCTCTGTTAAACTTGCCAAATGTGCACGATCTTCCTCATCACCCATTAATTGATCATCATAACCATCATTATATTCTTCATCTGAACTTGATGAATCTGATACTTCACCTTCTTCAGGTTCTGAATTATTTTTCACATCACCATAATCATCATCATCATCAGCATCATTATAATTATTATTTGTTGTTTTCATCTCATTTTCAGAATCTGATGATGCAGAATCTTGTTTCTGTTTCATTTTATTATTATCATCTTTACTTGTCGTTGTATCAGAATCTGATGATGGTGACTTTTTCTTTTTATTCTTGTTTTTTGACAAATTCAGGAACTCCTACAAAAACATTTAAAAAAACGTTGAATTACGACTCAAAATACTTTTATACAATCGATGACAGACAGTCAATTTTCTTAATAGATTATCGATTATTGGAACACATCCACAATTAATTGTGATAATTTAGCGTTGTAACAATTAAATAAAATCAACACATTATTTAAAACAAAGACAGAACAAGATTGATTTTGAAAAAAAATAACGAACTTGTTAGGTTAAGTATAGGCAAAATATAGAAACAATAATTACCGAATCTAGATCACTATTTGAATCATTACTAGAATCTGTATCGATTAATGCTTGATTTTTCCGTTTTACCATGATGAATTTGCTTATTAATTTAAACTGAATTGGATTTATTTTCTTTTATTTTAAAAATAGAAAAAATCATTGAACACCATTTAACAGACTGCGACACTACTATTACCAACTGTACGAAAGTGCATGGAACTGAAAGTATCACCAATCACCATTCGGGAAAAATCACCAAAACAAGCGGGCGACTCAAATCAGATTATTTATAAGGCTGAATCAAAGTGATGTAAAACAGAATGTTTGTCGTAATAACATCAAATTTTTGCTACATATAATCTATTTGATGTTTTGCACATAATTGTGCGTTTGTTTGCTAAATTTATGGTAATTTGTATAGAATGGATCGATATGTAGTAATTGTGGCGGTAATTTTTCGAATTGCTATTGTCAGCGCATTGTTGGACGCATGCGCTTCATTCGTTTAGATGTCAGACTAACATTAATTTAGTTCAATGATTGTCCCCGTGTTGTTTAGTTGGTTTTGATGTTGTGCAAAAATGTGGTTGTCAAACAAAAAATGGACCATCAACATTAGGATATTTCCGACAACAAACCATGACCGAGCCATTTGAAGAGTGAGTGCCAACGCAATTACAACTAATGCATGAACCAAAAATATTACATTTGAAAATAATAATAATAATAATAATAATAATATATATATATATATATATATATATATATATATATATATATATATATATATATATAACACAGCAAATTTGATGGGGATGGGCCCTATCTACATTATGGGGATGTTACGTCGGCCATCATTCTGCCATCTAAAACATCAATCCAATTATCTTTATACAAGAGAATTTCGTATTAATTTGATTGTTTGCTTTATTTGTAATTTATTGATTAATTATCGTGGATTTGTTTAAATGATTCTGTGGTTGTTTGTTTGTTTGTTTGTTGTGTGTGTGTGTGTTTTTTTTCCCGTCCATTTCATTAATTAATACGAGAACAGCGAATTTCATAAATCTTGTCTTATCTGTTGTTGTCATAACTTTGTTATGATGATCATTCATTGTAAAGTAATCAATGGTTCCATTCATGGAGTTTGTCTGTTTTCATGAATGTTTAGATACTTGAGTTTTCTATATATATATATATATATATATATATATATATATATATACGTTTTTAGATTAGCTGCGGTTTTATTTAAACAAAAATCTGGCTTTTCTAATAATTGAATAGAACAAAACACAACACAACAGAACAGCAGGAAAAGTTGACATGTTTTATTGAATGAAATTTGTTACAAGACAAAGTTGGATCGTTTATTCAACAAATTGTAAATATTCTAACAAAATATCTCAATTAAATTGCATTAGAATTTATTGAAATTGTCCATATGTAAACCATGAATAAAACAACACCATTAGTAGTTACCTGTCATTGATGAATGAACTGGTATCTAGTAGTTGTGAATCAAATAGTAATATTGTCTTTTTATCTTATCACTATACCAATAAATACACGGTATATTTACAATTGATTTAGACAATAGAAATGAACAATAATTAAAAATCATAATTATTCAGCATCAGGTGTTTGTGAAAGTAAAAGAAACGGGTTATGGTACTTATCGCCAGACTTGAATTAGGATTGACCTGTTTTTTCTTTAGTTTAAATTTAGTATAATTCTCATGTAATTGTCGTTTTTATTTCTTCAACATTAAAAAGGAACCAAAATATGATTCATTCTATCTCCCACATGTTACAGTTTTGTTATTGTTGTTTGAATTGCTGAATTTATAATAATGTGTGTATCTTATAGAGAGATATTATCTGAAAATATCATCTACATATGTTTATTAATTATTGTTGAACTATTAATTTCTTGAAATTATTTTGATATTATTAATTCTGAGAATTATTAGATATGTTTTTTTTTTGTTGTTGAATTACAAAACATTTATTATTTCCTTTAGAATTCAACAGGAAATACAAAAGTAGACTTGATTAATTTTTTCAACTAATTAATTAAAAGGCGGTATTTATAAAGAGTAATTTTTTAGAATAGTTTCGTTTGATAGTTAATTTTTAATCAGTGAATAGATATGCAACAAAAAACACCATTTCCTTAGTTTGTTTAATTTTCGTTTAACAGAAAAAAAAATTAGAAGAGAAAACAAACAGGAATCACTAGATTTCCCGATTGAAATAATCCAAAGTCAAAAACACTCGATTATTTTTATATAATCTACGTGTTGGCTTTTATTAATTGTCTCTAAAACACCTTACTTTTACGGGGTTTTTGTTTTACATTTACTTGTATTTAGGCTAAGGTGACAATTTTTTTTTCAAATTTAAAACCAGGACATTTAAGATATCTCAGATACAGGGGCGGACCGTGAAATTTGGGGGCCCTGGGCTAAGCACTGTATGGACGGTATCAAACCCTAGTTGCGGTTAGTTGTAGCCACTCATTCGTCATTTCGTTGAGAACTCTTTTATTTATACCCTTTTATAAATGGGAGAAATGGCACCAGGAAGAATTTAAACTTATATCATTTGCAGCACCCTTGGAAATCGCGCCTAGGACAGATGCCCCTGTAGCCCCAATTAGGCCCAGTATTGCATAAAAGACATCATCAAGTCAACAATTGTTAAATTCTCTCTAATTACACGTAAAAATGTATTTTGGTTGGTTGCATGATGGTCACTAGCACACCTACAATAATTTTAGTGACGTGCCAGTTCTGTAATTGTGACGTGCGGTCAATTTCCGTGGTGATTATTCACAAATATCCGCATAAACCTGTCAGTATTGTTCAATATACGTCACATTAAACTAGTGTCACTGTCATCGATCTTCGTATATAAAATTTTGCCATACCTCAAGTAATTCGAGTTATTTACTTAACCTGTCAATGGAAAAAACAAACAAAACGAAAGTATTGTCGTGGCTGATGCGATACGGATGCGATACTGACAGAGTCGTGTATGTGTATATTGTATTACTGTAGAAAATTGTGGATTTATTGTGATTTAATTGACACGTGTTGAATTTCTCAATGGGGATCGACAAAAAGAACATTAAAAAATTAATTTAATTTCCACTTATGGTATTTATCAATAGTTTTATTTACATGACTTCCGGCTTTTTATAAATGTGTTGGGTATATTTCATTAATAAAAGACAAAATGACAAAAATAAGAACTAAATAGGTCAATCCGAAATCATTGATTATAATCAAGTGAAGGTTTTCGTTCAATAAATGTGAATGAAAATACAACCAAGCAAAAATTTAAAAGGCTCCTCTCCGTCTCTCACACGCTACTCTTACCTTATAAAATATACCTGGTCTGGATCGATTCCATATCATGTTTTTTGTTCTTAAAGGATTATTATTAATAAAAATTCGCTATTACGCTTTGTAAAACAATACCAATAAGTCCGGATATGTCCGCCATCCTACCATTATTTTCATGTAGATTACAAGAACGAAACAAAACAATCCCTAGATTTAAATCATTCATTCATAGTTCCTGAAAAGAAACTTTTATACATATAGATTGGCCTTGTGTTCTAAAAATAAAATCAACGTAACAAACATGCAACACACTATAAATTATGTCTTTTCTGTTTCCCCCATTCAAATTTTCTTTTATTATTGTTACGAATTTACTGTAATTTGGATGTTCAATCGTTTTCTATCTAAACGAAATCGTCACCATTCTTGGAGGGTTGTTACCCTTTGCAATAGTCATTCATGCTCAAAATGAGGTCACATGGACTTCAGTGCTTGCCTGGTGATGTCCTCTCCACTGTACTGTTTACTACCACCACCAAACATCATTATTAGATTGTTGTTTCTTACCAATATAGAGAATCGTATAGTTCTATCTCATTCTTGTGTTGATATTCCCCTTGAAAATTCAACCAATGAAAATTGTTGGTCTACAACCCTTGTCCCGCAAAGTCTGACGTCATTCAACCCCCACTATGTTTATACTCACGTGTTTTAGATACAAGATGGGTTTATTGATATTTTCATTGTTGTTTTATTGATAAAGTAATTCAATTGTTTGATTGATTTTGATCGGAAATAAATGGAAAAACATTCACCTATCGATTTACTTATCGATTTTTCTTAATTATATACCATTTATTCTTTTCACTTGAACATAAAATACTATAAAATAAACCGAAGATCTATTTTTAGAAAAGTCTACTTTTGTTATGGTCTTTCAAAAATTTACCACAGGTTCTTGCTAATATTAATGGGAAATTGCTGAAAATCGAAAAGAAAAAGAAAAGTTTAATTTTGGGTTGTATACATCAAAAAAGAAAAATCAAAGGTGTTGGTTTAACCAAAAAAAAAAAAAATTGAAAGAAGCAACGACCTAAATGTTGTAGCTAAATTTAGCTCATCCGGGAGGGTGTTGACCCATTTTCTATCACAGGGTTGTCGTCCTCATGCACCTCCTGAGCCATTCATACCAATCTTTTGGGGTCAAACAAGGGGAACAAACAGTCGGATCAGTTATATACTGGAAATACAGGATCTTTAGGAATGGATTTTCAGCTGCCACCACCATCACCACCACTACTACCACCAAATATATTCTATAAACTACATGATTTTTGTATTGCCACCACCATTTCCACATAAAATGCTCTAATTTTCACATTGACGTCATCATTGCTATCCCCTTGCCCCATTTTGTGTATATATTTCAATGTGTTATGTTGTTGTTAAATCCAGGGATTGTATAGTTGCAGGGAAAATTTGACCCATTTTTTTTTCAGCCAACGAAATATATATTTGTGCAAATAAAATTATTACCTCATTCATGAGAGATACGAGAGAGAGAGAGAGAGAGAGAGAGAGAGAGAGAGAGAGAGAGAGAGAGAATGCAACTGTGGTGTATTTATAGTTTTAATTAATTAATTTAATCTACCGCGTTAATAAGTTACCCACGTTCCCACTATAATAAGTATAATGAAATTATTATTGTTATAAATTTCAATTTTGTGAAATAATGGTGGTCTATTATAATTTTATATTACCATATAAGAATATCTCTTTGATGATGTTGTAATGTATATTACCTACCTACGAACATCACTGGACCAATTCATTCGTATTAAATGTTGTTGTCTTTGATGTTCATTCGATACGTTTTTGTGTATTGTTAAATTGAATTGGGTGGTCGCATCATTTGTGTTCATATAGCTTTAAAAGGTTTGACATTTTGAAAAATATAAAGACAAACACCCTAATTTTTTTTTGTCGCTTATCAATGGACTGAATAATCCAATAAAACTATGACGTCATCTACGCTAATATCAAGTTAGCAGCGAGAAAAATTGAACGATCCCTCCCCACATCGTCATCGTCATTTATTTAACAATTAGAAAGAAGGTGTATGATAGATGTTATCCAAGCACATATAGCTGATGAATTTTCTCACAAGAACAACGCTAATTTTCCTAATAATGATGTATTTTTCTGTTTTTCTATACGGCCATTGAACCCTACTACCTAGTTACCTATATTTTGGGACACGTGCAACTAAATAGGGGAGTATACAATGAGGGTGGTGGTAAATTTCGTAGTGGGGATAGAGATGTATGACGTCAATACTGTGTTTAGTTGAATCGTCATTGTGGAGAGACTTGATTCAGATATTTTTCGAATGTTGCACCCTCGACCATATAAGACAGAATTTCACCCCATTATCATCTAGTCGATTTATATTATCAAATTGTGTTGTGTTGCTATATAATAAGAAAACTAAATTATGTGTAGGTTAGTATATTTCCAATTTTTTGATTTTATTTTGTTTGTTTATTTATTTATTAATTTATTATTTATTTGTTTTGATTACACTCCAATTGGATTGTTAAAGCGGTTTTGTTTTCATAATTTTGCGCTGTTTGATTGGCCGACATCAATGACGTCATATGTTCGAACCAATGAATGAATCTGTATAGGTTGTGCAATGGTGGCGTCATGAATGAAAGGATACCTTTACATATACAGTATAGTAAATTCTGAACATTATTTTTATGAATTAAATTCAACGATTTTTATTTCTTTCTTTCTTGTATTATAATGATAATTATTTTTAATTATTGTGTGTTTGTTTTTTATATTGTTTTAGTGGCTGTTACTTGGTGCGCGTCCGTGCTCAGGTGATGTCTAGAGATGATAGCTCAGGGGGTTGGGTGCCGCTTGGTGGCGGTGGTCTCAGCAATGTCTCGGTGAGGAAAAGGCCGCGGCCTTCTCCATCCGTTGCCCCTGGGCCTGATTCAACAACAAAACCTAAACATGAATATCTGATCTATGGCAAGCGGATTAGCGATCAATCGGTATTTATATTTGTTTCTTACACAATTTGTATTTTGATTGTTTGTTTGTTTTCCTTTGATAGATTGTTTTAAGTTGCACCATCAAAAAAGATTTTGAATATAACAAAGTGATGCCAACTTTTCATCATTGGAAAACTGGGGACAAAAAATTTGGACTCACATTTCAAACGGCTGCCGATGCTCGAGCATTTGATAAAGGTGTACGGACTGCTGTTGAGGAACTGCTGGACGGTAAGTGGAATTCGATAATACAACATTAATGGTGCAATAGATTTAAAGGAAATCTCCCATTTCTACCGTCACATAGTTTGCTTCATTAGTAATTCGTTGATTTCTTTGTTGTTGTTTTATTTTTATTTTAACTATCTGACGGTATAGATAAAGAATTATAAGGACGTAGAGGTATCAACTGCCATAGTTTAGTAAATAGAATGTAAGTAATATTTCTTACCTGCTCTATTTGCATTTTTTTCATTGCTTCCTTACTACGGGATTCCTCCATGGTGAGTTCAATCATCAATTTATTTGTATATTGATCGATAGTAAAGATTGAATTTCTAATAACTGTTCAATATTTACAATCAGAATTTGGCGTATATTCTCGAATAATCTAAATAACTATTAGCCGATTAGTTAGATATTAATAATTGTTATTTTCTTTGGTATAGGTTTTGCGGAAACCTCTCCTTCATCCCCACTGCAAAAATTTCCAAAAGATGTGGGTGATGACGATGTTTTCATGGTATTTACACAATTTTTATGAATTGATTATTTATTAATTTTTTGTTTTGTTTTGTTTCTTCAATAGACAAATGAAATTTTCATTTATTTATTACAGACTTTGGACCTTCCACATGAACCTAAAGACTCCCGTAGTTCCAGTGATTCAAGTACAAAAGGTACAACTGAACATTTACAAAGAGTTAATTATAGAGATAAACCGCCACTCGAACCTCGGCCACCTACTTATGATCCAATTAAAGGTGATAAAGGTAGTTTTTTTCCTTCTTCTGTTATCAATCAATTGATTCAATAACGATACAATTTTTGTTTTGATTTGTTTATCAAATAGGAATAAACTATTCATATGTTCAGTTAACACCTGTACATGAATATATTTATCCAGTTGTAGAGGACCAGCATAAATCTGTTGGTACAGATACAACATCAGCATTTAAAAAATGTAGTCCAGAATTGGTCGCACCACAATCAATGCCACCATCATTGCCGTTAAAACCGAAAAAACCACCAAAGACCCAACTGCGTTGTAAACATTGTAATGAACTATATACAGAAGATAAAAATCCAAAAGGCTCATGTGAATATGCACCAGATTGTATAAAATCATCAATAAATACAATTACATGCATCGGTTGTGCACAGTGTATATGTTATCATTGTGCAGCTGATCCTGAAGGGGAATTCGTACAACATCCATGCGAATGTACAAATGAAGAGAACTGTTCAAAACGATGGATATGCTTAACAGTCTTATCTGTACTTGTACCGTGTTTATGGCTATATCCACCATTGAAAATATGCCATTGGTGTGGTATACGTTGCGGGATGTGCGGCGGTAGGCATAGCATGTGATCGAAAACACATTATATTTTACGATATTAGTTTTAACAATTATTTTAATTTTAATTTAAGATCAACAAGAGAAAATGAAAAAGAGAAATTATTTTTTTATATTATCACATATTGTGTTTCTTTTTCTTCTTCTTCTTTCATCCATTCATCCATTTATAATTCAAATATATTAATATAAATATAGATTTTAACAATGTCTGTGATTTAATATAAGCATTTAATAGTATTAGAAATATGGTTTTATTATTATTATTATTATTATCTCTTGCAAGAATCTAATATTAATTTTAAGTTTAAAATTGATATCGTAAAGTAACGGTGTTTTTTCTATAAAGAAACAGTTGATTAGTGCTCAACAAGAAGGGTTGTGAACACTAAAAAATAAAAATAAACCAAGTGTGTCCACACACTTATTGTACTGTAATAAGACTGTTCATTTTTAATTTTCATTCGTTTCTCTATTATATTATCGCAACAATCCCCTTCATTTGTTATAAATCTTAATTTAAACTACAATCAATTGCGCATTTATTAATTAAAAAATTCTACATATTCAAAACGATTGTAGTCTGAATTTCATTGTTGTTATTAATCTCGTTCATGCATAAATTATTACAAATCGACAATTTTTATTATTGTTTTATTTTTTAATATAAATATATATATATATAAAGAAAAGTTATAGAAGAACTTTCTTGTGCACATATTTTTGCTTAATATAAAATTTGTTAAAGCTTCTCTAATGAAAACAACAAATTATTGAACGAACTTAACGCCAATCTGTGTACCATTTATCGACAAAACAAATTTGCGAAAGGTACCCGATCATGGTACTGCGTACTGCCAATCTCATAAGGCGATTTAGATGTAAATAGTGGCATCATAGTTATGACAATACAGTTAAACAATTATCAAATGGGATTAATGAAATTATTTGAAAATATACACACAGACAAATATCTTTGGTGAAAACTATCATGTTTTGTATTTGTTAATAAAACATTGATTGTTAAACTCGAACAAGCCAGGCATTTCGACATATTGAACTTGTTCTTGTTGACAATTCTCATTCTCCAAGGGTTTTTTGACTAAACTTTAAGATTTTTTCAATAATGTGTAAAATATTTAACGTTAAATGTGTCCAGGGTCCCAAAACAATGTCAAACTCCATAAACAAACCATCAACAATCTCCTCGTTTATCCACTACGTGCAAAGTAGATTTCTGGTGGTTTGCATTTCAAATCAATGAAAACAACATATTTATGTGCAACGTTATTATTTTCTAAAAAGTAAGACTGACCTCACTGACTCAAGGGCTCAGGGTCGGTGTTGTCTCAATTTTACTTCGATCAAAATTATTCGTTTCAATAAATTGTAATTCCTCATACAGTTGCAATGTAAACTTGTTGTTTTCTTCCGTAAGATATTCGAATCGATCATTGCAACTCCGATTCAAATATTTTACACAGAAAAAGAAGAATCAATTTCACTTTATTGTGGAATATGCAATCGAGTAGTACTTGATTACATATAGTTTAAGTGGTCAGTGTAATATTTGTATATATGTTATAAGTATGATGGCTTTTAATTGAAACAAAGAAACAAATGTGTGAATGATATTTTAAATATTATCTATAAGGATGATAAAATAAAACAAATATGTTAATAATCAACAATATTTATTCAAATAGTTCACTATGGACAATTTCATAGATTTAGACCATAAATTTACAGAAGTTCTCTCATCAAAATCAATCTTCGATTGGTACTTCTTGCATTCACGATAAAACAAACCTGATTCCCTTTCTAGTTCCGGTTCTGTGGCACAATAGATGATCGTTTGAGCTCCTTGTTTCGAATTTCTCATATACAAGTAAGCAATCGGTGCTACTAGAATATAATGGTACCATTTAATCGAATGTCGAAATAGATTCGTGTAAACCCATCCAGGACACGCAATATAAACGCTAACATTAGTATTTTGAAGTCGTTTCGACAATTCACGTCCAAAATAGACATTTGCCAATTTCGAATCAGAATAATAACGCCTCGATGTCCGAATATTTTCGTCGATTTCTTCAATATTATCGCGTATTACACCTTTCTCGTGCAATAAAGATGATACGATAATTATGCGACTAGATGTTGGTTTCTTTAACATATCTTCCAACAGATGCGTTAAATAGAAATGGCCCAGATGGTTAACACCGAAATGTATTTCGAAATTATCTTTCGTTAATTCGTGCTGACTATCTGGATACGCTACGCCAGCATTGTTGATCAAAATATCAATGTGTTGATAGTGTGTTTTAACAAGATTAGCAAAATTTGTAATAGAATCCAATGAAGCCAAATTTAATTCCATTGGAAACTGTAATTTCAACAAAAAAAAACAACAATAAATGAATATCAATATTTTAAATTGTTGTACCAATTGCAAGTCTTTTCGTCCAGTTTCTTGTTCTATGCGATCAATTGCCAATTTAGCTGCGTCCAAGCTACGACATGCTAGAATAACCGTGGCATTTCTTGAAGCTAGCTCTTTAACAACCTGATAACCAATTCCACTATTGGCACCAGTAACAATAACAATTCTATTGTTTAGTTTTATTGTGTTTTTACACGAGCCCCATTTCCGTTCACGCCATTTCCGTATACCATACAGAACGATAAAAACTGGTACAATGTAATACGCTACATTCGGCACCATTTTCTCTATACAACAATATAAAAAGCGCAAATTTCTATTTGAAAATTAAACCATTTGTTATTATTCGAAGTGACTCAACAATTTCGAATTATTTATTGAGGTTATGTCACTGCTGCTGTCAAGTCGTTGCACTGTTGACAAATACATTCCCTAGAAAATAATCGTAGAACTGGAAAAAATACGGAAATTCTAAATTCTCTTGAAGCTTTCATCTTTTTCCATAAATGTGACGATAAGTTTACACTTTTTGCTTAGGATCAGGCCAATAAACTTATTTAATTATAATACAGAATGTATACATAATTATTTGATAGTAACAAGTCAGTAGATCTGCAGAAATTTGAAATGGGACATCAGCGATTCAGTGTGGAAAACACAGGACTGCGTTCATAAATCAGGAACGAAGTTCGGTAGCGTGTGCAAAAAAAATCGACAGATTGAAGACAACTTATTTATTAAATCAATGATCACACATCAGAAAACAGAAACTTTGAAGAAATACAATAATCATACATAATGAGTAAAGATCTTTTATATCTTTTATATTATATAAAAAATTTACTATTTTATAAGTTGATGTGATACAGTCAACATTAAATCACAATAAAATGCCTGCAATTATATAAATTATTATTGTTACAGTGCATATGTCGGCGTACAAGGCAATCCTTAAATACTACACTAGAGAACGTTTCAAAATTATAAGTCGAATATAAAGAGGAAGCTTAGTTTCTTTACACTACATCGTTATGCAAGAAAATCAGATTAAATTAAATGATCCACAACAGATCATAAAAGAGATGCACACTTTTTAAATGATTTTATTACAGTCTCTACTATTATGAAAATGGAAAGCATTTCCGAATACTTGAGGTATAAAAGCTTCTGAGTGAGAAAATGCCAAAATAGATTATTTACCTGTTCAATTTTGAACAGCAGGAGGTTACTTAGAATCACTTTTATAGATGGATTTAATTTTATGGAAAAGACGACCCTTAAATACTACAAAAAAAACCCCTCAAAGTCATACGACACAAGTTCAAGTATAAAATTTAGCCCTCGCTTTATACGCCGACATATACGAGTAACGTTATCAAATCAACAGATCACAAATTATGAAGTTTCGCCATTTATTTCATCCATTCAAGCAATATATTAACAATATCAAATATCGTTATTAATTTTACTAATTAATCTAAATAAAATAATAATGAAAACTATATACCCAAAATAAGAACTAACAAAATTATAAAGTATTTGAAACAAGAAAATCCAAAATTAACTTGATTCCCTTTTAGAAATTATCAAGATGCATGGTGAAAGATTAATATAATCTTAGCACCACATACAACTAATTGATGTATTTTATTTTATTCGTTTAAATACTGTCACAGCGAAACTATTCAGGTAAATCGTAACAATCAAATCAAAAGTATTGCCATTTACCTAAAACTGCATCTTTGATTGCATCAATATATTGGGCAGGTACCCAATAGATCCAATATCGGGATGCTTCAGTTGGACCTAATTGTAGACCCTACAATTTTAAATAATTATTAATCAACAAATTTGAACGAAAACCAAAACAATAATCGAAACTGACCAATATATGATACTCTTCATGTCCTTCTATAGATTCCGATACTACACTTTTGATTGATCCCATTGGTAATTTCTCTGTGCGTTCTTTAGTACTCAACCATAATTGATCAGTTTCTAATTTAAAGGTCAGTCTCACTTTTCCACCATGTTTATTCAACATTCCAGACAATGGTAATGGTGGTAAACTTTCCTAAAACATAAATTTGTGTTGTTTTTCGCTAAATAATTCTAGTATTAATCTGTATACTTTGATATTTTTAATTCCGGGCATTGCATCCTCTGGTATTCCTTTATCCAGAACTTTTCGATGCATCTTTTGTTTGCATAATGGTTCTTTAAGTGTTGTCGCTTTCTCCATTTCAGCAACATCCTAAATTTTATCAAATGAATCAAATCAATAATTAACATCCATATCAATCAACTACCTGTTTTGAAACAGACGAAACAGCCAAGACATCATTTAATGTCGAACCTACTAACATAATTTTAGAACCTTTTGTTATTCCTGAACTAGCTAATGTTTGGCAATCCTGTAATAATCCTTTATACATTAATTTTTGCATTGAATCAGGTATGCCTAATAAATCTTGTAATTGTCGTTTAAAATCAGCTATTGTTGTATCAGAACGTGCACTAACATCGTATTTCTTTTTATTGTAAACAACTTTAACATCAATCATTTCACTATTTGTTTCACTTTCTGTTGTTGCAGCCGTTGAGGATGTACTTGTGGTTGTAGTGATTGTAGTTTTTGTTGTTTCTTCTGTTGTGGTTGTTGTATTTGTCGTATCATCATTTAAATCGGTTTTAGGTATTTTACATTCAGATGGTTCATTTAATTTATCACTTTCGTCTTTGGTGCAATTGTTGTCTTCAGATGTATTTGAAATTTTGCTGTCGTTTTCAGTACCTGGAAAAACTGATTCAATTAGAGGAAGACAGAACAAAAACACAACATAAATCATCTGTTTGTTTTATCAATTTTTAAAGGCCAAAAGTTGACATATAATGACTTGCAACAATATTTTCTGTAATTCTATCATAATCAATTGGAAATTCAATATAAATCTGGGAATAGATAAGCATTTAAATGATTTCTATAATAATGAAAAATGATTAATTTAAATGATACTTATTTGATAATTGAAGGGCTTTAAAGATGGAAAAAAGCAACTCACCAACACACTCCATCTTGGATTTATTGAAACGTGTGTGTTGATTTTCGGTTGGCAGAACTGGCAAATGTCAAAATCACTCACACAGATATCTGGAATGCTGACTTTAAGAGACAAGGTGGTTGTCGAGAAATATAACTACTTGCCTCTCCTTCATCTCTTCTTAGTCTGAAATACTGTGTTGTTGAAAACGAGAGTGCCACTTGGGACAATGTCGAACAGAGAAAGGTACGGGTTAAGTTTAGTTTTTTCTTCTTTCCTTGGTTGCAGGTTATGTATATCATATCTAGCATGCCAGATATATTCATTCTAACAACACCTCGTAGATTAGTGGAAATTATTAGGTGTGTCCCTACCCACAAGTCACGATTAATTTGTTCAACAATTTGACATATCAACAACCCAGATAACCAAATCGGCTGGCAGACTGTGTTCGATTTGGTTTAATTTCCGTTTCAAATGTTATTTGTTTCTATTTTTCTTGTTGTGGTGACTTGTAAATTCACTTTCAATTTTATTGTTGATTTTGGTTTTTACGAATTTACGAATTGGAATTCCAATTAAGTGTCACACTTGGTCAGGCTCGCGGTCTTATAAACAGGTCTTGACACTTCCATAATGAAAGCGTTCGTAACGTGAGTTCCTTATTGCAAGTAACTGTAGTTCCCTATAAGCGGCGCAAATATCTAGGGAACAAGAATCAAAACAAGGATGACTATATAAAAAAAGACATTTTCCTGTATATCATGCCGAATTTCCCATTATCTACAGTAGTTTGCTTTTTTTTTGTTTAAATCTTAAACTTATATAGGTTGGAATTGATATACCGGTGTTGCCAAGTCGCATAATAAGCTGACAATATACAGTATTTCGAATAAACAAGGAGCGCAGCGCTGACACAGTGTTAACGAAAAAAAAAGGGTGGTGGCTGCTTATGCCGCTTCGAATGGATGTGTTGGCTACTGCTAATTTCACCATCTACGATGTGGGACTTACTTGTAAAGGGTAGAGAGATAAGTTTTTTCTGCGATGAGGGGGACCTAGAAGAGAAAACCCGAAAATCATTTTTCATATCCTGCCGGGGTTCGAACACCGGACTTTTGCATTGTAATTCCAATCCGTTACCAATTCTTAGATGTAAGACTTCGTATAAATGAAAACGCCATTTTTCGTACACGATCGAGCGGAAACAGCCGACTTTCCATCGTGTGTAATGCCTTCGAAAACGATCGATTGCAAATAAATAGGGTGTAGGTTCGTTTTTCCATGTTTTTTGCAATACATGTCTATGGTACGTCCATCTGGGTTACTTAAAAATTGGCCGAGTGTTGTAGAGTATGCATTTTTCCATGCTTTTTTTTTAAATACAACCATCACCGTCAAGTACAAAACCGTCCCTAGCGTACCTTGATTTCTGTGTTCAAAACGAAGACTATGAACCGACGTGGTATGAACGTTTCCATTTATGTTGTTAGAATTCACTCTAAGCCTAGTACACATGCAATTTTGTGAGCAGAACATGATTGCAGGTCTTAGGCAGGTTGCGGCCTGGTTCTGCCAGCAGAGCCTCTTCTTGAGAGCGCAGGCATGCTAGCAATCTGTTTTATTCATAAATGTTTTTAATCTTTTTGTACCACCATCATCAATCAATAATTTCCGCTTAATTGTCTCGTCTAACACAAGCACAACTCAGCACACAATCCCTAACATAAACGGCACTTATTGTTTTCAAAAAATTAACTCATCGATTAACGGCAGGTGGTCGGTTAAAAGCACCAAAGTGGCGGCCGTACACTATCACGCAAGTATGATAATCATAAGAACGATGATAATTTGTTATCAATTTATTTCAAATACATTATTTATAACAATAACACAAATAATTAATGTGATTTTATTGATTTGATTTATTCAGGTAGAAGATCATCACCCAATTCTTCATTGCTAAAGTCGTCAAAATCAACCGGTTTTCCTGCACCAGTCCTAGGTCGTAATGGTTGAGGTCCTAATGGATCCGTATACGAAGCATCTGAAATTGAAAAACATTCAAAATTGTAAGTTGTGCACATTTAAAATAACTTAAAAAAAAAACATACCAATTGTTGCTTGACCAAATCCAGAATCTGTACTACCAGCACTACTATGCAAATTCCTCATTCGAATCGATCGTACATTTCGACTAGCTGAATGTACTGGACTTTGTTGTTCTAATTGATGATTCTCCTGTACAGGACTAAAACCGGAACCAGTCCGTGATGATAACCCACTATTACTGCGTTTCGAATCTAAAATAAAATCATTTATAAAATACAAAAAATATTCAAAAGATTAATTGGAAATTCATACTAGGCCGGCTACTATTGACACGTTCGCGTACTTCTTTAGATTTTTCCAATTTTTTCAATTCCAAAACATAATCTTGTGCTTCTCTCATGCCCATATCACTACATAAACGAACTAAAAATTGTAGACATTCCACATTTTCTGGGAATTGTTTATGGATATCCTCGTATAGATTTAATGCACGATGCATATTGCCACTGCGACGATAACAACCAGCTACCATCATATTCCATTTCGGTTGATTTGGTTGCATTGCTGCTGCTTTCTCAAAATATTTCAAAGCCTTCTCAACCACTTGCATTTCAATGTAATAAGAACCCAACCAATTAATCACAGATAGATTTGCCGGATAATAACGGAATGCCTTGAAATTTGTTATTTATTACAATTACATCATAAATTAGAAATGATTTACTTCGACATGATAATGATGGGCCTGTTGTTTATCGCCATCATGGTCGAATAATTCGCCCATTTTTTGTAAGGCACCCGCATCAGACGGCACAAGACCTAATAATTGTTGATAAACATCACCAGCAGCCTCCGTATCACCTTTCAATTCCAATAAATGCGCAATTTGATATAAAACAATTGGTAGTAATGCTAATGAACCAGAGAAACGTTGGAAGCATTGTAATGCTTCATCATAATGGCCTTGTCGTTTTAATATCAAACCTAAATTGTAAATGGCTTCGAAATGTGTTCCATTATATTCTAATGCTGTTTTGAAACAATTCATTGCTTCATTCGTATCGCCTTTTGTCATCAAACAAACGCCCAAATTCACGTAACCATCAGCATTATTCGATTTCGTCGTACGGACATTTTCAGCATATTTCAAGGCGTTCTCATAATCACCTTGCTATAAACAATAGACGGGGGAAAAAAACATCCCATCAAGAATCACTCAAATTAAAAGTGTACTTACAAGATAATAAATGAAACTCAAATGAATCGCTGCATTGATTGGAATTTCTGAATCCTTTTCGAATGCTTTCAACGTATCAATAGCTTCAGTTAATTGTTTTTGTTTTAAGAACATTACAGCCTTATTGATTTCTAAATCGGATGATAAACGTGCATATTCCGATTTCTTAATTGATGCAACACACCAATCATAACCTTTAACAACGACAAATTGTTGATTTATTAATTTTTTTTCACATTCGTCATAAACTTACCAATATTGAAACTATCTTCAATTAGTGATGCAATCAATTGTGCAGCTGTTAGAATGCATTGTTCAGCTTCTTGACGTTTCTTTATTTCATAATTATGTAAATCATCATTTTGTATTGCTAATGCGATTAAAACATCTTCAGCATTATCTTGTTCTGAATTGTATCTGTCATCATCTTCAATTTCCAATGGTATACTCAGTAGCATTGAGAATGCTGTTTTCATACGATCACGATCTTCTAATGCTCGACAGCATATTACTAAATACAAACCAGCTTTATGGTATGCTTGTTCGCTCATAATATACTCTAAACTGGAGACTGCCTCCTCCCATTGGCCCATTTTTATAAAGACCAAAGCAATATTGTGCATAATTTTGATCCTTTAATCAATAATAATTAGGTAGGTAATTGCAATTGAATGAATTGAATTGATTGTACCGCAAATTTTTCTGACTTGATGGCACTTGATCCAAAGCCATTCTATACATTTTTACAGCCATTTGATATTGATTTTGTTTAAAATAAATGTTGCCCATATTAATTTTGAGTCGATAAGCATTTGAGAACATACGATTTTTGATTATCATCTGATAAGTACTGAGCGCTTCATGATACATTTCGTTTGCAGCATATTGATTGCCTAAAGTGAACAAAACCTATAAAATTCATGGAAAATTAATCATTCTTATCATAAGTTTTTATTTGACAACATACAACAAATGTTAAATCAATATCATGAAAGTCCCCCAAATCGGATTGTTCTTGCATCTTAATCAAAATCCGTTCTTTATTTGAAGCATCTTTCGCTTTCGATAAAGCTCTCCCATAATCTCCTTCGCATTCTGCAATGCAAGCTTCTTCAACTAGTTGCATTATTTTCATTTTCTGCTGACGAATTTTCTGTTCAGGACTAGAAATGACAAACGCGAAATATCAAAATTTGGACATAGCTAATCAACAATCATACGAATCATCCTTTTGTAGTTCTAATGCCGGTGTTGGTGCTGAAGCAGCCTGATTCAAAGGATCAAAAGGTTTGCCATGAGACGTATATCCAACACCACGTACTGCTGTCATCGGTCTGTTAACAACACTGGCACTCGTGCCTGGACGAAATCCCGTACCAGGTCGAGTACCACCTTGTTGTTGTTGATTGAAATTGGTTGTTGCTTTAAATCCTGTACCTGTGCGATAACCGGTACTAGGTTTATAGGGTGTTTTCGGCAGACCAGTTCCTTGTTTTTGGAACTAGTAATTTTGTATTCTTTAGATGTGATTGAATATTAAATGTTAGAATAGTAAATACCTCAGTAGTTGCTGCTAGATACATCACAGGCTTTGGTGTTGATAATCGTGTCATTTCTGCAATTCTTACATTTTTACTCATTGCTTCATCCATTTGCTTTGTCAATTCAAATTCTGATGATTTATAGATGTTGGCAAAATCAGGTGATTCTACTGCTGTCATATTGTTATTATTTCAATTTATTTCAACAAAAATACCCGAATACTAAACGATTTCGATGAATCAATGTATCGATTGTAGAAAGTTTGTTGTAATTCAAATTGTGTTGCCATTGTCAACAGAATATTGCGCATATTCTAACGTGAATTACAATCGACTCTTTAATTGACTCTAATTTAAATACAAATTTTCTTCGAAACAAAATAATCAAAAAAAAAAATTGTGTGCGTGTAAACTTTACGCGCGATTGAAATAAAACTTTTTGACGTTTATGACACATATCACTGAAACGATTAAACTATTTTATATTTAATATAAAACTCGTTAATACCACTTCCACTCCCACAATATTGTCTACAATTATATGTAGATTTTGATTTTATACATTTTCACCCTTAAGTGTGGGTATGTGGAATTCATTGAAAATCTATACTCTGACGATTTGAATCTGTGGGACTTGACTTGACCGTTGTCAAATTGACAATTGTGGCTCGATTTCAATTGCTTTAATTGCCTTAAAGTTGACTACATTTAAGTAAACCGTATATAAATAAATATTTGTTTAACACTACTTCAATTTGATTGTAAAGCTTTACACAAATAAGTCTGATTTTCTTCAAAAATTCTTCAATCTTTTCATATTCGCAAAAGTGGACTGGTTACCCTCAACAGTATTTATTTTGAAATATATTCAATGTAAGAACACCTCGTAGATTATAGTGGCAATTATTAGGTATGTTCCCACCCACAATTCTAGATTGTTTGGTTGATGACTAGACTACGCATGTCTAGTTAGAAACTGATCACAAAGTACTTTCAAACATCACCAGCTGGACCGCATTTCTATTGAATTCATTCAATTTACAGTTTCTGATGAGAGTATATTTGATTTTCTTAAATCAATCGTCCCGTTTTCCATTATCATCTGCTACCGTGTGGAAAATGAGCATTTCCGAAGCATATTTTTGGAAATCTAGATTTCAACCAATGACAGACGTTTTAACATGTTAGGTATTTAAAATTGTGGTTGCTTAGCAACATCTATACATTAATGCCATCGAGTACTTTCGGGTGCCCAATACACGATGGAATGTCGGCTGTATCCGTTGGATCGTAGAAAATCGTTTTCATTTATAGTACACTTTTCATTTGAAATTTCACGAGCCGAATGGCTCGGTATGAAAAAGGATTTTCAGAATTTTCTTCCTCTTCTTATAAACTTAAATTGTTAATTTGTCCATGCCACAAAGTACATGGACCAGTTAGCAAGATTAGGTAGGATGTCCCTAGCCCCCCCCCGCCCTTTGCAGGTCCCTCATCGTAGAAAAAACGTCTAGAATTGGTGAAATGAGCAGTAACTAACCATCATCCATAAAAGGGCATAAGCGCCCGGGGTTTGTTTGTGAAATCAGCAGTAAGCCACAATCCTTTTTTCCTTTTTAAACATAAAGTTAAACACAATAAGAAATATAAAAAAATCATAGTTTAAAAAACACGCTTTAATGGTAGACTGAACTAATAAGTAAAAGCTCCCTCTCCGGAAGGAAATCGTTAATCCTGATGATCCTGGCCAGGATGATGGGACAAAATTTCAAATGAATCTGACGCTTTTTAAGTGGGTGAAAATCGCGTTCGAAGATTCCGTTGCAAACATACAGGTGAAGCTAATATAAAGCGTGTAAAAAATACAAGAATTAAATAAACAACAGATTGATTATTTTATTTTATTTTTACTTTTACACTATCCGCTAATTTTATATAAAATTCGTTAATACCACTCCCACCTTTTGAAGAATATTCACTCATTAATTAAATTAATTGAGAATAAAAAATTAAATTAAAAGTTAAATCAGCCCATGTCAATCTACCCAAAATTCAAACCTGTTCTCCTATTCCTACAACCAACCAATAGCTGTCCAGATGTTGTAGTCACATGACTGAGAAATATCACCAGAATTAAGATACCAACCTTACATCTACGGAGTTTCTAAATTTCGTCACATGAAGTTGGGAATTTTAGTATTATTAGGATTTTATTAGAACTAAATATTTTAAATAGCGGAAACTATTTCGACCGTTACTTCCGTCAGAAAGAAAATCTGAGTTACCCCCCAAGTCGCGCCTAAAGAAGTTTCACTTCAAAAAGAAATTAATTATCGTTATAAAATGTTTGCTATATACACAGATGAAATTTGTGGCTGATCAAGATTAAATTAGGCGCTTTACTGTCAGATTTACACATTGTTACCAATCAACAATGTTTGTAGTCCCTAGAATTACCATAGACTAGTCGTTTTTACAAACGTTTTTCGCAATTTTTTTATTTATTTACACGAAATTTTTGAGAAAATTCACTCAAATATGTGCTCATTCAATGAATAGTTTACTGGAATTGAAGAAGGCCGCATCAAATACCGCCAATTGGACCAATTTATTCAGGTGTAAATTGTTGGAATTGCTAATACAACAATATGGCTACAGTAGACCCGGCACGACTTAATGATTTATGTAGACTGTGTGCAGCAAAAATCACAATGTTGTTGGGTGTACACATATTCCAAAATGATGGTATAATGAGTCAATTACGTAAAAAAATTGAAACCTGCCTTCCTATACAAGTAATACACAAAAAAAAACAACAATTTTTGAGGTTATTATTGATTTTCGATTTCAATAGGTACACGAAACTGATGGACTTCCGAAAATGGTCTGTGAGAATTGTTTGTTTAAATTGAATTTACTATTGGAATTTCGCGAGAAAACCCTACGTACAGAACGTTTACTATTAGGTTTAGTTAAAGACATGAATGCGGATAAATTAGAAAATCACCACCACCAACCAATTAATGTTGTTTCAATTGATACTGATTTAATCATGGTACAACATCAGCAATTATTGAATAATCACGATATTGGCGACATACACGGTTTACATCAATTATCAAATAGAGAACAAATGATTGTTGGCCATGAAATCATTCTATCACACCACCATCATCATCAGCAGAATGTTGATTTGAATAATCATAATTTAGATAATATCGATTTAAATCATCATGAATTAACAACACAAGATTTATCAAATCACAGTTTACATACGCAAGATTCAATTTTAGTAGAGACAAGTAATGGACGTTATAGTAATGATAATTTAGAATTAATACAACATCAACAGTTGTTGAGTGAACAGTTTCGTCTACAACATGATTTACATGTTAATATGGATGAAACGAATGGTGTGGGTGATATTGGTTTGGATGAGGGATTAGAAAATCAAGTTGTAACCAAGGTAAATTGAATCGAATCATAGTTGTATAAAACAAATTCGATATGTTTTCATTACAGATCGAGAATATGCAGCATTCAGAAGCAACTTATCATCTGACTGATAATAAAAAACATTTAGATTACTATGGTACAGATTTAAATAGTACAAATCATGATGAAAAGTTAGAAACATTAAAAAATGAAGATAATAATAGTAATCGAACATTATTAATTGATAATCAATTGAGTAAAACTAATGAAATAACTGATAAGGATGAATATATTTTACAATCAAATGATGATAATTTAAATTCGAATTCTATCGAATCCACAACAAGTACAACAAATGATACAGATTGGTTTTGTTGCAATATTTGCGGTAAAACTTATGAAGAAGATATCAAATTTCAAACACATTATTCAGCGCACTTTCATAAATGTGAAATTTGTAATGATGGTTTTATGAATAACGATCTATTAAATGCACATCGAAAAGAAATACATGAGAATACCATTAAAGGACATTTAGATCAACAGATTAAATCAATAGAAACACGCTCAAAATTACCAAACAATAATAATGATGATGATATAGAAAATAATGGTGATAGTAATGATGATGATGATGATGATGATGATGATGATGGAAATGGCAATAATGCAACACTTGGTGTACCTGAGAAGGAGAATAATAGCAAGAAGAAACTGTGGTCGCCGAAAATCTGTACGGAATGTGGGAAATCGTATAAAACCAATTATAAATTGAATGAACATATGAGGAAACATACAGGTGAGAAACCATATAAATGTACAAGTTGCGACAAGGAATTTCGTTCTAAAATTGGTTTGGCTCAACATGCCGCCAAACATACAGGTATTAAATACATCGAATTCTAGTTAGAGTTTCTTGTTTTTTTTTTAACTAAAAAGAATTTAGGTAAATACGATTATTTTTGTTCAACATGTGGCAAAGGTTTCCAATGTAAAAGTTATTTAATGGTACATCAACGAGTACATTCCGATGTTAAACCATATCCGTGTACAACTTGTGGACGTAATTTCAAAACGAAACAATCCTTATTGGATCATACAAATCGACATTTAGGCGTTAAACCGTATATGTGCGAGATTTGTGGACGTGGTTTTATTACAAAAGGTAAATCAATTATTTGTTAGAATAGGTGAATGTTATTATAAAAATCAATGTGATGCAGGTTTGTGTAAGGCCCATCAAAGAGTCCATACTGGTTTAGATAATCGGAAATATTCGTGTAAGGTTTGTAATAAAATGTTCGTATCGAAAAGTTATCTACAAACACATTTGCGTATACATACTGGAGAAAAACCGTTTATGTGCGAGGTAATTGAGATTTGCTATTATTTGTCTTTAAAATTTAATAGAAAGACCATTGAATGATTAGGTTTGTGGTAAAGGTTTCCTAACAAAAGTCGATTTACGTATCCATACAACAATGCACACCGGTGAGAAATCGTACGTTTGTGAAATGTGTGGTAAAGCTTTCGCCCGACGTGATGCTCTTAGATGCCATAGACGGTCACACACAGGTGAACGACCATATAGGTAATCATCAATTGTATTTCTGTTAGTTTTTATCTGATTGTGTTTCCAATTATAGTTGTGATTTGTGTGGCCAAACATTTACACAATTTACACCGATGGCAATTCATAAGCGATTACACACAGGTGAAAGACCATACGCTTGCGAGACTTGCGGTAAAACGTTCGTATCAAGATCCACAATGATGTCGCATGCTAAAAAGCATTCACAATAATCGATGTATATATTAATTAATTATGGTAGTTTTTAAAGCTCCATCCTCATCATGTCGATTGAGTCTATACAATTTTTATAAGACTGTTTTAATATTTATTTTAGATTAATGTTTGTATACAATTTCCATAAGGTTTTTTTATGGAAAAGAGAAAAATCAAATAAAACACGTACTTGTAGCATAAAACTACTTTATTTTGAAAGTGGATTAATTAAATTAAAACATCTCACTAAAAGTCTATGGTTAAACATCAACAAAACTTATTTGTAGGTATTCAATTGAAACAATCTAAAATCTATTACACGGTAATCACATTAAGATAAATATCACAAATTGGAGAATACCCCACAACAACATAACTCTTGTGACAATAATAACGATGGGATTTCATAACAGGCAATTGTTTTTATTTTATCGTTAAAAAGAAAAGCATACAGTAGTAGTAGTAGTACAGATTGGTTGAGGAAAAATTCATTTTAATTGGAACAAAAAAAAATGTTATGAAATCCTTTACTCTATATACTCCAATCATACATTTGTACTTCTGCTTTCAATCCACCTTTATTATAATTTTTTTTTTGTTAATTTTTCTCTTAAAATTATAATTACACGAACAAAAAATAAAGAAAACTTGGCAGAAGTTTGGTAGATGAAGATATGTAACCTTTGTTGTTTTGTTTGAAATGATAAAATTCGATTACACATCTACACTAGCCAACAACAAATCTTTAAATCTATAGGCCGAATATACAAAGCATTTGAAGAATGAAAAACATTATGATATATATATATATATATATATATATATATATATATATATATATATTGTTTTTTTTGTTTTAATTTTTTTTCTTTTCAAATAAATACAGAAATTGTAACATCACAGCATCATATTAGTTATACAATTGTTTTCTAAATATTTTTTTAATAATCTTTTCAAAACCTAAACATTTTCAACCAATCAGCAACAATTTTCTGTTTATATTCAAAAGTAACAAAAAGTAATTTGTTACGAATTCAACAAAATATAAACTAAAACTTCCGTTTATACATTGATTATATATGGCAGTGAAATTATACTAAAATTGATTCCAATTTAAAAAAAAAACAATAATTAATACTGAGATCAAAAACAAAACTAATGATTTTTATTATAAAGTGAATACATTATTTCAATTTAATTCGTTATCTATAATGCCAAAAATACTTTAAGCGATAAAGCAAGGATACGATGAAGTCAATTTTTCTGCTTTCTTATAAATCAGTCGATTTCACACAACAAATATTTATATAAAAAAATAAATTTTGAGAATATTGAAGCCTCCCTTATTTTAACTATTTAAAACCCTGGGCTTTGCAACACAAAATCCAAAAACTAACAATTTGACCAAATTCATAATAAAACCAAGTAATTGAAACAAAAATCGGAAGCCATATTTATTGGTGTTTTCTATTTATTTTTGATTTTGTTTTGGAAAAATAACGTTCGGAAAATTATTGAAGATGATGAAAGAGAGAGAGATAGATAGAGAGAGCAGTGATGCATAAACTTCCATAACGCAGAATTTTTATATTTACATAATATAAATGTTATTCATTATTTTAATATTACTTAGATTATTTACAAATGTGGTCACATATTTAATATGTATGGTGCACAAATACTTTTTTCTACGTTTTATTTCGTAATTAATAATATTCTTTTTTATTTTTTTTGTATTTTTGTTTTGTTTTAAATCAAAGAACAGTAGAAAAAAGTCAATATATTATAAAAATATCAACGCGACTTATTCTTGAGTTGGAGAAAAAAACTCAATTGTTCGATTGATAATAATAGATACTTACACATTGAAGAATATTTTGTTTTTGTTTTGACAAATAATAAAATGATGAAAATACGCACAATCAATCACATAAAATATACATCGATAAAATGGGGGAGAGAAAACATTGCAATGATTTAAAAAAAAAACAAAAAAAACAACGTTAAATAAACGCCTCCGGACAACAGATAATTACAAAAAGAAAACATTTATATGGATATATATATATCTATATGGATGAGAGTTTATGTAAAATCTATCATGAAATAATGTATTGAAAAATTAATTCGTCATATAACGATTAACAGTCCGTAAAGCATACAGTAATTCTGCTTGCATCCGTGCTTCCATCACCATCAGATTCACATGTACCTGAAAATTATTAGATAATTAATTGATTATTATTATTATTATTGTTTATTTTTAAAAATAATGATGATGTAATTAATTTCAATAATTACTTTTTCGCTGTGTTTGAATTCCCTGAGAACACGGTCATAATCTTTCTTAGTAACACGTTCCGGATAACAACAGGCGGTTTTAATAAATGTCTTCAATGATCGCTCTAATAAATGATTGATTTCACCATAATCATAATCATCATGACGTATACCTAATAAACATTGTATATAATTCCAAATAGCACGGCGAAATCGTGATGTATCCACATCTGTACGTCCACCCATTGTATAATATGTTAAATTTTGTGCAGTCTTAAATTTTTCATCCAACAAATTGCCAACATCATTATATAAACGATTCACTAATGAATAACCATGATCATTCCATGAATAATCTTGTACACGAAATGTTGGAAAATCAGATTGTTCATCACGTTTAGCAAAATCTTGATAACCGAATTTAACATCTTCAATAAAACAGCTGATGTCGGCTGGTGTCTCTTGACGTTCAGCACCAACAACACCCAATTCAGCTGATTGTGTTTCAATATTTTCAAAACGTTTTGTTAATTCACCAGGAGTACATTCGATTGTTTGTTCTGATAATGTCTTCATACGTTGCATTATCGTTGTTATACCGACTTCCGGTTCAGTGGGCGACGGTGGACAAACCGGCGTAGCATTCTTCCAATCTACAAACACATTTTCATTTTATTTTCGGTTTCAATTATACAAGCTTTTATCAAAGGAAACAAAAAGAAGAAAATTACCTTCTGCTATATCGACAGTTGGTATATCTTTGGGTTTTGTTGTATTATTAATGTTCGTATTGCTTGGCTTCTGTTCAGTTGATAATAAATCATCGGATAATTGATAACGATAACCGCCAGCTTGATCAACTTCTTGATTAACACCACAAGCAAAGGCGAACGAACACAATGAATGAAAATGAGTCAATATGACTATAGCGTGGATAACTTCAGCTAACGACCAGCTATTTTTGCCTTTAGTTAATTTCTAAATAAAGAAAAAATTCATATCAAATACAAATTTCCGGTAGAAATCAATATGTGCACTACACTACCTCAATATGAGACGTATTCAACTGCCATGGTCTGTGGGCCAATATTTTGTTAATATCATACAAATTCTTCAATTTGGTTGGTATATGATTGAGGCCTTTCAACCAACTGTGATCACCACCTAACAGAAGGAACTCCTGTTTTTGGAGATTTATTACATAATCGCTTTGATGTCGTCCAGCAGCCTATAAAATTGCAATAATTTACATTTTAACAAAATTAACTCAATTAAAATCAATATTTACCATAATTGCGATATAATGTCGATAATCGAATGGAAGCGGTCCATCGCCGCGTAAGATGAAATTTTGCGTTTTAAGAAAATGGTCTAAAAATGAGGTGTGATACCCCATTACCTGACTAACATGGTCCAATCTGTTACTTTGAAGGAAGGCATCCACGAAAAGATTGTTTGTCTATAATTAAAAACAAAAGAAAAATATTATGAAATTATATTTCAATCAATCTATCAACATTTTTATAACTATGCAAAAACATGTTGTGAGGTGATTTAAAAAAATTTACATAATTTATGCCGGTTGCATTACAATCTAGCTACACGTGGCTAGTTTATTATGTTGTTTGTTAATATGATAGAAAAAAGAAGAGAAATACTATGATTAATCCCAATGCTAATTCACACTATCTCTCTCTCTCTCCCATTCAAACGAATCCTTTCTTCAATTTGAATATTTACAAAACAAGTTGATTTATGTTTTGAAGAGAAAAAAAAACTATATAGTAAAGTAGGTGTTTATTTTTCTCATATTTTTAACGATTGCAATATTTTCCAATCATTATTTTATAGGCGCCTATATAAACATTTTCACTTTCCAATACACAATCATTTACTACAAAAACAACTCTACTTGCAACATTTTATTAGTATTTAGAAAAATTAAAGTTGTTATCCTTTGAGAGTGATGATGAAAAAAATCCATTTTCAAAAACAATGAACCATTTGTTTTATAAATGAAGTTAATTTGCACATTGTTGACAATAATAATCATAAATGGAACCTGTTATAATAATAGGCGAGATTATTTAATGGATTTAGATCTCTAGCCTTGACAATTTGTTCTTTTGTTATTCTCTATAATAATAAAATACTGATTTTTTTTTCACTCTAATATCGATTCAATAAATCTCTCGGATTTTGAGGTAAACAACTTATTATGAGATTCTGATCTGTTGGTTACTATCTAACAATTTCACATAAGATTACTATGTTTGATTAAATTGAAGGTTGCAAATGTATTATGTTAAAAAAACAACAACAACAACAACAACAACATCGAATAAACGCACTCGAAATTTGAAAAAATTCCAACGAACGTCTCAGACTTTCTAATAATTAAAACGGATTTGTTTTTGTTTACAGATTTAAATTTGTAAAATTGGTTGGATCGTCGTTATTTATTCGTAAAATCACAAAACAAACGCACAATCGTAAATATCATTAAATTAATTAGCAATAGGAATGCTAGAATTAAAATGAGAAATACACCTGCTGCCTGTGGTTCGGAGTAGAATTAAAGTGGCAGAGATGGAGAATACTTTTATGAACTAGGACACAGCTACACATATTTGAACATAAAAATCGTATGATAACTTAGTTATCAACAATATTAGAAACTTGTATATTTAAATTACAACCAATTTAAAATGTTTTAATTGGCCTTTAATGTCAAATGGGAAAATGATGTCAAAATATCATAAAATTACGAAAAAACTGAATAATAACAACATTATACTTGAAAGAGTCGCGACGACGATACTTTCGAAAATCTCACACCTTAAAAACTGATAAAAAATTATTACTGTTACCTTAAGTGGATAAGATACACAGTAAATAATAGGTAGGTGTCACTATGTAAAGATGCGAAATTAAGAAGAGCTACACGTGGACAAATACAATAAATTTTATTAGTGTTTTTGGTATCTAGTAAAAATCGAGACTAGAACATCAATTCGCAAACATGCAGAAACTCTTGTATCAATTAGATTTTGTATACCAAAAGACGAAATACCCCATCTTTAGATCAATATGATGATTCCCCCCCCTGATAGAACATTCTTCTCCCCATGTTCACTGTAGAAGAATATCTCTGCCACCCTTAAAAACTGACATTTTTAGACGACGACCACTAATACTACTACCACACCGCCTCCACACATTCTGGCCGTATTTCCACAAGCATTCGCACATGATATTGGCATATACGTTTTGTGTGAATGATGGTGATTGCTGTTGTAGTAGTGATGGCAACGCACTAAAATGTGTATAGAGAATAACCCAGTAACTGGATAATAATGGAGTGTTTTCGGGAATGTACCCCGCAAAAAGAATGGCACCGTCAAATTCTAACATATAAACACAAACACTATAACAATACAGGTGAAACACGTGTTATGGGTTTAATAACATTGTCCTTCAATTATGGAGTAGGGTCTCCCTTGAAAACGTAAAAGCTGCAAAGTCCGTACAATTCAGGGAGTTGTTAAACACGCAAACGAAGGGTGGTATCTAATGTTCTAAAACACTACAGACACACACACACACACACTGTTTCTAAAACAAGATAGTAGATAATTTAAATGAATTTTATCTCTCTCATGCATTCATTTTCATATTTCGAATATAACTCATTTTATATTCAACAAGTCAAAACTATTAGTTGTAAATAAAATTTATGGTGAATTATTTCTGCAAAAATGAGAAAATAAAGAGGAATTTCGAAAAAGGGGTGAAAATTGGAGCAACACATTATTCCCAACAGCAGTTGTTATTGATGGTGGGGTCGGTGGTGGTAGTAGTAGTGTAGTCGTTGTCGGGGGGGTTATATTGTTGGAAAATAGAAGAGTTCTCGGCGACAGTGATGGCCTAATTCACTTTTAATATGATATTGTGTTGTTGTTGTTGTTGTTGTTGTTTGGTTGGTTGGCAGTTTTCTGGGAGTAATTAGTGCAAAGTTGTGATACGCTTCAGCAAACATGTAGGTTGAAAAAAAAATAACACAAACAAATTAGAGAGGAAAGTTCGCAAACTGTAATGAGATGATTTCATTGTTGCAAAACTCTCGATTATCATAATTAAAACAAAACGAAATAAAAAAAATCCAAACGTATATCATAAAAACAGAACTTTGTACTGCGGAGATAAATCAACAACTAAATATTAGAATTTTTAAACCAGAAACGTCTTATCAGTATACGAAAATTTCGATATTTCTTTAAAACTCTGAACAGTTAGGAGGGAAGGGAAAAATTCGACAAAACAATATAAAACTTGGTGAATCCCAAGGGTGTCTTACATTCCAAAAAAAAATCTTGCACAGAACAGGTGTTTGTTAATGGCGTAGTTCCAGTTACGTTTTGTGGTCATACTTTGTTTTTGAATAACTTACATTTCAGCAGCATGACGAAAGAAGCTTATTTGCAAAAATTCACATCTTTTTTATAAATAAACATTTAAATTTCAAGGCCAATCTGATAATAAATAAACTACGCATTATTTCTTCACAAATAAGATTCTAATTATATAAAATTATCAGAAATCAACAAGATTATCCGAGAAAATTTAGCAATTTTCTAAATATCTTTTCAAGTATTGATATCTAGGTAAAACTTTCACAAATCAATACCATCAATATTTGTTTATATTTTCGATTTTTAAAAATGAAGTGAAAGTATAGTTCGTTCACTGTTGGCAATAAACATAATTTATCATAAACAATTTATTGGATCTATAATAATAATATCGATAAATATTGAAGTATAGCGATTTCTTCTCATATTTTTATTAGATTATTCCCATTATTTATTGTTTAATTCTAACAAACGCGTAACTTATGTCCTACCTACATTGTTATTGATGATAAATCGAAAATCTTAGCATTGTTTGTGCATTTTATTATTAATTATCTTGTCATTACTAGTAATTATCTTGTTTGTTGTTCTATTCCCAAAATGTAGTTTTGGAGAAAAGAGAAGAGAATTCGTCCCAGTACGACATTAACAATTCAATTGTAAACACTATAACGTTATATTAGAACGTATGATAAATTAAAAAAACAAAGTTAGGACCCTTGCCGTATACGAGGACTGGTTTTCTACACACGAAACACAATAAAAAAAATTCGTAGGTAGGAGGTCGGTCATTGTTATAAATTGTGAAATCAACCCACGTTCGTTCGCACTAAAGAAAAAGAATGAGCCACACATACATACATCACACACACACACCATCGTAAAAAAATGATCAAAAATAAAACCAACCAAATTTCTACCTATACTGAAATAGTTTTGATAATAAGCAGATTTCGTCTCAAAAGATTCAAAATAAATAACATTAGACAGGTTTCAAAAGAAGCTTCCTATGAGATGCGATATTTTTAAACTCATATACGATTAGTTCTGTTTAATGTTCAATATTTCTTTTGAAATGATTTCGTTTCAAAACGTTAAAGTGTGTTTGTAAATTCAATTCATTGTCCGTTGTTGACCTGTATGTTAATTAATACAAATCAAATGTGGTATGGTTAACGAAGCATGGATACCTGATTACAGTCGGTTAAATGATGGAATGCTGAATTTGAGTTGGCAACAATCCATCTCTTAATGTTTCTGTTATTGTTTGATGATAAAACTACTACTGATTAATCATGAAATATTGATTGTAATGATAACGAAATTTTATTGTCTACTGTTTTATCAAACAAACAACAGCATTTTTTTATCTGTTGATAGAATATTGCGTTGGAATCATCGATTATTGCATGGTTACCACCAAAAATCATTCGCATTTCTATTAATTTTTCATCGAATTAGTCGCGCGTGTATTTACTTTACAAAAAATATCTAGGTCAATTATACTATTTATTAATAAATAAAGGGAGCTTAATTTGTTGACAGGAGGCATTTATAGATGATCACCTTTTATTATTCAATGAATCGCGATTGCGTGTTTGTTTTGTGTGTTATTTTTGTTATTCAAGTTACTGAAGGGGCCAAGGTGTTCTATTTCTCACCCGTTATATACCTAATATTCCACTAAAATTGACTACCAATTCAATGACAAGTCAATAATGTTGTTTATTAATTTTATCAATTAAAATTGCCAATTTTTCAAAATATAGCAAAGTATTGCAAACATTTTCTTACATTTTATATAAACAACTCCAATTTGTATTACTTCCGTGTAAATAGCGATAAAATTAATTGTCTTTCGATCTTATTGCATTTTTTTCAAATTTTATTATACTTCATCTGTTTTGACTTGACGCGCTACATTTTAATGCAACAAACGTGACACATTTCTATGCGTCTACAAAAGCTGGCGTCTGGCTAGAAATTTAACAAGTCTTTAGTCAAGTTATACAACTAAAATAGACGGAGAATACGCGTTTTACACTCCAAGAAGAGGTAGCTGCCAAATTCCTAAAATTGGCAACTGTATACAGCCGAACCATTTAGTAAAAAATTCTCTATCTTGTAGTTAAAAGATGAAAACAAGTACAAGATAAACACTTGTTTATTGTTGTATTTAAAAAAAATAATAAGGAAACATAAGACAAAGAGAAATTTTTGAAAAATGTATAAAGGGACGATGACATCTTATCTTGTGTCTATGCGATTATCAACTGACGCTAATTGCTCTCGTGTACAAAAATAATCTAGAAAAGTCGGCAAAAATTTTGAATTATTTCAATACAAATATCAATTTTGTTGTTGTTGTTTTGTTAAAACAAAACAGCAACAACAGCACATCGATAAATCACATTTTTTCTTCTAGAAGACAAAAACAACAACAACACAACATCGATTTATATATTTCGAGATAAACAAAACAAAACTCATCCTTGAAATGTTAATCAGTTTAATTTACACACCAGGAATTGTGGAGGAAGACCAAAATGGGTCGCACAGAGATAACATCTTGTTTCCCAATATGAATCCCTTTGACCTAACTTAACGAGATTAGTTTTAAACTGGATATATTGCTTTTATTTGAAAGTTTAAAGATAAAATAAATATTTTAAAACTTCGATATCTAATAAGAATTAACGATTTGTTGTTGTTTATATCATAACCGTTTTGAAATATGATGAAATATTATCAAATAACTTGCATATGGTCGATTTGATGTAATAAAATATGATAAAAAAAATTGTATCACATCTGCGGTTGATGTCCCAGGCCTAGTAGCATCGTCTGTGTAAAGCGAATTTTATTATCTTTGAATATTAAAATAATAAAAAGAGATTTATTGATGCATGAGAATTGAAATGGGCAAAATTTTAGGGAAAGTGTACAGCAATTTTCCTTAAAAGTTTCAAATTCCGTTTCGATCATCACACACCCACGTTCCTTTTTTTTTAATGAACCCACCACTCTATTGTGTATAATGTATAATAGATAAAACTTTATTCATGTAATTTCGTTATTTTCGAATTTTCTGTAGATGTTGTTTACTATAAGAGATTGAATTCCAAGTTGTTTGCCTATTGCTTCCTTGTCGTCTTATGACCTGAATTTTTACAAACATACACCACCAACCCCATCATCATCATCGTCGTTGTCGCAGTCATCCCCTTTTGTTATTATTATTAAAGCATAACTTAAAGAAAGTTTGACAGAGATGAAGAAAAACGTTTTCTTCACTCCACTCATATAGCAATAAACACAACAGTTTTATTGTAAGGGATTGGAATATTTTATGATTAATTTAATTAAAGCCAGGCTATAAAAAGTGTGTTTATTAAACAGGGTCATCTTTATGGAAATTGGAAATGTGGTGACATAATGCCGGCATATGTTGTTATTGGTGATCAACAACAACAAAACAAAGAAATTATAAATTCAATTAAGAATATTAATAAAAACCTCTTGAGAAAATTGATTTTTTTCGATGAACTTTCTCTAAAATTTGTATAAATTTTTTTTATCATCAAAACGAGTGAAACACACCATCTAACCGGTTTTTTTTCCGACATATCAAAACAAAACAATAAATTATACATACAGTAATCGTTAATTGCATCTCTCTAAAACGATTGAATTAATTATTAACATACAAATTATCAAATTTAATTGTTGTCAATATTCGTGCAAATTCCTCTCCCAACAAAATCAAATTTACCGCTAAATTTCTGATAGGTACATCAACATTCTCAGGTGAGAACCTTTCATGATTGTCATCGATTAAAAAGAAATGCTCTCAGTTCAATATTGATTAAATTCATTTAGAACTTACATTCTGGGGTATTTGTCCCATGGTGGTGGCTTCGTGGGTAGGTCCGAGGCTGTGTTTAGCGACCGGAATTTTGGTAGTCGTCTCACCTGGTTTTTAATGAATATCTTGGACGGAGAAGAAGTGCAACGACTACCAACCGTAACAATTGAAAATCACCGGAATTTTCTTTCAAATTTTTTAGGTTAAAGACTGTCGCACAAATGTCAAACGATTTGATACAAACAACAATTATCCACTAAGTCCGTTTTCTAGGATTTCTTATTCATTTGTTGAACGTTTTTCTAGTGAAACTAATACGACATCACTAATTCATTCTAGGGGGAATTAGAAGAAAGTCTTGAAAATTTGTAGAATTATGGAAATTCTTCAAACAGATGACCGGTAAATAAATAGAAACTACGACTGCTACAAATGTACAAGATGAACTAAAGTTGCAAGCGACATTAAAACAGATTCAATGTATGTGGTGAGGAGTTGCCGGCCGTACAAAACAAATGGAAAACGTTTCGTAAGTGGGGAAGCTCAAGTTTAGCTGATTGGTCCCTGGCCGACCATTGTACGGAGAATATCAGCTGATCGCTGGCATAGTAACAGCTGAGTTGGATGTTTATTTGGTGTGCCACTCGTCTTGTATTCCCTACACAAATTTTTATTGAGTTCAATAGTACTAAATAATAATAATGATGATAATCATAAATAATTTCAAGCTTCTAGACATAGAGATAACGAACCAGGAGATATACCGGTGTGCAATTGTCTCCCAACGCAATTATTTCGAGACTGCTCGTCTATGTTTGAAACTTACGCAATTTTTTCTGCTTTTTTTACCGAAAGACGTACCTTATGCAATTTTCTTTACGGTTGTATAAACTGGAGAAGTCAACCAAGACAGAACAGTAGTCAATGGCGACGACATTCAGGTCAATTAAAGACAAAACAATCGGGAATTGATGAGGTTCATTCAACCTATAAGTGGAGGAGAGAACAAGGACAAGAACGTAGACGACGGCTTTTGTGGCTATTCTAGTTGAAAAATGCATTTAATCGAATACTCTTGAGTAGTATGCATCATTATCGATGCGAAATTGCACAATATTTCAGTTATATTGTGTCATTCAAAATATTTTTCGAATCATTGATAACAGAACAAAACGAAAACAAAAATGTATGCGAAGGGACAATGGATTTTTTTCTATATACATATAAAAGAGGAACAGCCCTAGATGATAAAGGGTAGCTTTATTGATCTCGTACAGTTCTTTTTCAGTTTGATTTAATTTTTAACATTTTCACACTTGAACAACTGGAAAAATTGTGAAATAGCAGACATAGGTGCGACATTCTATTTAAATGGAAATTTACGTTGAAACACAAAAACCCGGATGATATGCATTGTATTTGAAATTTTTAGAAATTTCATTCTATTAACATAAAAACCAAATATACTTAAACGAAATATCAAACATACACACATGAATACCACTTTTATATATTACTATTATTATTATTATGTAGACATATGTCTGAGAAACAAGAAAACTGAGGATATGTTTGGTGGTATATAAAGAGGGATATAGGACAGAATGTTTAGATGTAGAAAAAGAAGAATCAACAACTAAATACGAGGGTCTACAACCTTTTCATTCTCCCAAGACTGTACAAGTCAAGGCCGTTAAAAAGTCTCGTTTAGAAGAAAAATAGGAGGATAAAGGAGAAATATAGAAACGTTTATTATTGCCTTAAAAACATAAAGAAATATTCGATATGGCAATGAAAGCGAAATAACAAGGAAGCACTGAAAACTTGTTCTAGAATAGAGATCATTAAAATGCAATTATTCTTCTGTTATCGATTTTACAATAATAAAATGATTGAAAAAATGAAACCTTGGTATCTAAACACATATTAATATACCTATACAAAAATCGTTATTACAATCAATATAAAATTTCATACCTGTCCCAGTTTAAACTGAGGAAGTAAACGAGAAAAGATTAACAAAATATCAACCGATTTACAAACAAACAACATCAAAAATTCTCTTCTATTAATACTGTACGAACACACGACACACACAAAAGCCAAGATTTGGAAGAGTTATCAACCGTTTTTCAATTGCTTCTCGTTTGGAATAATAAAAGTATTAATGGGTTTTATTTCCAATCAAATCTAACTGACATTTCTAACAATAACAATAAAAATAACAGACAATTTTCGATATGTTCGAACAGAGGAGAGTTCATCTGTGAAATGAAAAACGGAAAATAGAAACATTCGATATGGTCAAATACAATCACAATTTAATTTGGACAAACGACAATCTGAAAACAAGACAAGAGCAAGCGTACAAAACATCTATATTCCTTCTGTTTGTCAGTTTTTCGTAATACCCTTGACACATTGACTGTTACTATCAATGATTGCTTCTCTTCCCTCTCATGTTGTGCCATTTATTTGGTGATTTGTTTTGGAAACTTACTTATCACTTAAGATAATTGAATTTAATTAATTAGAAACGTTGCGAAAGATATCGTTGGAACAAGGAAGGAATTTTTAAAAACGGTGTTTTCAAATCATGACCGAATTTTTGGATGAGCCATCACCATTCAGGTGCGGTAATTGGCATGACTCATTTTATCAGTGCCTTTGTTTCCGTATTTTATCACAATAACAATAACGATTGAATTTATTTGAACTATATTAAGTAATCTATACAGGAAATTATGCACAATAACCTACTTTTCAATTGGAAAAAGGCTCCTTTCTCTATTTTGATGTAGTTTTAATCTTTTGGTTTCAACACAAAGGAAAAAAAATTCAAATTTCATGTAAATTGGACAGTTTATTTAAATATTTGACTGTTGTTGTTGTTCGGAAAATTCATTGTTCGTTTGATTATTCCATTCATTTGCCTCTTTAATATCGTTAATTCGTTGTTGTGTTAGTAATTGTTGGATTTTCATTTCAAGATTCAGTGCACGATAAATATTCATTTGTCTTAATTGATTGGCAACATGTTTACCAAATATATCGAATTCATCATCCTGATTTGGTAATTCCTTTAATTTCGTTTGATTCCTATCAACAATGACTTGCAGTTCTTCTGGTAGCGATTCAGGAAATTTCTCCACCGAATCTACAACGGACAATTGTTCATCTTTTATCGATATATTATCTTCAATCAAGCTATCCTAAATTGAGATTGGAAATGAACAACAAATGAAAACGATCGCTATGTAGCAAAAACAATCAACACTTACTTCTGGCTGTATGTTAATGGCACTAGCAAGAAGACTATTCGTATTTGCTACTTGATGATCACATCGATCACATGGATCACCAACAATCTTTTTCATTTCATTAAACCAAATCAGATTCGTTTGATATTCCTTCTCTTTCGCCTTTTTAACTTCTTGGAAATATGTCGAACGTAGATTTTTAATTTTCTGTTTAACATCCGTTAAACTTATATCAAATTGTTGTGATAATTTCATATAAGCGTTAACGCGATGACGTAAATTACGATAATGTTTATGTTTACTATCCCATAATTGTCTTAATTCACTATAAGCTTTAACAAATGCAAAAGTCCGAGTCGATGTCCATTTTCGACGGTTTTGATTCATTTTATTCTTTCTAATTGGTTTAAAACGAAACAGACAATAAAATTTATCACTCAACAACTACACACAACTGTTGTTGGAATAGAACTGTGTGCGAGTGGGTATGTCGAGTGAACTCGTCCGGGTTGTGGCTGGAAAGACGAATACAGACGAAAATCAATGTCGCGTTAGTTGTTGTAAATCAGCTGCAAAACGCTAGTAAATTAACTATATGGAAAAACAAATTAAACGTAATATATATCTATCTAGTGACGCATTTTTGTATTAATAAACATAAAGACCTATCTAAATTTATATTTTCTTTTTCAAATTGTAACAGATTTTTGAAATATATACAGCCATTTGGTTTCAACATCACTTCACTCTTTATTAGTCATAACTTTTTATTTATAAAGTTAGCTGTTAAAATTTTTATTTACGCGTGGCGTATGTTAAAGGGAAGCATCTAGTGGAACTAGGATGTTTGCTTTGCTGCTGCTCTCGATTTATCAACATTTAAAAACAATTAATCGTTTATCGCATGTGGATATGCTGGCATAAAGGTAGATAAATTGTTGATGTTGAAATAAATTTTAGTTTTAAAATAAAAACAACTCGCCTTATAGTAGAGAAACGTATATATATATATATATATATATATATATATATATATATATATATATATATATAGTACCAGATAAACTTGTGATTAACAATTTTAGCGCGCACACACAACAAACTTCGGCAGAAATGTTGAAACATTGTAGTTCTCTTCGGCAAAAACATATCCGTGTACAAACGTTCACTCATTGATTTTCTAGGACAAAGATGGCATAATTTCCATTGATTACTTGGAAACTTCGTAGCAAACTTATGAAAACGTATCTTGATTTGGCAGAACAACGTACCTGCCAACAACGCCATGACTTGTTGCCATGCACAAAATCAAACAAATCTCATATTTAGATCCATCTGATTATTGCCTATTTACAAAACTCCCTCGTATAATAAGCGAAACCAAACCCAACTCCTAAATGTAAACTTAATTTGAATTTTTTACAATCATTCCAGGAAAATAAACGTGGAATTTCTCGCATTTGGAATATAATTTAAAAAAAATTGTGTATTTTTGCAATTAACAAACCAACCCTTAAGTAATGAATCTGCAACGAAAAATTAAACGTTCTCTCGATTTGGAAACTTAATTAGTGTTAATTTGTTACTGGAGTTGTGTAATAAATAATACTCAAGACAGCAATTTGTATTAATAAATGATAGTTAATCTGTTTTTGGTATGGTAATTAAAATTATTATAACGTTAAAATTGAAGGTTATTTTAATAATATGTTAACATAAATGAGTGTGAATATTACTTATTGTTGGATAGATTAAATAGATATAAAATAGTAATAATCAAACGAGCCCAAAAATACATAAACAATAAAACAATAATAAGAAAAAAATAATTAATCAACAGTTATTACAATAACAATTTTCGACATACTACACGTGTTATATATTCAAATAGAGGAAGGCATTTCATTCGTTTAGAGATGATGATTATTATTTTTTGCGCGTGGTGTTTTATATGCTGATGATAACCTTAATTAAGGTTAGTCTAACTGGCAAACAACATGACAATTACTGGATAGTGTGTGTGTATTGTTTAAAAGTTTAAATTGCCACAATTATGAACGATTAATCTTAGACAAAAGAATAATGGCTTTTGTTTTTGTTTGATTTAAATCGAATAATGAGAAACGGAAAATAAATAAATGGGGAAATTGAATTCCGATTTTGATTGCCAAACTATAAAGCTCAACTATAGCTATTTGACAGATCACCACAGGAAATCGTTTTATTACTATCGCTATAAATTTAGAGACGACCAAACACCCTTAGATGGATCACCAGATGTAATTGATTTCCCAACTACGATATATACAAAACCGGTCACAATATATTAAAACAGAATTTCGACAGAATATGCATTGCTATAATAATAGTATTTTCATATGATCAATAACTAGAACAATCACAATAGGGAAGTTCTACTGTATTTAAGAGAGCTGGCCGAAATTGCCGGCGATTCACTTGTTGTTCAACGATTCCCCTGCAATACTTCCAAATAAAGTTAGAAATACCCATAGAAAATTGAAACTGTGCTCGATATCTAAAACTAAATTCATTAATACCAGCAAAGTTTGTTAATTTTTGTTGAAGTATTTCATAAAGTGTCTTAATAACAAAATTGAGTTGAGAGCGAAAGCAACCACTACGAAGTGTCCTCAAGATAGTGACATCTTTCCAAATCGACTCCATCACTACCACGCTGTATGTAAATACAAAGACTAACAAAAAAAAGAAAAGCGCACAGGCGATTAATTATAAAAGAGTAATAAAAAAAATTATCTTATAAAACAGAACACGTCTCTCATTTCAGCAACATTCATTTAAAACGGAATCTTCTAAATGATTACGCTTTTTTAACTTGACATTGTTTGGGCAAGACGATAGAACGTATAGTACCAGTCTGCAGATAAGAAACTGAATTTGGCTATAAAAGTCGTACATTGTTGAAAATTTATGTCGATTGAATGCAGGTAGATAGTATCAGAAAGAAAAGGAGATTGAAGCCGCTCATAAAAATTGACTCATGGAATTTTCAACATTTCCTAGATATAACAGAGAACATTATTGTTAACATTATTATTATTATTATTTATGTGTATGTTAATATACTGAATGTCAATATTAAAATGGGGACAGCCTTACTACATGGCGAATGTAAATATTTGCCAACCTTTAAATCAATTTATTATACGAAGAGGATTTTCTGATGGGCTGGCTGTCTCATATATCTAGATGTTGTTGTAATCTTAGTAAATAAATCGAAACAGATCGATACTCAATTTTATTCTTTTTTTTTGTGTCACAAAAATACATCTTTGTCGCATTTTAAATAGAGATGAACTCCATTGATTCTCCGCACATTTCAGCTAAATTCATCTCCTTATCGCAGCCATACAGTTTTCTTACAAAGCCAAGTTAACAATACAACCGACAGGAATTAGTTATCCGAGTAATTTGGCAAATGCTATATATATATATATATATATATATATATATATATATATAGAGAGAGAGAGAGAGAGGAGGATCGAAATACGGCTCTCCTCAAACACAATCAACATCTATTTCCTTCACACAAATCAACAATAATATCATCAAAAATGGACATTTATTGTTTCGTTTCAATAGAGGAAAAACTTTTGAAGTTTCCATCCAGTTGGTCGTATATATGTTTCTTTTACATCTTGTTCATTTACATATTGATTCGTTGAAAGCGAATATCAACAAACTTTCGTTTCGTGTGTTTTATTTAACCATTTTTTCTTTGCTGTTCTAAAATCACAATAATAATAATAACAATAATAGTAATAAAAAAAAACAAAGATGATAGAGAAGTGGATCGTTTCGATTGTCATAAACAAAATCATCTGCCAAGGATGTTATATAAATGTATAAAACAGATGTGTAATGTCCTCAAAATGCGAAATATACACACATATGTATTAATATATACAAACAGTTCATGGTCTATATCAGTCGATTCCTATCAATGTTCATCTAAATTTAAATCGACGAACCACTGGAATCTCTGTTTATAATCAACTACTCCTTTCGTGTAGAATAACAACAAATTCGAGATGAACAAATCGAAATACGCTTCGTTCACATTTTTTTTTTTGATCAACACTAACACCTTTGGGTAGCCACTAGTTTTTCAATCATAATTTCAAAAACGGCTTAACCGTATACTGTCTTCCAATAGAAATATTCAAAGGGAGCTATTTATCAATTTGAAATTGTAACAACAATTTCCAGGGAATTCTGATTGGAAATTACAAATACATTCGGACTGCAATATCAGTAATTGACTGCAATCAATATTGGGTGTTATCGATTTGATTTATGTAGAAACAACAAAATTGTTCGTCTTGAGTAATTGGAATGATTGAAATTGAAATCTTAATGTGCAATGTTAACAGCACTGAGTGATTGTCGTGCAGAATAATATCCTATACGTTAATTTCTCAAATATTATTTACATTAATGATGGTGACGTTCATGATAATACAAAGAGCAAAGAGTTTAAGTTGATGTAATTACCTGGAAAATTAAGCGCTTTTCCATGTTTAATTACGTTAAAGAATGCACAGTAGTGAGGGTGTTTAGGACGACAACTTCTGCCTAACCGAGGAAAGGGGCAAACAAAACTAACAATTCGTATTAGTACTCAATATTGCAAATCGTTTCGTCAATTGTTATTCGTAATACTGGAAATTCCTTTACAGTTATTTTGTTTTAATGTTGTTATGTGCATTTTAAATCTAGTTGTTTTATGCAAATTTTCTATAAATAAGCGAATCATAAATGAACTTCAACCTCTCATATAGTCAATTAATGCATTGAGAAATAATGTATCGAAATCATGAAAATACACGACAAATTTTAAAAATGCAAATTCTCTCTCAACTAGTTTCTCGTTTGCTTTTAATTAATTGAATTTTTTTTCTATAAATGAATATCGCATCAAGTGCTCTACGTGTTGTAGAAAAAGACCTTCGAAGTCATTTGAAAAATAATCATAATCATAAAAGAACCTTCAAACAACTATGATACAAAATGTTTAATTAAGAGAGGTTGTTTTTGTTTTGTTTGTAGGTGGAAAATTAAATCAAAAACAAAAATCATCCAAAATCGAAATTAAATTAATGATCATTAAGAATCATTGGTGCATATTAATTTTTTCTCCCTCAAGTCTATATTATTTATTACTTCTATTTTATAATTACTATTCGGAATATTCAATAATTAAAAATGCTGATAAACTTCAAGGTTTTGTTTTTACTGATTAGAATACAGAGTATAACAAAGAAAACGAAAACAAAAACACACGGTTTGATATTATTATTAGATACTCAAAAATGCCCATATCTCCCCCTTTCTATAAAAAATCAATTCTGAAGTATTTTCATTTATTGATAAGAATATATAAAAAAATCTACGATAATTCGTCTGAAGAATCCTCTAATTTTTACGAATCCTCTTTGAATAAACATTTTTGAATGATATTTGTTAAAAACGTGATAAATAAAATCGATAATCATTTCTAGACTGATTTAATCAGTCAATTTTCGAAATTGACAACAACAACAACCACAACAAAATTGTATTGTTCGAATTTGGTTTTTCAATCATCATCAACCCCTTTTATTTAGAGACAGCAATATTTCAATAAGGCCATGGCTACGATTGCATATGATTCTCAATAATTTAATAGGCAAAAACAAAAAAGGAACTGTAAAAATATTATTAATTTGCAAATCGTTTTGTTATAAATTAGCTAATATTGAGGTCAACTATATAATTATGATAATATTACATTTTATGTTTATTTTTTTATATTAATTAATTCTCTTATTTCCGTCAAGATTATGATAAAATATTATTATTATTATTATAAAAGAAAATTCTAACACATTCGACCTCAATTTATTTTCGTTGGAAAAAAATAATAATGTTCCTTTTAAAATTATAAATATTCATCTGACTGTCTAGGTTTTTGAATGTTGGTTGGCATTTTAAAGACGAAAAAAAAACAGCAACAGCAATAACAACATCCACACGATTGTACTATGGTATAATTTGTCTAGAATTTATTACAAATAAATTGCGTCGTGTGTAATATTTTCAGCATTGAATTCAAGGAAGTAGAACTAAAAGTTTCTGCTTTGTCTATAGTGCCAATTAATTTCAAACAGTATACTGCGTCTAGTTTAACCTGACTGACTTTATTTTAGCGACGCTTACATCGATTTGTGTTGTTTGATACTCGATTGTTGTTGTTGTTTTGCAAACACGCCGACCAAATTAGACTAGACGGATACTATTTAATAAGTCGCAAATTCTTTACAACCACCATCACAAATTTTATTATTATTATTATTATTATTATTATTATTATTAGACATTGTTATTATGATTGAACGGGATTCTATTTTCATCTAATAATAAAGCAAAAACAATTGTTTTAAACACTTGTAAACACGTTCGACCTAAATTTGATCGATTTGGTTCTTTTTCGATTTTAAAAACAATTCGAAGATTTGAGAAATTAAGAAAGTTTCCAAGTATCTGACAACCAATAAGACACTGCTTTTCTCTTTGATTTTTGATTTTGTTGTTCTCTCTAATGAAAATTTCAGTACCACCATAACAATAACAAAAGAAGCGACACAACAATAACAAAAGTTTGTAAATATTTAAATATTCAACCAATGTGGGTGTATTGGAACAGAATGAATAATTTCCATTACATTATCATGTTGTGTTAAATAATAATAAACAGAAAAAAAATTGACAAATATAATTATAACATGTTCCTCATTTTGGGTATACGTACAATTTATTTACTTGTTCCATTTGCTGGTTTACTGTAATTATTATTATTATTATTATTGTGATATCATGCCTCTGTAAATAGAATGAAGGACGAAAAGCACGTTCGTTTTAAAAATATGTTATCTGATAATTTTTGATTTTTTTGTTCTTCGTTTCTATTTTAGCCCACATTAGCAACAGGGCAGATTAAAAATATATAAAATAGATCAGTGGTTCTCCAAGTTTGGGCCATGACTCCTTCGAAAACGTTGAAATTGTTGAAATTTACAAATATATACCTACACACAGGGCTGAATTTGTCGTCTAAGTGAATTGATTCAACAGAAGAAGGAACTATCCCTAAAAAAGTGCCCTCTATATAAAATTGGATGACGCCAATGTCGGATTTCGCTCAAATCTTGTGCCCCTGATCCCCATTTGTACAGTTTTAAAAGTAGGTGGTTGGCTAGACAAAAGTTTGAATACCACTGATATTGTAGTCTACTACAGAGAATAGAAATTACAATTTCCAACTAATCTAAAATAAATACACTTTTGTTTTGTTGTGGTATGTAGAAATAAACTTGAGGTTCTTCCACCTCTAGTTTAAATAAATGTGGATTATCAATTTGGACAGTCATTTATTAAATATTAGTTGTCTATATTTGATTAATAAGTAAATGTATTATTTAGGAATTTAAAAACCAAACAAACAAACAAACAAACATCAACAAATATTAGACAATAATTGAGGAAAATTGGTCGTGTGTTTGATTCCCGTCCATCATATTTCTATTGTTGCTTTTTATGTCCTTGTAAATAATTGAATGCAATTTTGCACTGCAATAGTAGACGAATTTATATCTAATAAATCATGGTTTTTTTTATTTCCCCCCTACACACACACAGTCTTTTTATTACTCACGAACTTATTTTCAACCTTACACAATTGTGTGAGGTCAAGATTAGAGGAATTACAAAACATCATTTCGACAATCAAAATTGATTGTTGACATTGATTTCTTGTTGTTCATCTGTATTCATTCTTGTAATTAAAATTGGCATCACATTAACAAAACCGACCAGTCATCATTATTAAGGTGATTGTGGCTATATAGTTACAGAAAGAAAAAAAACCACCAAAAACAAACAAACAAGTGTTTGGATTTTGTTATTAAAATGTTCGACGATAGAATTTAATAACAAAATAAACAATCTGTCTTATTTATGATTAATATAACTTGATATGGATACAAAATGGGGTCGGCAACCTGGAAGCTTTCACCTTGCCACACACAATCGTACATCATGTCTGCCTTCCACAAAATGTCGAGTTCTTGTCACAGATATTGCATTTGGCTTCGAAAAGGCAAAACGCTCGATCTTCCTCTCGCCTTCCATCTTTCGTCAAAACTAACAGAATGGATGATGCGAAAATCATGCACCATTTAGTCGAATTTTCCATGTTTGTACGAGATGAGAAGCAAAAATATAATTTGAAACGATGTATAAATGGTAACGAAAAGCAATTTTTCAACAAAAAACAAAACAAGTATTGTAAATTGTTGCTTTGTATATAGCCTATTTGTATTTCTATAGAGTGGGGAAACACAAGAGAATAACTATTGTTGATTAAAATAAATTCGTCTAGTTAACAAAACCACCATAACTAATCTTTTTAATGATGGTTGAAGCTTTAGTAATCAGACGCAGATGTATATTTATTATGAAAATCATCGATTTTCTATTGTATTTACTTTTCAAAATAACATTGTTAGAATTGGTAATGAGTGGAATTGTCAGTAGAAAATGTCGATTTATATTAAATTATGCATTGTAACTGAATATACCGGAATTTCTCTCTCTATATATATATATATCCTATACACACCACCCTTTTACGATGAAACCCCCAACTGATTAGAACAATTGCAAGGGAATGCTTATTCTAAATAAATAAATAGAGGATAGAGAATAACAGTTAGAAGGGGATGATCTATTATTCCCTAAACCGTACTTGATTTCAAGCATCCAATTGAATTATTAATTATTGTCATCAACAGTTTCAATGTCATTTCCAGTAAACAATCCACTTGGAAATGTACTTTCCATTTTAAAAACCAAATACGATAATAACAAACAGAAAACAAACAAACAACGAACTTATTTATATTTGAGAATTAATAATGAAACCTTTTAAAATTTCGCAAAAATCCATTGTTTAATTCCGCATTTTAAAATTTCCGTGGAAAACTCTGAACGATTACAGTTGAAGGAGTTTTCTAATATTTATTATAATATAAACACACACACACACACACACACACACACACACACACACACACACACACACACACACACACACATATATATATATATATATATATATATATATATATATATATATATATTTAGTAATGCTTTCAAAGTAGCAACAATTAAACTTTCCAAGCCTGAAATAATAATGGCACTCAAGAGTTGAGTTTTATATAGTAATTTCATGAAAAGGACGAAAGGACAAAGTATAAAGTCAGAAATATAATGTCAAGTTGTTGATGTTTATGTGTTTAGGCATATAAAACAGTAAATGGTAAATATAGAGGATATCTAGATATGGTAGCTTTTTGGAAATGTTGATGGCCGGGTTTACAATGTTGTTTTTCAGCAACATAGAACTGAAACGATCGAGAATTAGTGTGTGGGTGTTATTTTGTTTTATATAACAACCATCCCCGCATTTATACACACACACACACACACACACACACACACTATATATATATATATATATATATATATATATATATATATATAGATTAGAATATATATCCAAAGACAGAGCAAAATTTCAGTGTGGATATAGGAACGTGATGTGAAAGATAACAGATTTTGGTTGTCTTGAATGGAATGATAAGAAAGAAGACTGGTTATAGTAATGTTAAGAGATTTACAGTTACAGATAAATGAAAGCTTCTTTGTGGTATTTAGATTAAATTTCTAAGAGTTTTCCTTGTTTTTTTTTTGTTCAATAGTTTAGTTAAGTAGATAATATATTCGAGTGCAAGCGCTTTTTTTTTAATTTTAAGTACGTCCCTGTTAAATGATGTTTGAATTCAAACTGTAGGAACTCTGGTCTTGAAAAATTCAAACATCAACATAAGGAAGCGAAAACAACTTGTGGTTTTGCTTTCATGTTGTTGTTTTCTTAACTAAATGATTAAATAAAATTATAATTTTAGTATGCGCAATTCTATTCTATATTAATGAACCATAAATGCATGATAATAACAAGAAAACATTACGTAATCAAGTCGATGATTATTAATTAAATAAAACTTGTTAATTTATATGTTATTAACGAAATAAAACCGACGAGAATTTAGAAGAAGAAAAAAACAACTCAAGGTTAATTTGAAAAAAATTCAGTTAATTTTAAACTAACTTTTAAAATATTGAACAAAAACAAACAAACAAACAAAAAATAGTTGTATGCATATAATCGTAGTGGACGAGTTCACTGACTTTTATGCAAACGCGGATTTGGCAATGTGCCAATGAATGCAGTTGGTGTATTTGTCCTCTGTTGCAGTAGCAATTGCAACAACCTAGCAACACACACACCACCCCCTGTTTGTGTAACAATATATCACACACATACACACGGTGTGTTTTATAATTTCCACACGACTCCAATATGCGAAACGAGGATAGAAAACAAGAGAAATATGTTAGGTTGAACTGGAAACATCTTAAATAGAAACAATATAATATGTGTGTCGGAGGGTTAATGCACCAGGAAATGTGAAACAAGTTGCAACAACAACAACAACAACAACAACAACAACAACAAAACACCTATTATATTCGGACGAGATTCCACCTTTGTTCTGAAAATGGATGAAGATTCCTTCCTTCGCAATCCTGCTAATGACTTTTGCGACCACAAAAAAATCTGTTTTGTATTTTCGATTATATAGATCAAGGATATATTCGAGTTAAATTTGGGAGCACTTAAATTCACGAAGGTCATTTATGGTTGATGATGTAAAATTCTAATTACTATTATTAAATAACGCACATGCCTCCGGATGATTTTGTTTGTTTTTGTTGTTGTAAATAATATAAGTGTGGTAAATATTTTGGCACGATAATATGATAATTTTAGATCCTATTTTGTAATAAAACTTTTATTTATTCAATTGTACACCTTACATACCTACATAAATCATTATTTTCTGTTGAAAATTCAACAGAAAGAAGATTGTCTGAAAAGAATTTCTACAATTGAAAGATCATCCACGACGTATCCTTGTTATCGTTGTTGTTAAAGCTACCTAACGAAGAAAGCGTTTTTGTCCCTTCTCTCTCCTGGTGATGTTTAAAAATATGCACATTTGTTGTTAAAATCCTGCAAATTTGTCCTTCGAACTTATTTTTAGAGATGTATGAAATTTGCCAAAACTTTCAATAAATTAATGATGATTGTAATGATGATGTTGTAGCGTTGTTTTTGTTGTTGTTTACAACACAAATGCAACTTTAAAATAGGAATTGCTAAATTTTGTGGAAGTTTTCATAGTTTTATTTACAAAATAAAAAAATTATTGCCTATTAGCATTTATTGATAAAAAACGCACATATTTGCGTAATTATTACAAATAAAAATATTTAAATTAGAATTTCAACAATTATAAAAGAGACACAGAATTATTGATGGTAATTAAATAGACAAATAAAGGAGACAAATTCAATTAAATTCCATTAAACAAACTCAATTAACAAAGATCAATAGAAAAACAGTATAAGAAGAGAAAGTGATGGGAATATTGACGAATTCTACGACAGTTTTAATAAATGAAACCTTGAAAATCACAAAAGACAATTTAACAATTCCAATAGATCAAACCCGATAACATAACTTTTTCTTGCCCTCAAACAAACAAAATGCGCGCGTGTGTGTGTGTGTGTAATATTTCAATTAGACATTGTAATCTTTAAATTTAGAATGAATGCTTTTACAAATTAAAGTCTGATGTTAATTTTAACTTGAAAATGTAATATCGTTGTGGAAAAGGCAAAGGGAATGCAATTAAATGGCGGAAACTGCAAACCGTTTCTTTCTCAATTATTTTTATAGAGTAGATTTCTATGGCTATAATTAGATCAAGTCCCAACACTTTGTCTCCATCATCATCATCATCATCATCATCATCAACATTATTATCGTCTATAAATTGGATGAAAAACTAATTTATTATCATCGAATAAACTTTTGCGGCATTGTTAGATAAATATAGGTTCAAAAATTAATGTAAATATTTAATTAAAATTCATTAATAACAGTAAAATCCGGATGTATTCTAATATTCTAATTCTATGTATATTTACAAAAGTATCAGCCTTCCTATAATTCATCATAAAATCATTAAAGCAAACAACTGAGTGAGGCACAAGGAAATTGAGGGTGGACAATTTGCCAAAAAGAAAAACAGGTGTGTCTGATAAATTGCTAATAATCAGCAGGTGTGTATCAGTATTTTGATGACTGAGTCTCCATTTTCGGTGTTTGGTTTTCAGAATATTCAATCAGCATAAACAATCTATTGATTTGTTTAAATTTGTACAGTTGCAATAACATTGTTGAATTGTTTATTTATAGTTAAATGCATGATTAATAATATTGGCCCAATGTGAAATGTTGTATTTAAGCGGATGTTTGCTAAAATGTACTCAAGTTAAGTTTGACATCATTAGGTAGCGGCCAACAGCCACATTTTGCAGGTATTACTCTGTATTAATAGATTGTAACAAATTGTGAATCTTTTGCAATGCCTACACACGTGCACACACACACACACACACACACACAAGAGAGAGAGAGAGAGAGAGAGAGATAAATGATCTCATCTATTTTAAATACAACATCATCTCTCTTTTACCATCTATCTAATCAATTGAATTTTGCAAACATTAACTTGAATAATTATTCGAAAACGTATCGAATAAAATGTGTCTTTTGTTATGTAGTTGAGAGTGGTGCAACACAACAATACTCTGAGCTCCCAGCTCATTAAAGAACCATATTCTGTCAGTTTGGATACGTTCCATTATCATTATATCAGTGGAAATTCAGGAAACTGAGCCATTACTGAAACCCTTTGTCCGACCAAAACCATTCAAAACATCAAGAAATTTTAATTAATTGTAAATGTTTCTCTCTTCTCTCTCTCACTCTCTCTTGCTCAATATATATATATATATATATATATATATATATATATATATATATATATATTTATCAACATAAAATTTTGACCAAATGGTGTAGAATTACATGGAACAGGTGTAATGGAAATTTCGTTAAGAGAAAAATTACTGATAATATTTCATTGCCAGTTTATTGTTTTACATAATTAACTTGAAGGGATGTTTGTATTTTGAAAGAAAAAACTGACTTGTTAATTTCAACGTATTCAACGTTGAATTCACTTTTAATTGAAAAATAGGAAAATGTGAACATTTGAGGAGACGTGTCTAATTAGGCAAATGAAACAAGCATATATAGAAGGTAAATTTGAAAAGAATTTGAATAAATATACCCACCCTTTGCATGCTTTAAATTCTGTGTCAAGTCGACGAGGGTAAAATGACAACACAACACCTACACATACCAAAAAAAAGATACAATCAAATATTGAATTAAACCAACATCTATACTCTTGAACTTTAATATTTTATCAATATCATCATCTATTGTGTGTGACATGATATGGTCCCCCATTATCTATCCACAGAAATTGAACTTGTAAAGGACAAAAGTAGGCTGACCCTTAATATTTCCACGTTTTTTTTCCCCGTTACTCTACACACACTATTCTCAACATTTCTCTAGATAACGAATAAAGGGAAAAAGATTTATTACACTGACAAGTGTAATGAATCTCACTGAATCGCTTCAAGATGGTCAAGGACATTGACCGATGGTATTATATCATCAAACCACCCTATCATATGGTTCAGGTATGTGTAGGATATTACGATTTTGTAATTCATCAACAGAGCTTTTTCGCCAGTATTTCTATTGAAATATTCACCACAATATATAAACCGGAATCATTCCAAATTTGAGATTCCCTACATCACAACAAAATTACCAAACAAATCAATAAAGTTCAAATTCAACAAACAAAAAGACTTAAAACAAGTGTCTTCGATATATTTGAACGAATTTTGTTCTCCTCATAACAACAGAATTTTACGTTTTACAATTCAGCTGAATCGTAATCGTCAAAGATTTCTGTTATAGAATAGGTGAATTGATCAGCTGTTCAATTGCTATTGTTTACAAGAAGTGAATCGTTCGAATACATGAACCACGAATAATGGACAAACTACTGGACTAATGCCTAAAGGGTGTGGTTCATCGAATTTCAATCAATCAGCTTTCGACTTGCTTTTCGTCGAAATCACGGTAACAAAACGTAAGGGACCAAAAGTATGCCATCAGAAGAACTGAGCGAATTTACTAAAAAGGATAAGAACACGCGAAGGAATAAAAAAAATTGGATTTTTTTTGTATAAACAGATTTCTTATCATAATTTTTTAGAAACATATTGACACAGCTAATTATTCGTGATTTCGTCATTCTGTGGAAGTGTTTCTATTGTTAGCGTTAAAATATACCAATACTTAAAAAGAAACTGGGCCAGCTTATATGGGATTTAATTGGGAAAATAATAGAATCGTATATCACATGTAATTATTTCAATTACTGTAATCGAAAAAAATATATATCCAATGACCATTAAATGACAATTACAATTTTTTTCCATTATCTCGAATTCCAATCAATCAAAATCAATCAATCAATCTACTCTGAAGCAAAATCATCTCTCTTGTGGCCGATTGGAATACATGTTTTTTTTCATTCGCTTAAACAATCCACACATGTGTAATTGAACTTCAAATTAAATTTAATAATAAAATTACGTAATTTAATATAATGTGCCTTTCTCTCTATCTGTCTATTGTCTTTATGGTGATTAGAATTAAAAAAAACTGAGTGATGAGATAAAGAAATGAGTTTTTAACAAAGTATTTAATATGTCGCCTGGAGTGTTCATTAAATAGAGGAAATTACTCTTAAATGGAGGAAATGAATAAACTCGTTTATATATGTATACCTATGATAATAATTTATCTAGACATTATTATATATATATATATATATATATATATATATATATATATATAATATATAGGATGTTTCGTGTTGTGGTGGTCAATTCGTTATCTTACATACTATTAAGAGGAATAATGCGACCCATTAAGCGTTTACATTGTGAGATCTATAGAGTTAATCGACAACTCGGACCAAACTATCAATTGATTAGATTACCTCAATTAGTCCTTGGATGAGCATTGTATTGTCCACAATAAACAGAAACAACCTGTATATTATTGTATTTACTCCATGACCCAGTTGTAGAATTAACATTTATGATTCTACACATAATAATAAACGACATAAACAACAACCACATACTGTTTCAGAGTGCTATTAGAAATAAAAGAAACCAGAAGTCATTTTGTTAGAGACACAAGGCTATTCATTGTTAAAAAATATAATTATTAAGGAACAACAATTTAATTGAAACGAAAAAAAAACTATATTAATTATAGATTTCCATCAAACATCATCAAGATCCAAAACAAAATAATAATAAACATGGAAAATTGATTGGATTTCAATTAGTTTTCCTGAAAGCAGTTGTTCATAAAATAAATGAATTTGACTTAATGAAACAATCAACAAACGAAACGACAGAAAGAGATAAAACGAAACCAATTAACATAAAAAAAAAATGATTAATGAATCAGTCACATGCAAAAGAGAATGGTGTGATTTAATGAAAAAAAATCCAAAAAAAAAACACAAACAAACAGTAAAGATTTGAAAAATGAACAGAATTGAGGACATATTTAAATTAAAACAAACAAAAAACCCTTCCCTCCCACATTGATATTTTATAATATATAAAACTTTGATAAGATATTCCTCCCACAGAACAAACTACAAAAAAGGAATCAAAACACACAAAGGGATTTGATTTATTTACATGGAGAAAGTCATCCTGATTCGTTTTTTCATTAAATCAGTTACACCACCACCAGCAGCGCACGAAAAGTGCTATGTTATGTTAGCGTAGCAACGGATTTAAATGAAAAATTCCTGATAAAAATCCAACAACAAATCAATGATGAGGGGATGAGGGAGGTTGGGGTGACAATAGAAAAAGCTGATCAGAAATATATGTGTGAGGGTGGCGAGATAAATTCTACAATCTCTTATTAGAACAATGAGGTGTTGTTCTAAAATAAATACAAAAAAAAAACCACTTGTTTGTTGCGATTTGCATTATTGTAATGATGTGTGAAATAATAAGTGAATGTAATTTAGAGAAAGACAGATGATATGTTCATTTACAAGTCAATATTGCAATATCTCCTCTTTCTCTATTAGTAATTGGCAATTGTCTTTAACCATTACCAAGAACACTGATGCAATCTCACAGCATCGTTTGTTTTTAAAACTGATATTATAATTGTAAAATCATTGAATTATAGATGTAATTTGTATAGAATAGAATAAAGATTTTGCCATACAATTTCCTACAACAAAACTACGATAAATTTACATAATCAGATGCGATGGTTTCGTAAAATTGTGAAGTAAAAGAGATGAAACAGGGCGAAACTTTTGTTATTTTAGTGAGATGAGGCGAGATTACAATAGAGTTGCGTCTTCTTTGTTTTCCGTATTCTTCAAGATGAATAACAGCTGAAAGACAATCGTTTTAAATGATATCTAAACATTTAAAAGGGCGAGAGAAGTAGACTGTCTTGAGCTTGTTTCCACATTTAATACAACAATTGATGGAAATGTTAATTGAAAAAAATTATTATTGTTCAACAAACCTCAGTAAAACCCTTATTGACGACTGTTGGAAATGCTAATAATAGTCGTAACAATTCGTACAAGTTTCCTAGTGTGTAGAAAGATTCCTGCCACTTTTCTGATGTTACTAAATCTGAATTGATGGATGTTGTTGTTATTATTTTACAATCTGAAATGTAGCTATGTTTGTGTATATATTTGTAAATGTACACATTATGTTAAACTTTCTAAATAGTAGGGGGATTTAGCTATAAGGCATAGGAAATGGTTTTCGTTTTGTTGATTGAGTAATGTATTTAATCTAAACTAGTTTACCTTTTGTTTACAACCTAATCAACATTAATAATAACACTTGTCTTGTAAAGTTACAAACAAAATTGTGTTTATACCTATGTTTATATAGAATTATCGGAAACTAGAACAAATTATATGCTTTTACGCACACACACACACATATATAGAAAACTATCAAGAGATTTGTGCGATAATCTAATTATTCTTCAATAAAGTTTTAGCCCTTAGGTGGATCCCTTAGCGGATTTCCTATTCCCTCTGGCTCTTTATATATTTTTGTGTGATCAGCGATCATTTGATAGTTTTCCAATAAAAACTCAACATTTCCTTATTTATATTATTACCAATCATGACAATTATTATTATTCAAAACATTGACGTAATCTATCTATCTATAAATTACAACGAAACAAAACAATAATATTATCATACAAGAATCGAATAACAAGAATCTTTCAAGAATATTAACAATCAAACAAAATTGTAATTCTTTTGATGAGATAACAACAACATTGCTATAAAAATGTGTCCATTGAAACCTTTTATATCAACTCACGAATAGTTGGGCATCATTCATTTATTTATTTATTTATTATTATTATGAAAATATTAGGCGATTTTTGTTGTTGTTGTTTTTTTTTAAATTTAAAAATAACCAAAGTAAAGAAAATCTATTATCGATTTAGAAAAAAAACTCTCTTCCTACATAGTTTATTTGTTTTGCCTCTCTCTGTTGGTGTTGTTTTACTTTAATCAGGTCATTATAAATATTTTCTAGGGTCGAAATAGAAAAACACAGCGTAGCGCAGTGGGAAATAATTCATGTTATCACATGATATTTTCTTTCCTCTTGTCACTAATTTTAATATTAGTTTAATAAAAGACGGAGTTTTCAACGAGAATCACGCCAAAAAAATAAATAGAATTTTAAATAAAAATTGTAGTGAATAATAAATAGTTTGTTTTATTTATTTATTTATTCATTAGAGAAACAAAAGTAGGTAAATTAAAAACGAAATTGGAAAGTTTGTTGATGGAAAATGATGCGAAATTCGTTATTAAACATTCATCATTCGTGTTGGTGTTGTTGTTTTTTTTTTGTTGCACCTTACCTGACAGGTGTCGGCCGCCCTTTTCGAAATAAAATTTTCACATTTGCATTAATAAAGCCATTTAGTTCCTATTTGGCCATCCTGTCTAAATTGGCTAACATTCCAAAAATTTTAGTCCTATTTATTGCATTTGGTCGATTTGAGTTTACAGGTGAAATCGATTTGTGTGTTGGAATCAATATCGAGATATTAATTGATCAAAAGACAATGTAATAATTTAATAATAATGGGAAAATGTCGTTTCCTATTTATTATTGCATTTTAAACCAGCCTGTCATGTATTCTATTTTATGTAGCATTAATTTTATCTATTTATAACGGTACCGGTTTCAGGCCTTTTGTTTGTATAACACAATTTACGATACTCTCAACAAATACGGGAATTTCGTTGTTAATTAATTAATTAATTACTGTCCCAACTATTCTAGTTAATATTATTTTGTAATTGAATATTATCGTACCTTTACAATGGAATTTTAATAGACATGTACGTGTCTCTATAGAAGCGTGTTATAATGTTTAGAAACTCGACAATATCAACTAATGATCAAACATTTATTCTAATAATACAATAATCATCCATCATTTTTACTAATGCTTTATTGATGAACCTCTTACAAACATCTTGCTTAATATAAGTAAGCAACCTTGATGATGTTTTATTTGTTCCTCAAAACAACAAGAAAGAAAATCCATCTCTACCAGCAACAAAATGAAACAACAACAGATTGTTAATGTAGATTAAGACGGAGAGTTGCATTGGTTTTATTTCAACATCTTGTCAAGATGTGTGTGTTTGTTTGTATACTGTAAGAATAATAATAATAATATCAGTTATCTTGTCAAGTTTTCCATTAATTAATTTAAACAATACAGTTGAAAAAATAATTATTCTCTACAATTTTAATGAGTTTCGTGTTTCAATGAAAAATAGCAAAAGAACAAAGAAAATCATAATAATAACAGTAAAAATATGAGTTGAAAATAATTAATTTCCACTTAAATTCCACAATTTTTTTTGTTTGTTTCACGTATGAAACCGACAAATATGCATTGTAAAATTCTAAATTTACTGACACGTGTCTTGTTATATTTAAAGGATTTTCGGCAATTGCCACATTGAAAATTACAACAAAAAAACTTGAACATTCACCCATTTTACTACCGCTGTTCTATTGGAAAAAATAAAAATAAATTAAAGCAACTTATAACAGATCTGTTTTTTTTTTGTTTTCTTTGAGATGTGGGTGGATTTCTTAACAGCAAAATATGTATACAAAAGTTTTTCGTTTGTCTATATAATCAAGGACATGAGGTGAAGAAAAGACTTGTTGAAAGATCACTGTGTTACGTGCCCTGAATAACTTGGTCTGATTTTGTTTGGTTGGTACAAATGGACAAATAAAGAAATCCTACCGAAATTCGATACAAGTTTTGTTGTTTGTTTGTGAAACCTTTGAAAGGAAATAGGAAGAAATTTTAGTCATTCGATAAATCGGATGTCGTTTTCGTTTTGTCTGCAGTAAAAAAAAATGTGATTAAGTCCGGTTCTATCTATTTGGGCTGATTTGGGTTTAGATGTCATGTGAATGGAAATTGTATACAAGCTGTCCAATTATGTAAAAATCGCATGTATATTCAAAAAATCTATGAGATTTACGATTTTGTATTGCATCAGACGCGCGCCCGCCCAGGGCCGTTTTTATCGTTAAGCGAATTTATGCGGTTGCCTAGAGCCGTCAAAGTTCAGGGGCGCCAGAACAACAAATAAACAAGACACGTGCCTCATATTAAAGGTTTCTGTTAGACATTGTCCGATTTTTGTCTTTTAATCACTTTCTATCTGATATTAGAAAGTGTGGATTAAATCCGAGGAAATCAGGACGCTACATTCATACGATTCTTTCAGCAATTTAAAGCCGATTCTTCATCGCACGTGTTACGCATTTCAGTTTTTCACACAGCAATACAACAATTATCGTCATTATTATTATTTTTATATAATTCTAGATAACTGCATTATCGCTTTTGTCTGGCTTCATATTCGATATAGGATAAATAGTGAATTATACAATCAAGATCGAAGGCTGAATGAAACTATGCCACATTAAAAAAACCTCTTTTCATTATTTAAAATTAATTATTCATATTTTATATATGTGTATTTGTTGTGTCTACACCTATTGTGATATCCATTATTTACAATTTTGTTATTTATTCTTCTATTAAACAAATAAACAGAAACGAAGAATCAAAAATTATCAATTTATTCACCAATTAAAGCTTGATTGCTCTATAAAAATATTAATGATCAGGTCAACGGATATCATTGCCAAAACAATTCATATAGGTGATAACAAGAAAGAATTATAAAGGAAATGGTAACACGTGCATGAATCAGGAATTACTGTAACGATTACAATTTAAATATGTCTTCTATTGGATACATTTTGTTTGCCATCAAACAATATCTAAAACAGAATCAATTAAATTGTTGTGAATTTATGGTCAAGGTTGATAGCTAGCTGCAGAAGAATGATCCAATTTTTTTTTCTTTATTGAGAAAAAATAAACACATATTTGATAGAATATGGAAACAGAATCAAGCAACGAACTTACAAAAATTCAAAGGCAGATGATGTCGCTTAGATTTGATTGAACTGATCATTTAACCTTCACCCGGATTTTTTTCGCTCGTTCTTATGGAAATTGATTAGTTTTAATTAACTAACTCGTTTTAAATTGGCAACAATTTCTCTCTTAATTGATTATATTTTTATAATGTTTTCCAAATCGTTTATCTTTGCGCGTGTGTGTGTGCTTGTATTCACAACAGATTTTTTTAATAAAGATCCACGTTTTTCGAACTGAGAACTAGAGCATCGCCAATAAAAATGGCAACAGCAGCAATAATAATAATAAGAAGGAAAGAAACACTGGATGATGATTGCGTAAATTGATCGATTTTACAATATAAACAATAGATAGTTGAAGATTATTAATTAGATACCTACACGTAAATATTCTAAATAGAAGTCAAGGCAAACGAGGCATAATCTCAAATAAAATAAAAAATTGTACACCATTGGAATTATTATTAAAATATATTTGAAAAGCATACACATATTTCCATCACAGCCTTGTAGAAATGCGTGACTATGACGTGATAAAACAGTCAAAAATTATAAATTGATTTTGTTTTCTTTTTCCATTTGAAGGAGGAGGAAGATCGAATCAAAATAAACGAAATTCAAGGAATACAGAAAATTGAACACTCTTCACACGAAAATCCTGATAATTGCCACAAAGTTAAATACGGAATCGACATACACACAATTTTATTGTTTTAAAAATAAAATAAAAATCTGATAAGATTTATTTTTATTATTGGCCATTCGGTAAAACTTGTTTATATGGTGTTTAATTTGGTGCTTGTCCAAATATGTCAGGCCATTAAAATTGATGGTCAAGGAAACGTAGTAGAAAATAATATTAATAGTAATAAGTACAGAAAACATACATTCGATTAAAATAAATTTAAAACCTGCCAAGGACGGATACGATATACTCTTCGATTTCAGAAATTTAAATTACAAAATCGTTTCGTTATTATACTGAAATTGAATTGAATATAATTGAAATTTTGGCATAATTAATACGAATGAAAATCTCATGGTGTTACTAAATCGTTTCAAAAACAAAAGCGAAAGTTATTCATAGAGACAACAACAACAACAACAAAAATGTGCATTTTCATCAATAATTTAAAGAAATTAACCAAAACCAAGATGTGTATGTAGTAGGTAGGAAGTTGATCGACTGGTAGAAAAATGGTGGATGCGCCATTGTAGAATTCCTGAAGTTCCCCATTATAATTTACAACGAAATTACTATTATACCCTAGAGATTGACGATAAATCCCACTTCTTCTTCATCTTCTCCACTTTCTTGCTGGTTAGAGTTCGTGTGATAACTGCATTTCATGGAAACATCAAGTCAGAACATCAACACAGAAGCGAGCAAATGTCAACGGGAGAAAAAAATGAGTTTGTAGTGAAATTTGTGCCATAAAGATAAGAGAGAAATAATAATAATAATAAAAAAAAGTAAAAAGAAATTACTAATATTCGTGACGATACAACCGGAGATAAACAACAGATTTTTTCCGTCTTTTTACAAATTAAGCGCCACAAACAAAAATTACCTTGATATTCATAAAGAGAAAGTAAATCAAATCAACTTGTTTTTGTTTGTTGTTTCTTTCTTCTTCTTTTTTCATAAATAATTTCCAGTTTATTCAACTGAACACTTTTCATATTTCAGTTTTAATTACATATCTTTTATATAACTTAAATTAACATGAATCTATTATTTTGATTAAATTTAGCGGTTAGTTAACTTTCAAAAATATGGTAACAAGTTGAGAGATATCTTATCGGAACGTCAATAACAATTCTTATGAATTAGTCTAACAACAAAAATGTAACAATTCCTGTTATGTTGTACTCGCATTAATACTATTGCTGGTGTTATCGTATTTATTCCATTTATGAATCTTTATTAGATACAATAATTATTTGAAGTACCATGCGTTAAATGAACACAAAAATAATAATAATGCTGACAAAGAAAAAGGTAATTCGATTTAATGATATATTTACATAAAACATAATGCATATATGTACAAAGATAGATAAGCGATGAATTGTTTGCTTAGATAAGTTATAGACGAAAATAAGACGATTAAAGGCTTACGCAATATCATATTTTATTACAACAGATGACAGCGTGTATGTATTTGGTCGAAATCAGGAAATTTCTAAATACACACACTCACACACACAACAAACAGCCTTTGCTCCCATTGATTAAAATGCGGTATTTTCTGTGTAAATGTAATCACTTGCAAAATGTATCATTTCAAACAATTGAAATTTGTCACTTTTAAAAAATAACCAAACAACTTGTTTGATTTAAACCGACAAAAAAACCACGCGTAATTTGGTTTTTATCGGTCACGCAAAACTATTATCTGTCAAGGTAGATCCTTTTTGTTTCAAGACGATTAAACAACACACAAGAACTGGACATTTACCGAGCACACAAAAAAAAATGTTACTCTTGTTGTCGGTAACCATACGAATCATTTATGTTAAACATGCCACACGGATTAAAACTGGGAAATAGTCTTAAGGTGAAGTTAACAACTAGAAAGGACTATGACAAGAAAATAATTCAACCCAAAAACAATTTAGGAAGATAGAGGGCGAAGAACAACAACAGTAGAAGTTTTGTTGATTTTGAAAAGGACGAAATTTACATATAAATAACTTTTTAAGATCCCGTTATTTTCTTTTCAGTAGCACACAGAAAAGGGTTAGACAAGTATCATTAATAAAGTATTCGAATCGCCCTGCCCTGTTGACAGGACATAAATTTCAATCATAAAAAATAATTAGTTGATGATGCATTCGTAGTAGTATAGATTGAAATTCAAATAGTATTTTTTTCGTCGGTTCTATTCTCATATAGAAAAGACATTTCAACAATGTCCTTTTCAAGAGTTATTCTCAATGTCCACGATTTGTATTCATAACAGTAGATGTTTGTATTAAATCCATACACGGTAGAATAACTTCCGTGTAACGTTTCAAGCATTCATCTTTTACAAATTGTTCGTAACGTTAAAGTTTATTCTTCCATAACAAACAAACAAAAAACAAAGTAATCAAACAAACATCATGAAATGTTGTCAAAATGAATGAAAAATAATTGTCCTGAGGAATGCCGAAGAAATTCTGTAGTATCTAGCAGTTTGGGGTGGCTAGGTGGAAAAATCAACAATAATTTATTATGTAAGATGACAACAAATTCGCACCATAAGGAACATAAAAAAAATCACTTTATCCAGTGTCACAAACAGGAGATAAACAATAATTTTTGAATGCAAGAAAAGGACAAGTGCATGAAATAATAAGAAAATAACAATAAATCATAAGATGTCGCGACAAATTCAACAAACAATAAAACAAAAAAAAATGTAGAGATATCAGCAAAATGTTGACGGGAAGAAATTGCATCCTAATCACAAGACAGCAAGGTCATTTTTATTTAATGATTACAGTGAAATAATCATTAATTACCTAATATTTGATGAATAATATGCGAAAAAAAATAACGGAAATTTTTCCAATATAACAACAATAATAAAAATAAGAGAATATTATAAGTAGGTCAGAAAAAACATTTTTGAGAGAATCTCCATAATATTCTATTTATGAATGTGGAGAGATAAACAAAAATAATGACATAATCGTTTTAATTAAATCGTGCTTTTTATTTTTGGTTGTGTTGTCGAAGAGAGGGCGAAAAATTATCTTTATTACAATCATGCACTTTACACTTGATTCTAATAGAAGAAAAAAGAGAAATTCGCGGATAAATATTGTTACTTTTTCGTTTCTTTTTTTGGTATTTCTCATTCAACCTACATATCGCTTCGTCTATTTATTATTAAAACAATCAAAATTTATATAAATACAGACAGTAAGTACGGGCGTCTTATCAATGTACGTAAATATTTTATTTAAGGATTACTGTTGTATTTGAAAAATCGCAAACACACAATTCTGATATTTTAATTAATTAATAAATAAATAAGGTCATGTAGAAAACGAATGACAACAAAAAGAGGGGCAGAGAATCTATCGTTATTATTATTATGATTATGATAATAAATTGAGTTCAGATCAACGTACTTTATCAAAATTAGAATGCCTTCCAATAAACTATAAAGAAAATAACGGAAAAAACAAATTTGTATTGGAATTATTAATCATTTTTACCCTTTAATCAAATATATCACCCTTTATGATCATCATCATCATCATCATCATGGCCACGGTTGTTGTTGTTGTTGATGACAGTTGATTATAACGTGATAATAGATGATAATGACAATGACAGGGGAAACATGTGTAAACAAATTATTAAATTGGATAGGTTATCAACCTCTTTTCTCTTTATAATTTGCCAATTTACTAAACTAGGTTTTATTAGCGAATATCATCATATTACACGATATTCTATATACTTGCGAGAATTATTGAATAAAACCGTCAAATTTTTGATAAATTGGGTAATGATGGTGGTGGATCGTAAAAAACATAAATAACCAATTTGTCGTTATATAGTTTTAGAAATACAACCAAAAGAAACTTACATTTTCATTGAAGGTACCCAAAGGCGGCAACTGTAACAAAAATAAATCATTTATTACAATCAAATTCGAATTGTTCTAATGATGCGAAAGATTTGTTGAAAACAATAATCAAATTGGCGCCATCCTTTGAATATGTTCAGAGTTATCACAAACACAAACTGTTTCGTTATTATCAATTTTTAACGATATTTCCTTTAGATGGCGACAGTTTTATAGCGTATTCATAATTTTTCGATTGATTTACAATGCGGATATAACGATATAATGTTTGGGATCCTGTGAAAATTCGTTATAGTCGAGTGTTACTGCGAATTCTCTTAATTACTTTGAACTACAAACCGAAGCAAAACGTATGATTCTTTGCAACGTTAAAAGATAGGTTTCTAACATTGTACAAGCAATCGAGTAACTAGCTCAAATAATCCAACATTAACTGCTTCGTAAATATTAAAGACGATCATCATACATATAACAAAAGCAAATCAGTGGAAATTACCTCGAGCACAATGCAAATTAATTTATGACAACATTTATAAATTAATTAATTCAATATTATCTAAGGATTATTATTCGAACTCATTATGAATGAATTAAATGTAAATTAGATTCAATTTGAATTTGAAATATGTTGAATTGTGATTAGCAGTTTCATGTATAATTGGTTGCCTGTGTTGGATGTGAGTGTAGTTTTCCTTCTAAAAACAATTTCGTAATTCCTGTGTTACTGATAAAGTGTTAAATGAGATGACGAATACGTCAAGTCAAGACAATTTTATGGACCAAACCGAATAAGAATGGTATGGCTATAATTAAATCTGGGTTAAAACTACATGTCTTCTCTTATATAAAAGATACTGAATTACGTGAGAGACTGGCTCGAGGAGTCAACTCAGGCCCTGATTGCTCCGAATGGGACCTCATAATTTAATCGCTTTTCAGATAACAATACAAATAAATACAGTTGAGACCGGTTTCGGTTTCATTCTAGAACAAAAGTGAAATGATAAGATTAGAATCGACAAAAACACATCAACTATACATAAGATTTGCTATTTTCAATCCACTTGAAATTAGACTTTGTATGCTTTTCCAAACATTATCAAATCCAATTTGGACCCTTTCTAAAACTGTTCTGCGCTTCTTTCTATTCAAATTTTATTACTTAAATTGTCATAAAGTTGAAAGTTTCATTCATTTCCACTATTGCTCCTTTTTTCTTCTTCTATTCAATGATGCTATAATTTAATGGCAACAAACATTCTCATTGGCTTTTGTTGTTCTTTGTATAACGCCACGTGTAAATCTGGAAGTGTATGGAAGTAGACTCATTAAACATTAATAAAGCGTAATGAACGATGCGCATGTCCGTTTCATTTTTTTATTGCTAAATATGTTGAATTATTCTATTCGATAATGTTGACGCAATTTGTTTAAAATATTTTCGTTTTCTTTGCGGAAGGAACAAACAATTGTCAGTGGAGACTTCTTTGAATTGTTCGGGGAAATTGCGGTAAGTTGTTTTAAAGATATTTTTTTGCAAGACTCACGTATCTTTTCAAAAATTCCATTAGTTGCTTGAAAGTCTTTTCTTTTTCTATGTATCTATTAAATAGAATGAATATAGAGCGGAAATTTTAATTCTAATTCTATCTGTTTTTGAATTGATTTTGCAAATTGCTAACATTTCCTCTTAGTGTCGACATGAAATAATAATATAACATTTAACAAGTGTACTTCCGGTTCCGTTTACTGGAATTAGAGTACAAATACATCGCACATTACACATATAAACTTTAATCTTTGGAAAATTTATCAAATTTTCCTTGTTTTAACAATTAACACAACAATATTTATCGTGAATCCGTGACCATTCAATCAAACTACACAAAATGTATTTTCTATAAATGTTGTTTGTGAAAGTTGAATATTTCATTTCCACTTTCAGCCAACACAACAACAGATCCAAATTAGGAAAACTCCAACCAAAAAAAAAAAATACAACAATCAACCATATTGATTTTATAAATATAAAAAGACGTGAAGAATAAAACCAGAGGGAGAAATCTACCCTTGTCTAACCAACACACCTATAATCAATCATTCCAAATGTGGTCATTAATTTAACAACCAACAGAAAATCAAATGTGGAAAAATCTAACAAATCATAAAAATACAAGAAACAAATACAAAAACACAAATTGAACAATTTCGAATATGAATATCGGTGAAAATAATTTTTGTAATAATATGACACAAGATGAACCTGAATGGATTTTAGATAGGGTGGAATCTGGACCTTGGCATTGGAGACGTGACACGACCAACAATAAATCCAGGTGAACTTCCAAATTAATTCTACTCTAAATTGAGATCGTGTTTTTGTTTGTTTTTCGAATTTTTTTCTATCATTAACTGCTTATAAATTATTTATCTTAAATAATTGAGTTTGTAAAAGTCCCTATCAATAACGAATCGAACAATAGAATTATGAACTTTCGACTTTACAATTATTGTTGTTTATTTCGAAATAGATTTGTCAGTTTCGAATTTATCGATATTTTGTCAACTACTACACGATTTTTGCGTACTTTGTTAAAACAAAAATTTTTGTCAGAATCTTTTGATAACAAACAAAATATGATGATTGACGTTTATCATTAATAAAATAATTGCAAATATTCCATTTTGTTACTGTTGATTTGGCTGTTTCTAATAGAAATACTATTTCAACATCATCTTGTAAATTGTGTAATTAATTATCGTTTATTTTTAGGGTACGTTTTCGATTCGATGTTGAGGTGAAAGAATTCCATCGTGGCGAACATGAATTTGATATTGATGAACAATGGCGATATAATCACCCCAATTTGATTACAGTGAGTGCTACTTGTGTGATTTGTATAGCTATAACGATGCTACTACCATGGTATGTCTTTATTGGTTTCAACTGAAGCAATCGTATGTATAATTCTCTACAATTATGTGTTGTGAATATTTTAAAATGATTGACATCTGTGATTCAATAGCGTAACCTATCGAACTATTCTAATTCATTTGAAAGGTTATCGTATGATTGTGATATTAAATATTTATAATTAGATTATCAGATAATTCACTTTATGAATAAACGTATGGCTTAATTACGTCCATTGATTTGATTATTGCTGGCAATTTAACCCAACAACAGTAGACCCTTCCTAAAACGATCACCTTACACGGACGGTACTGACAAGTCGAAATCAGGATTTCATCTTGGCATTCTTCAGCTGTTTTTAGGGCCTCCACATACCAACGAATTCGGTTGACAATCCGCCGAAATTGATACAAACAAATCGCATTGTTTGATTGATTCCATTGTAATCAAGTTTGCCAGTTGGCCCAACAAAAAAGAACCGAACGACCAATAATTAATCGTTTATCTTCCACATAACAATAAATTAACGTAGAAGTTGAGATTTTCCACTTATTCCATAAATAATTTTGTTTCCAGAAAACTAAGTAGATTTTGCCAGTTCTCTCTAAAAAAAAATACTTTAGAATTCCGCTATTTCATTTGTGACATTTCCTTTGATCCATCATCATGTTCAGTAAATTTTCTATTATCTAAAGACTATAAATATCGTGGTAGGTTTTTCTGTTGTTGTTGTTAATAATGGCAAAAAACTCTAAAATCTAAACGATCTAAATCGGTCACGTTTTTTTCCGACTTTTTTGCGACAGTTAAAAATGATGTAAGATCCTTGTCAAAAAAATAAGGGAACAAAGCAAACTGTAAGTTATTGATGAGAAATGCCAGTTTTCGTTATAATTTCCATTTGAGTAACATAAAACCGACATTAATTTTTGTTTTTTTTTTAAATTAATTCTTCTATTGTTTTTCTTTTTAATAGAATTTAATGAAGTTTTGTTTTTGTTTTGCTGATTTCACAGCAATTTCAGAAATGTTTTAATAATCTACAGCTGTAAAACCAACATCAAATTATATAAAAGTGTTACGTTATCTTTAGTTTTGCACCTGTCTATCTACCTGAATTAGTCATTGTTTTTTGCGAATCGCAAAAAACGAGCATGGTGGAAGGAATGAATCATTGTTAATTGAAAGAAAAAAAAAGTAAAAGGAGCTCTTCTGTGATTCATTTCAGATAAAATTCAGATTTACTTTTGTACTCAATGTTGTGCCAGTAGTAGTATCTAGTAATATTGTAATATTTATTTTAAAAATTTTGTCTTTATTCCAAACTTTTGTTCTATCAGAGCCTTCGTTTTTCTGGTTCGCTATTTTTGAATTTCTTCCAGAAAATTTGGTCTTTCGAATAACAAAAAAAAGAAAGTAATTTCCTTCAAGCAAATTTATTCGACGAGACAAAAAAACAACGTCATTAGGTATCAATTGTTACTTTGAAGAGAGTCAATGGCCCTTTTTTCGATATAAGATCAGTTTTGCCAATGTATAAACGTTGATGAAGACGTCTCGTACATTGATTGATGATGTAATTTATGAAACAGAAAGTGTCAATAATACATCTACCAGTTTGTTTAGCAACAACAAGAGCAAATCCTACTTTTGTTACCAAACTGATGATAAATGAATGTTAAAGGAGGACGCTACCAATTTTGAATGGTTGCTGTTATCTCTTTAATATTCAAATAGAGAGACCATTAACAACAAAAATAATAATCGTGTACCTGCCAAAGGAGAATATGAGGAAAAAATTAATCAAAAAAAAAAAAAAGTTCAGGGCCAAGAAGGTGTTGTTATTATTTAATAATATAACGAAAATTCAAATTTGTAATTTGTAAGTGGAAAAATACGTAAGATGATAATTATAGTGTTGGAATAGAATAAAACATAATCAATCAGTCAATCAAATTGAGAATTAAGACAAGGTTAATTCTTTTGATATAAAGCTTATTCGAGTAAATTCTTGTCCCTCAAAGCAAAATATAAGTACATACATACAGCAACAATGTTGCATAAATGGCATGTATGAAATTGATGTAAAACTATTCCTTTGCAAAGTTGCAGATCAACCTTTCATTATCCAATTATAGTTAATGTAACGCATTTAAGTAAGTGTATTTTCATTATTCGTTTAAAATAAATTCCATGTTCTTTGATGGGGAATTAAAAAAAAATAACAACAACGACTAGATAAATGTCGATTGTCAATACAATTTCACTATTCTATTGTTTATAAAAGTAAATAAAGCCTGGTTGATAGCCTATTTGACAATAATTGAAAATGGTTACATGAGACATCCATTAGATTTTCCCTTCATTATTATTATTTTTATAACTGCTGTTTTCCCTCAAAAAACAAAAACAAATTTAGCCCGTATCTCTATGATGAAGATCGGTGTATAATCCATCCAAATTAGATTTATCGTTTTGTAAAGCATCATTAATTGAAAAACAGCTGGTTAAATCTAATTTTCGCCTATCCCTGGCCTTGGTAATACATAACACACGTCATACATTAACAATAGATACACATTGACCATGACTTTGAAATATCTCAAATAGAAAATTATGTGTGTGTGTGTGCGGTGTGCTTAGCGACACACTGTCTAGCAACTATACGGTTACAAAAACTTCAAAAACAACACACACACACACACACACATTTCCGTCACAAGTCATATAACATAAATAAATTATTGTTCAATAATTTTCTAAAAAAAAAAATGATAATTAGAGGTATGAAATTATTTAGAAATCGATTATTTTTATTGCGCTTCTATTGTTCATTGGATGATGGTGGTTATGGTACAGTGAAAAATACTGATGGAATCTTTTCGGAACGTGAAGCAGCAATGGAGAATCAATATTTTCGTCGGAAAACATTAGAGGATTTGCAACGTTTGAAGAAGGAACGTGAAATAAGACGCCAACGGAAAACTGCTGAAGATATTAAAAAGTATGTGGAGGAGAGGGATCGACAAAATCAAAAATGATTTATTTGCTGATTTCTAATAAATAATAAACCTTATGAATTTTTTCTCACAAGGTTTTTCCTATGTTATTACAACAATAAAAACAAATAAATACAGCTGTTCAGATAAATTATAACTGTTTAAACAAAAATTGTTTGAATTTATTTTTCTATAGAATTATTAGAAGATTCGGGCTAGAATTCCAAAATCGATAACGACCCCAAAATGATTCCACGTTCAAATGAACTCAATCTAACAAAAAGACGACACGATATTTTAAAAGTCCCTACAGGGAGGTAAAGGAAAGACGAATTTGACAAAGAAGAAGAAATTCTCCCAAGTATATATACTTATATATGTAGCAGCACAGCTGTTCAAAGTTCAGTTTTCGGGACGCTCGCTTTCAATGTGTGTGTGTTTGAAATAATATATTAGACGGAAATACACAATCCTACCACCCCTAGATACTAGTTTGGAATTATTGTGCATCAAATGAGAATAGATAGGGAGCGAAAAACGAACATATTTTTTTATTTTCGAGAAGAAAGATGGTGTAATACAATAACATAGATAACATATAGTTGGAAAGCACAAATCAAATAAAAAAACAAAAGATTTTCCATTAGCTTGATTATTTTGCACCCTTTTTTTGTTTGTTTGTTTATTTTTTGAAAGGTAGACATATCAAACTTTCGGCAATTGTTTTGATAATCTGACATTGATTGAAAAATAAATAAAATTAATAATCACTCAACTTTGATTAGAAATCAGGATTATTTGATGTAATTTAAACATAAACACACCTACGTACATAAATCTCAAATTAAAAACAAATATAAACCGACGAATTCCAAAAAAACAAGGAAGTTTACTGTTTGTTTTAACTGTTTATCAACCAATGGGCGATAAGAGAATTTCACGAATTTCGGAAAAAAAGAAGGATAGTGTAGGCAAAAGTGAAATTCAAATATTATGAGGGTAAATTTTATGTATATGTGGTGGTGGTGGTAGAAAACAGAACAGTATTAAAACACCGGAACGCGCATATTATGGGAGGATTAAGGGGGATTTCAAGTTTTACTGTTGGTTCTAATGTAATAAAATAGATTTAATGTTAGAGGGTGGCAGAATATATCCATATATTCACATATAAATAGATACACATTCTATATATAGACAAAATAGGGGATGATTTATAAAAAAAAATTAGAAATATTATTTGTATCGATTTTTTTTTAAAAACCCCCAAAAAACAACCTGATTCTACAGACGGGAAAATCTGAGAAGGCTTTCAAGTGCTGTAATCTACCTAAAATAATCACATTAAAACAGTGGTTCTATGGTAGTTGTAGTAGTGAAGTAAGGGATTATTCTTTTTCGATATACTTATAATTCATTTATTGACTTAAGTTAGTGATAGAAACGTTTTTTTTCTCGTCGGACGCCACCAATTCAGTTTCAAAATTCAAACTTTGCACGCCATGAGCAAAACGTTGTTAACTGACAGTTGAACGATTAAATTTGGACGATGAGAATTTTATTAAGAACGAATAAAAGTGAAAGATCAAAATCGCAGTCGATATTTTCTATATTTGTGTCTGTTCATAATTAGTTTTATTATTTGAAATTGTAATTTTCTGATAAAAACGAGAAAACGATACCTACCTACATTTTAAATTACAATTTACAATGAGATATTTTTCATTAGAAATTATTAGTATTTTATATATTTTTTTATACCTACATGACCTAAAAATTAAATAAATTTCCAAGACATTAATTTTCTTTCGTTCTCTTTACAAACAGTGATCTCTTTGATGTTGATCATCGTCTCTACTTGAAAAAATTTCAATTATTGCAACAATTTACAATTTATGATGTCTAAGGAAATATATAAAGATGAGGATAATAACGGAAAATTGTTTGATTAAATGTGTATCAAAGGAATGGTAGTCGAACAGAAAAAAAAACTAAACAAGAACAATATAACATTTTATTGTGGCATCCTTATTTTATTAAGATTGGTTTCCATTGATTTTCTTTTACCACAAAACATTTTAATTCGCCTCAAGTTATTTCTAGTATCTAGCAAGCAATTACAACATAATTAAAATTAATAAGTCATTATACGTATACCGTAGATATACTTGGAAGCTGTATTGCTAAAGAATTCCAATTAATAATAAATAAACATTAGGAAAACAACAACAAGAATTTCAACACTACGAAGGTTTGTTTAGGGGGCGCTTTCCTAAATAAAATTTGGCACTTTCTGTAAACATTTGAAAGTAAACCAGAGTATATTTACCGAAGAAAAAAAATCAGACAAAATACCGGATGAGATAACGGAAAGTAGGAAAGAACTTGTGAAAAACGTCTAACAAACAACGTAAAAGTACAAACTTCCTTTATTATTTTTTCACATAATGTTTTTATAGCTATATAGATGCCAACAACAATTGATTGATAAAAACAAGAACAACAACAACAACATAAGTTTATTGAATTGTTGTAAGTGTTAGTTTGTTTTTTACACTAAATAATTCCAAGTGAAATGTGAAACTTTCAACGTTTGATTAATTTGAGAGAGAGAGAGAAGAGGAGGAAATCTTAGCTTTATTCGATATACCTGCCACTCCCTTTTCGTACCAAACTAACTGAAATGCTCAATTGAGAAACACTTCTTTTCCTTCAAAAAAAAAACGATCCTTTTCAGTACAATATCGCAAGAAGGAAGGGGGAAATATTGGAAAGTGTTTAAATTAAATTGTAGCCTATCCCGGCGCACCCACCAAAATTTCAATCGAATAAAAATTCTATTTTTCCTCCGGCATTGTCTGTTCTCTCCTGTGTTTGTGTATGTTTGTGTGTATGTGTTTTTGGTTGTTGTTAAACTCATCATCAACAATATCGAATCGAAATGTCATTTTGGAATTTTGTAGAATATTGTTCCAGACTTGTTCGCAATTTATATTGATTCTCCCTAATCGTATTATAGGTTTATTTCGATGTCATGTTGTTTAACATAATGATAGCGCGTCAAAATTATTTCCGGATTCTACGGTTACGTAAATGCGTATTGTGAATGTTGAATTAAATGTCAAGGTCCATGTTGCCGGACAAAATCGGTCAACAACATTTCACCAAATTATACATTCTTTATACAAATTGAATCAATTGTTATCTAGTTGATTGAATATACCACCGCATTGTAGGTACGACGTCTATTATAATAAAATAATCCTTGCAAATTTCCGTAAGCACATTGAATATGTATCAACGACCCACATTGGATACGCAACGAAATTACTAAATCAGACACGTGCAACATATAAATATGTAAATATGTCCGAAATAAATCGAAACAAACAAAGAAGAACGTTTTTACGTTTCGAATATCAGAAAACTCACCTCTTCAGGATCGATGTATGCACTCGGTCCGGATATCACAGGGTAAGGTACTGGTAAACCACGACTCTGAAAGAATAACCACATTATAAAAATTACTGTGCTCCACTGACCGGAAAAGATCTAATTAATTATCGAACAATCGAAATTACTCTTCTGGAAAGAGTTAATTTCAACATTAAATATTTATCTATCTCTATACTATTCATTATTTTCCTGTTGAAAAAAAAATAATTTTATAATAGCTTATTCATAATTATTTATAATTTCCCATTACTATCCACATTATTTTATCTAAATTTCCATCAATATTTATTCGTTTTTTTTTTATGGCATACGTCGTAACTTTATCTCTTTTATTGTTGTATTTGATCTACCAAATAGGTAGTTAAAATACAATAAAAATCACACCGTTAAATATCGGTAGATCTAAAGGGGCGCAATATAACATTGGGGAAACAGAGACGATTCTATGCCATATGTATATTCTGCACTTAATCAAATTTGGTTGGCCGACTTAGTTCTGAAGTACCAAGGAACAATTGTTAATCTACACTTAACGTTGAGTGCAGCTGGCGCAAATGTGTTTGTTGAACCTAATTGGTATCCATCATCACTTGTAGTGTTTCATTGGGTTCAAAATAGGTCTGATCCTCATCTATGTTTCTTAGAGTGGTGAGAGATTTCCACTTTTATTTATAGATCCAAACTGTAGCCAACACAAAATAACTGTTAATCTTGAATGATATTGACGTGATTTGTGTTATTCGTTTTGATATAACGACCAATTTCCCAAATTCTCTCCCATTATATCCGATAATTCCCAAACGAAAAAAAAACAACAACAACAAACAAACTATAAAACATGTAGGTTAGTGAAATTTATGATCAATAGCAATTTTTATAAATTCTGAAAATGGAAGCTAGGCTTCTTGGACGTGCGGTATATATTGGGGAAACTGAAATTCCATTTGATGTAAAGACGTGAGTTGTGGTGGTATCTAGAACCCCCTTAGGATTGAATCAATATAAAATAGAACGTTCTGTGTTGGGCAGTCATATTTTCCTTCATGTGACAAACTACACACTATAAATAAATATAAATGTTGGCAAGCACTTAACAACATGAATGTTTTAAGAAGGCAAGAGTAGCGTGACACCTGTTCATAATCAAAAACATTGCCGTTTTTCGGGTAAATTTATTTTAAACTTTTGTTTTTTTTTTAAACGATCAATATAAAAATAGAACTTTGCGATTTCTCAATAAATTCTTAAATAACAGAATGTATCGAGTTTATTTGTTTTTGAGACGAAAATGTTTATCTTTGTTATTAATTTGCATAGATGTAAACCATCCATTTTACAACCTGACGAGATAATGTAACAAATCTATATAATTTGTATGTAATGAGCTTATATTTTCACGACAAAACAACATACAACACCAATTCAAATAGTGGAAGAATTCTCAACATTTTTATACACATGTATAATATATACGATCAGTTTAATGTTTATGGTTAACTGAGTTGTTGTAAATTTTGCCCAAGTTATACAAACATTAACCGTAAAACAAATGGAATGGTAAAGGTGTAGATTCTGTTGTTTTTAACCGCATTCTCCATTTGCAACAAACATTAAATGTTGAGCTATTATCATTGTTGAGCCATTCTGGACCTATTTGGGAGCAGCAACAAAATAACAATGATGGCAATTTGACTTTTACAAACAAGAAACTATTCCCACATTTAAATGAAACAATAGAGAATTAAACAGGTGTTTGATAAAAATTTACAACGTTCGCCTTGTAAAATTGTCCAGATATAGATTACTTCACTTATACGTACTTACTGTAATTACAGACGATTCACAACTACATTTCTACTCTCTCTCTCTCTCTCTCTCTCTCTCTGTCATCTCGTTTCGTAACTATTTAAACGATGAGAAAATACAATAATTCCAGATAAATAGAACAAACACAGAGATTGCACGAGACTAATAAACACAAGGACCTAGAAAAACAAAAACTATTAACAACTACTAAATGAAATAAAACAAGAAAAGCAAGATATAAAAACTGGATAGAAAGTTGTAGGTCATATCATTATAAATTTTTTTGTTAATTTTCCTTAGAGAGATAGTCGGAGAAAAAGAAGTTTAGGTCAACTAACTTGTTAAAATTGCAGATGATGAATCTTATGAATAACGAACGAATTAAGGATAGGAAGTCACAGGTACAACAGCAAAAACAAATTACAAGAAAGTAGAACAAGAATATAATTATTGTGTTTAGATCGATGTAAGCCTTTAAGGTGATTATCGAAATCAAAACAGGACGAACATTTCTTTATGATATGTCGATTTTCATCCGTACTCAATGCTTGAAATTACAATAGTAACAACAATGAAAAGAATGGAACAAACGATATCTTTGAGATATGGTGCAAATAACCAATTTGTATACGCTTTTTTATTGCTTTACTTGTCTTCAACTGGCATACAAAATCGCATAAATCGAATTGTTTATTTGATGAAGACACAGTTGTCTTGGACAACACACACAACTTTTTCTAGCTTCTTCACGTACAAGTGAAGTTTTTACGATTGTATAAAATTATGCGAAACGAGTATAGTTGATTGATGAAGTGAAACACCACCTTTGCCACACAGAAACATTTGAAGGACCAGAAAAACAACAATAAAAACAAACAAACACAACATCGAGATTGAGATCGAGACGTTCGTTTCCGACATCGATTTGGCTTCAATCTTCTAGCAATTTTGCGGCAACAACAGTAGTCACTTTATAGAGATTTTATTGTTTTTCTAACGATTGTGAAAACGATGCTGAGATTTATAGCACACGGTAAGAAAGTTTATTTCACTTGACAGACAACATAAAACTTTTAATTCTTTTTTGACATTTCCAATGAATATAATTTGAAAGAAATTTACATATTTTCCACCAACTATGTGAACATCGGAAAAGAAATGGAAAAGAAATATTTTCATATACAGAAAAAAAAAACCGTTGCTGGCAGTCTTGACCTTTTTCGTTGTATAGAAAATAAGAAAGTAGTAGGAACAAACAAAAAAAAATAAATAAAAATAATTTAGAACAACAATTATAGATAATATGATTATAAATTTGATTTCTTTGTTTTATTATTTTTCTAAAACAATAATATGGGAGGGATTTTATAGATTTATTTGAGTCACGAACACTTAAATTTGATGCCTGTTAAATCGTGACCTAAGGAACTATCACTGAAATAAAATATTATTTTCCCATCTCAGCAAATCATCTTTTATATAAGAGACGTTTGTTTTTTTGTTCTTGTGCGCTACTGTAACAAATTAAATGGCTATATCGAAATTGGATAGAAGATAACAATAGCAAAAAGTGACAAAACACCCAAATTTTAATCAAATCTTGTAATTAATTTTTTCTGATAATTATATAGAAGAATAATCAGTTAATTATAGAGGAGTCGCTCAGAGTTTGTTTTTTTAATAATGTAATTACGTTTTTCATAAAAGTTTAGATTAAAATATGTTACAACAACAACAATAATAATAATAACAACAACAACACCCAAATTGAGTAATAGCGTGATGATGGAAAACCAACCACATTTTATAAGGACAAGCAAATAACACACCACATTAATCAGCCTATGTTCATTTTATAAATCAATTTATCACTTTTATAAATATTCTTTCGTTAACAATACGAACATAGAAGGGAAATTGCTAGAGCGTGAGGTCAATATTGTAATAAAACGTCAACACTTTTCGAAAATAACAAATAATAACAATAATAACAATATATAATATTGTAGATAAAGATATAGAGTTGGAAACAATTCTATTGTGTCCGGTAGTGGTCGTTGTATTTTTTTTTCACCCTTCATCATTATCGCCATATCTATCAAATATATATACACATATCCACACGTGTATGCGTAGGTGGCAACGCAAAAAAAAATGGCCATTTAGAGAGAAGAAGAAAAACGCACACCCGAAGAATGGTTGATTTATAACGCTTTTATGATTTTTCATTCCATTGTATATATACGTTGAAAATGCAATAATAGTTGAAATATTATTGGTGGAGCACCGACAAAAAAGTTGATGGCCATTTATTCAAATAGATTTACTCGCTTTTGTTTCCAGTTGATTTTATTCATAAATATGAATGTTAATAAGAAAACGGAAAACAAAGGCATTGGATGGTTTAATATTTATCTCTTTTGGGTTTTATAATCTGTAGAGATTTTGATGAAAAGTTTTGGGTTGAGATACACAGATAGATGATCAAATTCTTGCAAAATGTAAAATTGCAACATTATTCTTCAAGTTTATCATGAATTTTTTATTATTTTAATCGAGTACACTTGAGTATTATATCGTGAATTTTTTATTTACAAATTTATTTCCTCAATCCACCATACATTATACAGGGTGTCAAAAGTAAACTAAACACTTAGGAAATTAAGTCCTTCGAACAAAACAAAAAGTTGCTCGTAATTTCCAAGAGAGAGACAGAGAGAAAGCGAGCGAAAGAACAAAAAAAAACCTACACGAAAAACATCTAGAAAACGTTTGATATTTGTGTTTAAATACATTAAAGTTAATTATTCAACGGCATCTAAATAGTATTTGAAGCGTTGAAAGGAGCCTGGTAGTTAATTAGGAAATAATGGAAATTTATGTCAATTTATTGAGGATACTGTGAATTCTTCTCAGTTTATAATTTCTTTTTTATTTATTGAAATATTGAAAAAAAAACGGTGAGCTAATGAAGTGAGGTCAATAACATTGATCTGTGTTTTAACGTTAGCTGTTAATACACCATGTAGGCGGTCCAACTATGCTGAAATTGCAGAAGATTCTTACTTTCCTTAGGTGATTGTAGCCAATACGATTTCAAATTTATTGATTATAAGCTTAAAAACGATTTTGCATTCTTCCCACTTGGAAAATTTGATAAACATTAACATTTTCGAAATGTTTATTAAAACATGAAACAGCCTGTATGCATATCGTGTATGATATTTAATAAAACATAAGTCTCTTTTTATGTTTATTTATCTTGTGGAAAACTAAATAAATAATTAATTAATTAAATACAAGTTACGCCTTTGTTAAATATTTCACTCCTAATAAATAATACAAAATTATCTATGTAGTTTTGCATTTTCATTAAGTATCTACTGTTTATTATAATAATTCTATTTATTAAACAAAAAAGATCTTTTCATGTGTACTTCATTGTAGCACGAATTAGCCAACCAAAAAAAAACTGTAAATTTTTCTTTTATATACCTACACAAATGTGATTTCTAAACAAAAATTATCTTGACAGAAAAATCTGTAAAAACAATCTCTCCTTCTCCATATAACTATTGTAATCATTTTTCTATCCTTTATAATATATATTTTGTGTATTATAATTTATACAAATTAATTTTATTTTAATCTTACACGAATAAAATTTAAATATGCATGAATGTTGAAAACGAAAAGAACAATTTTTTATTATGTTCATGTTAAATAATATAGAAACATGGAAATTAGTGAATGTGGAACAGTAATTACTCGTTACCGATTCAACTACGACTTCACCATTTTAACAATGATAATGAGAGATAATAGGCTTTTGAAATTGTTTTGGATTTATTCTATAAAGAAACGACAGAAAGATAGGTCTTCATCAACTATGATCAATAATAAAAAATTTAACTCATATTCGATGCTGTGAAATTAATGTGGTGGAACAAGGCAAAAGATGAAACATAAGTTATTATGGATTTACTGAATAGAATAAAAGATAAATCGCTCGATAAAACATTGAAATGATCAATGGGCAACATTTAGTGAATTATTTCCTACGATATTTCATTTTTAACAAAAATAAAAATTCAATCAATATTACATTCAGATTTTATTTTATGAATTGGAACTTAAAGCAGCAATAATTGAACAATTTCTCAATACTTAAAGATAAATGAATTGGAAAAATGTACTCTATAATCGACAAAATCTGACAGCAAAATTACGATAAAAAAAAATCTTGAATACGATCTGAATTTAGAAGGTGATTATTATATTTATCGTTGTGTTGGTTGAATTGAATTGATTGGTAACCGAAATGAAAAACCCAAGTGTCATTGAACCAAAAAACGTTAGACAATATCAATGAATTAAACAAACGGTAATGCGAAAAAAATAAAAACAATAAAAAATTTTTAAAGAAGACAATGAAAACAAAAGGCAACAAAAAAAAAGCCGGTGGTTAGCGACAATTGTTCTTCTATTGAAGGATACACATTCAATCAGCTGGTCAAGGACAATGCAATACACCTGCAATTGCATGGCAACACATTTAATTTATATTTCAGAATTGTTTGATCGGAATCCAATTACTTTTTCAGATAACTGTTGTGTGGCCACAGATTAGGATCGTTTTATCCTGAAGGCAGGTAATTGCTAAAAAATCAACTATTTTCCTGTTTTTCTATCTTAATCGAAACAATCACGAGAGGCCAGAACGACAACAACAAACAACAAACAACGATACCGTTAAATCCCTGAAGAGTTTCTCGATTTCTTTTCGTATATTTTGTTGTTGTTGTTGTTGTTCAAAGAAACCACAAGATCTCTCTCTCTCTCTATTTTGTCCTAATAAAGCTTCACTACTGTAATTTAAATCATAGGAAATTTATTCCGCATTGATTTATGTTGCAAATAATAACGTTTTCCATCAGGATAATAAGCCAACAAATCATATACTATCTAGCTGCCAACATCGACATATACATAAATGGAAAATGCTCAACCATTGAGTTATTTAATTGTAATTAAATTTACAATTTTCCTTTCATTTTATTTATTGTTTGTTTGTTTGTTTTTTGGTTTTTGCTTGAAATCTTACCTGTTTAACTATAATTTAAATGATACAGTCATCAGTGAATTAATAACGGTTTAGACACCTTACGGGGGCTTCTTGTCGCATTTAATTTTAATGTAACATGGAGTTTTAAAACCAGCTCTTATGCCACTTTTTTTTACTTCCCTCCCATTAAACTCTTCTCGTCATTATTATTATTATTATTATTATTGAGAAAAAGTCGAAACAAACTAATTTTGCAACTAGTTATTAGTTACAGTTGATTTGTATAGATTTTGATTACAGCACACCTTTTCATTTACATATTTAATTGAATTAGAAATTGGAAAATTTCTCTTGTTACGATTAGATGATGATTTTTTTCTCTTTTGAAAAACGCTAGCAGTAATCTTCAATTATTTGAATTCTTTGATAGATGTATAGTAAAAAAAAAGAAAAAGAAAAAGGAAAGACTGAAAGTCAAAAGAATCTTATTTGGTTCATCTACTACGATAAGAATGTGTTTTGTTGTTGAAATTCTCTAACCGAACTTCAAATGATGATGGTGGTAGTATAGTTATGTGTTTCTCCACTAGCAAAACACACACACCACCCTCTTCTCTAAGATGGAAAAACGAAATGGAAAATTCGAGTGTTGTTCTATTTGACGAGACAGGCAGAAGTAGAAGAAGCAAAAAAAAACAGTTATCCGTTATTACATCAATAAAATACAGAAAAAAGAAAATGGATGAATAGAATGGAAAATGTTACTACGATTATCGGTAAATACCTGTTATTTTTTTATGGTAAACAATTGAGTTTTCTTTCCAACATATACATGTGTGGTAGTGTGTTCTTGTTGTTGTTAGATAGATATCAATTGTTTTAATGAAAAATTCAGGAGTGAAGTGTTTCACGCACGTAATGTTTAATTGCTTGTCTCAGAATCACAACATAAACATTTCATAAAATTGATTACATATAATCGCACTTTGATAAAGTTAATATCTGTATGAATATACAGAAGAAAGTAAAATCGAATAACTGTCGAAACAACAACATTAATATAAATGAGATAAACATACACATATTTACTAAATTCTCAAAAGGAATCAACTATAAGCATAGTTGTTAAAACGTAAATCTCCCACTTCTATATGCAACGTGAACTTTAATTAACTTGTGAATATAAAATTCTCTTTACAAATAGATAACTCAAACTTCTTGGTAGGTATTAGTTGATTTATCATCATACGCCATAACTTTAATACGATACAAACTTGGAAAAATGCATAATTTACGAAAATCTAACAACAACAATACGGTTGCCCGACAATAACGTGACAATAAAGATTAATATATGTATATATGTGACCAACTGCAGGCCAACAATGTTTAGTTTGTTAATTAACAACAAATATTGATGGAGCCTAATTTGATTGTTTGAATAATTGTAATTAACTGGACTTACCTGTACAATTTCCAGGATATGTTGACATTTCTCCCTGACATTGTTGAAAGGACAACTAATAGACAACCTCAAAATGATAGGTAAATGTAAAGTTATCAATTCTAGATATTCCTTTGGGACATCATTAACAGTATTTCCAACAATATCAGCTGAACACGAACATCCATTTGATACTGTTGTTGTATTTTGCAAACGACAACTATCTCCATTATTTGTTGTTGTTGTTGTTGTTGTTTGTTGAACTTTTGTTGTTGTTGTTGTTAAATTATTGAAATGTTTTGGACTACCAACACCATCCAGCCAGCCTTCTACCGTTTTTGCAATTACATCTAATGCAATCTCCCGTACTTCATTATCACGCGAACATATAGGCATACAAAAGCGCGAAATCAAATCTAAATCTTTAAATAAACTATCATAATTATCTGTACCGAACATCACATCACGGGATCCATTATTTATATCGTTATTATTATTATTTGATTTATTAAATTCGGTTTGGACGAACATTATATTAAGGCAAAATGATTTTATTTGTTATTTGCTGTGGTTGAAAAGAATAGTGTAGTCCCCGGAAAATTTTTGATTATCGATCAATTAAATTAATTCTAATAACAAAACGAAAACAAAATAGTTAATACTTTAAAGGTAATACTTGTAGGGTAGATGTAGGTTTGATTATACGATCGAAAATTTTCTAAATAGCCACCTTTTCCAATACAGGGAGAACACACCTGAAATGAAACAAGAGAGGAAAAAATCAGTTTCTCTTTCCGTGTTCGTTGATTTTGTTAGTAGTAATTGCCCAATTTAAGCACAACTTCCGAGATTTCAAAGTCAATTCAAATTCGAACTTCCTATTTGATTGCGTGTCAAAGAAAAACTGTGGTAAATTGGACGAACGAAAATAGAAAAAATTGAATGATTCTCTATAATTGTTACAACAAAATTCTAAATTTGTACATCTATCAAAAAGGCATTTTTCAATTTTAGAATACAAATCAGAATCAGTTAAACCACAATCTACTGAAATAGAAGAAATGACAGTCTCGTTTATTTTCAGGAAATTAAGCCGCTAGCAGTGTTCTCGATTAATATTCACGATATAATTTTAGATTGATGGTGATGATAAAATACCAAAATCTGGATCGAATTGTCAAAACAGTTTCCAGCTACTTGATAGATAATTGTCAATTCAGGCAAAAAGTGTTATTAATGACCATATTTTTTATGAGATTTCCAACTGTATTCGACAAATAAAAAAACTACCGAGCTAATGAGAAGCAGAGGCACAATCTTTTAATAAACTTGTTAATGAATTATACATGGACAACAAACAACCACAAGACAAACTGATTGAGAAGACAAAAGTTATAAAATAATCTACTGTTAAATTGTTGTTTCTCCTTTGTTTTTGACCTGAACTTTCCATTTTGATTCACTTTTAGAATTTTGAGTGAAATTTTGAATAGAACACATTCACTATACAACAAGCAGAAAGTTCAAGATCACTTATTTGTATTGGAACGATTTGATTTTTATCGATTTTCCAAACATTGAATGGTAAACGCATTTCCCTGCTAATAACGATTATAATTCATCATTACAATGCCGCACACGAAATCATCTCTAAATGTTACTTTACAGGTCAGCTTTAATTTTAAAAAAGAAAAGATCCAAAAAAAAATGATTTATGCTCTCTCCTATTTTAAATCCACCGAGAGATACTGACAAACGACGCTCTCTGAATTTCCCAGGGTTAACATAAAAGTTTTTCGAAAAGTTTTTGTAGTGAATAACAAGATTGCAACTTACGAATGAATTTCGTTACAGCTGACTGGTTGAAGTTGTCGAAACTTTTAAAGCTGATGACGAAATTGATAAATAAGCAAAATCGTCAGATAACATTTAAAGATGATGAGTGATTTAGACGTGTATTGAGAATATTCATAATGAAAATGTTGATTTATTAATCTTTTTTTTTTGATTAAAATAAATGCTTGTCAAAATTTGATCGATTGTTGTAATTTCATTTCCTTTCAAATTTTTAGGTCATTCTGAATGTTTCTGTACGAAAAACAAAATTTAACTAATTAATGATTCTCGTGTGTAATCGTGTCATACAAATTCATTTGAAAGAAGAAATAAAAGTAACACAGTAATTCTCTAGGGTTGAATAAGAATCTACAAGGTAGTGGTTAACGTTGACAACGGGCTTTTATGTTGCTTGTTGAAGACCTAATTACTGTTGCCATTAAATTTATCGTAAATATAGCTACTGTTACTTGATGAAGTAATTGTTGTACTATCTACCACTGGTTACCTATAGATAGTAGAAAACTGTAATTCATTTGTTTACTTACTGTTCTTATCGTTCTTTACTAAATAACCTTGTGTATTATTGTATATAACAATTATCGAATATATTTGTTTATTCTAAACTATACCTCTGTAGGTATATTGCACGCAATATTTAATTATATCAACCGGAAGAGTAATTAACATTATTTCCATTAGAAAAGTTCACGCACTGAACAAACGCCAAACGAAATCAATTTGATTCATAAAAAAAATGTGTTCCTCTCCTTCTATCAAAATCAATAAATCAACAATTAACCGTTAGATTTTTGTATAATCTGACCCAATCAACGTACTTACAAATAAATACTTTGTCCTCCTGACCAAAATAATTGAGTTCTGTTTTTTTTTTCAACGTTCGTTTTGAAATGTAACACACACACACAAAAAAAAAATCAATTTGATAATCAATTATTTTAGTTGTTGTTGTTGTTCTATTTTCTGTTACGGTTTCAATAAAAAACTTTTAAGATTATTTAGCTTTTGTGTTTGGGCTTCTAGTGAAAGTTAAATAGAGGGATCTTAAAGAGGGTTTTTTTCCCCGTGAACAAGCTTCGAGGACATAGCAACAGGAATTATACGAAGTCTCTACGAATTTTCAATAATTTGTTAGATGTGGTGTATTTATTTTTGTAACGAAATCTTTATACAGACAGTGAGAGATTGGTTGAGGAAAATGACTGGAAAGTGGGCAGTTGTGGTGTAATTCGTTTTAATTTGTTTAAATTATCGAAAGTTAACGAGTGTCCCAGCGAATATTTTTTTAGAATGATGAATTAATTTGTAAGTTTTTGCTCATTATGGGCTGTATTGGATAATCAGCAAGTCGAAAGGTTGACACTCTAAAGGGGATGAAATGGAAATTATAGCCCTACAAATTTTCTAGCACACCGACTACAGAACTCTACTGTGTAGTGTTTACTGGTATATACTGTAGAATACCTTCGTACTCTATAGAATTTTTGATTTTTTCCAAACAAATAGGATTATTAATAAACGAAACACAATAACTGAAACTATACGCGAAGTCCCATTAAAATCTAATTATACTTAAATCTAATGGCTTCTAAGGATTTAAAAAAACAACAACAACACACACAAATATTCAAGAAATTTTCAATGACTGTATACGTATTAAAATTGGCTGAGAAATCACGATATCCCCAATTTTAAACCTAGGATTACACACCACCACCCCTCCATTAAAAATCCTCCCCCATAAAACTAATAATCCAAATTTGAATATTAGCCCTTATACGGGGGTAGATACCTACCGAATCCAATATTTTGTAATATTGAAACATCCAAAATGTCAACCCCCCCCTACAGTATAGAATTCTTATAAATTAGTGGAAATAATAAATTATGATTCATTGGTTGCATCACGTCAGCAAAAAAATAAAGAAAATGATTACCCTACATAATTTTCACCTTGTTTCAATTTAAGGTTAATTTAGAATTGATGTGTGAATGAAGGGAATTAACTTTCGTTGATACTGATGTCAACAGAATCCCTTTCTATAAATAAGAAAAAAACCATCAAATCAAGGACTTACCTTCTACGATTTTATTTCGATTTGGTAAGGAAATTAACAGGAAGCTATCGAAATTGGGGATTTGTTGATGTTTATTTGTAAATAAATCGAAAATAATAAACACTAAGAAGTAATTGCCGTAATTAAAAAATCAAGGAGATGATGATGGATGTGAAGAGAAAGAAACAAACCGACCGGCTTTTCACTGAAGAGAAACTGACAAGTCGATGGTATAATGATGGTTGGTGGTGGTGGTGGTGGTGGTGGTGGTGAAGGAGACACCGAAATATGTGTGTATTTGACATGCGCACGATTAAACAAAGACTGTAACCTCACAAAATTTGAATGGAAAATTTTCGAAATTTTCAAAAATGATTAATGAACAACACACTCACCGAAATTTCGAGTATCTGTTCCTTTTTTCTCTTGGTTGTAATTCTTTTAATAAATTCCCATCCGAACACACTAATTTATTCGAAATGCATTTGATTAATTTATGTCTCTGTAATTTATTGTTAAATGGAAACTGTTAATGTTAATATCTTCTGTAGCCGGTGTTCTATTCTGCGGCTGTTCGTTCGATACACTTTGACAATGAACTCAGCTGACTGGGGAAAATTGCATTGCGCAATCGCAGCTGTTTCCTTTTGTACCTATATATATATATATATATATATATATATATATATATATATATAAGCCCCATACTTTTTTTTGTTTTTTTTGTCATCATGCTAATCCAGCTGCACCTTGTATCTATGTGAGGCCAATAATGACAACAGTGGTGGTAAATTAATATGAACGGTAGAGGAAAATCGACCATTTTCGCATCCATTATTGGTTCTATACATTATTAACATCACTCAATACGGCCTACATTTATATTAATTAATTCATTCATTAATTTCTATCTTCATCATTTGTAATTACCATTTTAAATTGAATTTTGCATTAGAGTATCCAATTATTTGGATTTTAATTGCAACACAAATCATATGGTGAGACGTCAAAATCAGCTGGTTATGAATTAGCCGTGCATAACTACCGGGGATGATCAAAAAAAAACGTCCAGCATTTCTATTCGAATCTATATCTAAATAAAAATATGATTGACTCTCCAAACGAGAACAATGGAATTCAGGACGATGTATTTCCTCCATCATGTAGACACCCACAAAAAAGGGATTATTCAAAATTCGACCTAAAAGAGGATGGAATGGGGTCAAAATGTGCTTATATAAATTCCTTAATATTTGTTGATTCCTTGGACCTACGAATGTGAAATTTGATGCATGCATTCCTTATATGACGCGCACAGATCCACTAAGAAAATTGGTGAAATACGTATGGCAAACAACAGAGGATGGAATTTCGATGGTCGTTTTGCACACGGCTGATGGTAAAAACTGAAAATACCTCCATCAGAAACTGTAAATTGATTGATGATTAATTCACATTTACTTCTACAAACAATTTTACAGAAATGCGTTCCAGCTGTCTAGTTATAAACAAAGCAATCTGGAATTGCCGGTAGGAACATACCTAATAATGATTTCCACTAATCTACGAGGTGTTGTTAGAATGAATATATATCAACATGAAAATGGTGAAATATATATTTTTTTGTCTAATATAATTTATAAATCAATTCTTATGATACACACTAACAAAATTTCGTTAATTGTTACAATTTATATAATTAAATAATTTCAATTTATCTTACACTTTATGTTTATTTCGATTCATTTTGGGCGACTTGGCGACATCTTTCAGTCGCTACCTCAATTGCTCCTATTACTGCTGCACGGAAATCTGTAACAAATTATGTACAAACTACAGCAGAAATATTTGTAAATAAGAATTGGCAAACATAAAACGTTATTCATCATAAAATGGCCAAATAAATGCGACAAAATTGAGATGGCATTCCAAAGAAAATCGAACAGCCTTACTGCCCGTTTCATCGGATTCACAAATTTTTATTTTCGTTGATTTCTAACCAGAATACGACTGTATCCTTGTTATTTTTGTTGATAGTGGAGTTTATTCAATGGAATTTGACTTTTGCTAAGATAAGACACCGCGATTCCCTTAGAGGTCACAATTCGCAGTTTCATAATTGCTTATTGTCCTTCTCTCCAGTCTAAATTTATGATAAATTATTGCGCCTTCCCATAAGATATTACGCAAATTTTGAAACAGAGTTATTATTTTTTATCGGTCTTTAATTACCCAATGAAAACATGTGCGCACACAAACAAAGATTTGATCAGTAATCGAATGGCACAAAGGTTACTTACTATACCATAAACAATTCCATAAACCGGAATTATCTGGATTATTTTAAATTTAACATGTATAGAAAATTATAAAATAAATTCGAGCTATTTCTAATTATTGTTATTATTGTTATTTACTCACTTTTATTCTCCAAATAATGTAATGCGGCCGCTGTTGAGCCAGCTGGTGATGTGACGTTATCTTTCAAAATGCCAGGATGTAATTTTGTATCTCTGACCATCTGTCCTGCACCTAACACAGTTTGTGATGCTAATCTGTATGCCAAATCTCTTGGCAAGCCCATTTTAACACCGCCATCCGCTAGAGCCTCAATCAAAACATAAACCTGTAATTTACAAACAATTCCTAAGCAATTTGATTATTTTAATCGATAAAGAAAGTCATACATAAGCCGGCCCTGAGCCACTCAAAGCAGTAACTGCATCTAATAGATTCTCTGTAACTTGTTCACAAGTACCGATTGATTCTAATAATCGTTTTGTAATTAACGAGTCCTTCTCTGTGACTTTGGAACCATTAACGAACACTGAAGCACCACTTTGAACTAGTGCTGGTATGTTGGGCATTACACGAATGACACGGGCATCTTTCGGCAGATACTAGCAAAGATCGATTTTATTATTGGATAATTGATAAATTATTTGAGCAGATATTTACATTTTCGAGTTGTTTAATCGTAATTCCCATTGCTATTGACAAATATAATTTGTTATTATCAATAGTTGATTCGTTTTTGATGTCAGCTAAGGCAATTTGTACAACCGATGGTTTCACAGAGATAATAACGATATCGGCATTTTTGACGACTGGTACATTTTCAAATAAGGATTCAGCACCTAATTCCTGTGATAATCAATTGATTTTCAATAAGTGATGGATTCAAAAATGATGATTTCTAATTAATTCCGCAGTTATAATTTGTGTGTTTTAGACGTTGTTGTTTTGTTTTTATTATAATGTTTAGCCAAATATTTGAATTTATACTAACGAGAACATCACCTTAAAAGCGTTTGCTGATGCTGAATCTGATGGATGACAACTGGCAATCATGGTTTCACCTTTGGCCAAACCTGCAAACGACATTCATCATGAAACTCTAAAGAAATGAAGTAGAACGATATACCTGCTGAGATGAATCCTTTCGCCATTGCTTGGGCCATTTTGCCACCACCAATAAAACCAATCTTCAATAATTTACTCGACATTTCTGTGATCTTCACTAATCTGCAACACGTATTTGTATATTTTTACCAATATTGTGCATTCGACATTGATCGTATCATGTAAACAAATGGAGAACTAATCTTTGTGGACATATTATTATAAACCTTATCAATAAGTAGGTTTGTACTTGTTTATTGGTATATATATGAAAAATTTCCATTATCTCAAATATGTCTGATAAGACACATGTTTTCAAAAGATGATGTTATAACATATATGTTTTTTTATTTTGAAACTTGAGCACACCACTGCGTGCTTTCGTCGACGTTTCCTACTGCTAAGTCCATGGTTTTTTTTTTAACCTAAACCTACAATATGTTATTGAAACGACCTGTAGTTTTGGTTTTTTATCTCCTTTATTTTTTATTGTAATTACGCAATTTCTTTGATGAAATCCTTGGTTCTTGATGTCCATTGAGTGCTGCAGTGAAATTGGTGGATGCGCCGGGTTTCAACAATAACATGTTAACGCAGTTTTTTCAAATTTTATTTATCACTGGCTTACAACCTCTGTTGACTGCTTTTATAAATCCTTACAATAATCAAAGGAACTAAAGTAATTAAAAAAAATATATATATATCTAAATCAAAAAAAAAAACAGAACAAGATAAAGCTTTATTCAGTATTAAATAGAGAAAAAAAAACATAAAGACTGTAGAGTTTAAATATTTTATAAATAATAAAAAGACGAAATTATTGTTGTTTTTATTGTGGCGTATTTGAATAAATAATTTTTTTTAAACTAGAACAACAATCTCGAACATAATCTTGAAACGAATTCGAACTATTAATTTATTTTTGTTTATCTACGAGTAAAATGGACGAAAATTTGCATCATTTTTGTCTTATGTTCCCGGACAATTCAACAATTTTGTTTTATTCCTTCGATTCGGATAATTTTTGTTTTTATTACAACTAACTAAGACATCATTGAAAAATTCTTTAAGGAACCCTACCGGCGGTTATTTTTCTTTTTGTCATCATCATCATCATCATCATAATTATCAACGTACAATATTTTGTATTTTACAAATGAAAAATTTGTTTTAATTTACTAAGAATTTAACTACAAACATCACAATTCATTGACTATAAAATTAGCCAAAGCATTGTATTTTGGGTAAATTGAGAAAAGAAACGTTATAAATATACATATACATATCAAGCAATTCTTTCATTCGCAGTTTTATTTTGTCACTAGTAAACAACAACAAAAAAAATTGTCAATAATTGTCATAGAAAGAGAATTTGAGTTTTTCTTCGATTTCCTAATTATTCAAATTGAAATAAATGCTATTTAACTGGATCTAATGTATCTTTGAGACGTTTCATCATATGTGAACCAATATCTTGTACTTCTGGCCATTGTCTTAATATAAAAACTGTAGCTAACACTATAAATACGGTCGTAAGAATCCTTACTCTGTAAAGGAAAGAGAATTTTACCAATTAATTTGTCTATTTCCACCTTTAAAAGTATTAGTTATGATTGACAGGCATACATGTGGGTTAACAACAAAAAAAAACAACACATACAGAAAAATAGTCAGTCTGGATTTATCACAGTAATCTAAAAAAAATCATTTTTTTTTCTCTCGAAATAAAACAAATGCTGTTTACCTAGAAATATCACGTTTTAGTTATTGTCCTTGCAAATTCGGCACCTCTTGCAGCATTTGTGAATTTTTGACTTGTTCCATCCACGATTTCTATTACAGTTACAGTTCTATCGTTATCCCTAATATAAAACAAAACAAAAATAAAACCAAATATAAATATATAATAGAAAAGCAGCATTTTTCGTTTGTTATTATCAAATAAACCAAGACTGACATTGTAAAATTGTTTGTATTAAAATAATGGATTTTTATGTTAATTCACCTGGTCCGTAAGAAGGGCATTATTATTCCAGCTCCTGTGGCGACTAATAACAAAACCACTTGAAGAACCGTGAGCAATATGTTGATTAATTTGACAACGAGAGCACGTGCATTTGAATTATCTAAGCCTTCTAATGTTACATATTGCTGTTGTTGAAGTGCTTGATGTTCCATTTTTTGAATCTAAAAAGAAACACATTTTCATTCAATTATTTACTTAATTCGTAGAGGGGAAAACAACGAAATTACTTTAGTTTGACAATGTTCTAAAATCTCGTGTATATCTCTGACTCTTTCTTCACTTTGATATTGCACTTTTTCTTCCATATCAGCCATTGCTTGTTTTAAATTTTCAACTTCATTCTGATGTAATTCAGTTAAATCATTAATTTGTTCTTCGAGACGTTCAGTGCGAAATCGTTCTTCCTGCAACAAAATTTTACAATAATTCAAATTAAAATTTGCAAAATCTACAATTTGGTTAATTTCACCTGTATTGCTGCATTCACATATTGAATCTCTTGTGGTAAAGATTTCATACTATCTAATCGTGCACGCAACTCATCGATTTCTTCTTGTTTTGCTGTTAATTGTTTCATTAATGATTTTATTGCATCTTGACCATTATCTTGAGTCCTACCAAATCTTGAAAGTTAATAATTAAACGAATAAAAAAAAATGGGGGAAATACTACTAACGTCACACACAAAATTAAATTTAAATTTTCATTGAAAAAAAGAAAGCAGCATCTATTGAAATTTTGCCAATTCAATATGTTGCCAATTATTGCACGTGTTGTAAATAATATAATAACTACTCAAATAATGTTCAACGTTTATTAAGCTAAACACTCACTATTCTACGAAATAGTTAATGATTTACCTGCCAATGCTGTCACTAGTAACGCTACTACATTCACTGCCTTCATCACTAGGAAATTTATTTTGCCGCTGCTGTTGTTCAACTGATGTTTGTGATGTGGCTATATGTAACGTTGCCGGTAATGTCGCTGAACCATGATGTATTTTATTATGATGCTCCCCTTGATCACTACCAGTACCACCATTTGGACCACCGCTACCATCTGAACCAGTTGCTCCGGGCCCTATGTACCACGCTACGGATTATAATCATGGTGTTACAGTGCGGTGCACTATGTTAAGCCCATGCTCTTTTTCATCTCTTTTACAAGATTTCAAATTGTGCCCGACTATTTTTATTTTTCTTAATTATTTTTACAATTTAGTAGCTTAATTAAATAGAAATAAAATAAACAACATATTCACAAAATTAACCGAAAATTAATAAAAATCTATTAGTGAAGAACTGATAATTTTAATTAAAGTGTGGATATAAACAGCACATGCACACGAAAAACAAAATCTTACTCGAACTTAGGTTCAAATTACGAAATGAAAAAGGTACCAAAACACCACCTACAGAAATTTCGTACGAATAATAACCAATCTCAACTAATTTATTGCAAAACGTATATTTACAGAGCTTGATTTTCTTTCTTTTTTTTTGTAATCAGAAATTCATGCATATAATCAGTAAATAGATAGATATATATATATATAGAAATATGTGATTTATCAAGCTTTAATCTTTATACAATCGTTTTTTAATGGGCAAATCTAAACATCTACACACAATTACCTTCAACTAATTTTTGTATAATTAATATTATTGTTTAATTTATTCCAGATGGTTGTAGCGTTAAAAAAAATTAAAAAAATCTTTCATTATCAATAAATGGTTATTAGAAAAATCAAGCTAAGTTCCTACTATTCCGTTTTTTTCTTCTCTAAACAATTATAATTATAATATGAATAATGGTAGATACATACTTGATAGTTGACTAATATTATCAGCACTTCCAAATTTATTTTTAATTAGATGAGCAAATTCTCTCGGTTTGGACATAACAGAACCGCTAAATCCTGTAATACCATCACGAATATTACCACCAACATTTCTATAAATTTTATGTTTTGATATGATTAAAAGAAATATCGCATTTTATTGAAATTTCGTTTAATATACTTTAAACCTTGTCCCATATCTCTCAAAACTACTCTAGGTGGACGATGACTATGTACTAAACCATGTGTTTCTAATTCATGTACACGTTTCTGATATGAATCTAATTTTTTTTGTAATTGCGATATCACCTGTGCACTTTTTTGATTCTTCTTTTCAAATACAGCTTTAATTCGTTGTACTTGATGTTTATCTGCATTAGCTGCCAATTTCAGGTATTCGTTAACATTGTCTGTAATTTTAAAATATTATAATTATTGATGTTTTATGATAACAATCATTCTTACCATCTCTTAATTTCTGTTCAGTCCTAATAAGATCTTTCACTCTAATAATTTTATTTGATAAATGATCTAATGTAGCACTAATTTTCGGATTAATACTATCCGGTTCATCATCTTTAACATGTTCATTACTGCCATTTGATAAGAATGATGAGAAACATATATCGGAATTGTCAGTCTCAACACCACTACCACTAACACAACCACTATTATCTTCTTGTGTTGTAAATGGACCTGTTGTTCCTGTTGTTGTTGTTGTTGCTGTTGTTAATATACTATCATCCATATCACTTCGATTGGCACTTGCTGTTGGTGAACGATGTCGTGATGGACGATGCGAAGATGTTGTTACTACTGCACCATCTTGAGACTGTAATAGAAACGAAACAATAAAATTAATACAAAAACTACAACTAATTAATAATTTATAACAACAATGATAACAATGGAAAACAAACATACCAATATAGAGTATGGATGTAGATACTTATACGTATTATCATCAATAATGATAAGACGTATATCATTATTTGAATTCGGTAAACTGTAGCCTTTTCTACGCGATTTAATCGATTCAATATTTTCACGTGAATACATATTGGAAATACGAACATATATAAAATAGATTAAATGTAAAATCAAATGATTATTAGAAAGAACACAACACACAAATCAACCACAATATGAGATAAATAAAGTTCAAAATGAATGATTAAATACAATGTTGTTACAGTTTGAAATAATAAAACTGAAATTAATTAACACACAAAATTACGTAAACATAATATTAGCGGATAGATACAGTTTAGTCATATTTTTTTTAAATGTTACTAATAGAAAAACTTTAAATACTGTTTAAAAATTCATTAAACAATTTTAAAACTATTCCATTAATAAAAATTTTACATTATTCAATGACTAATAAGTATTAGTCAGATAATAACCAACAAGATTTCTGTAATATATCAATTAAAAGACCCAGCCATATTCTATAAAATAACAACAAAAAAGAGACATTGAGATCTGAGACAATACAATCATCAATTATTTGTGAACTAACAAACAAATCATTTGCAGTTATCATATAAACTAATTATCAATTTTAGAGCATTCTGAATTTTCATCAAAATTAGCATAAACAAACAAACAAAAAATACAACAAAACACAACTTACTTAATCCTTATATATATTTTTGTTTGGCCACTAAAACTAGAAACAAAATTTACTACTAGACAACTTACGTCATAGAAACTCTAAATGTAAATTAAAAACGATTTACATAATTACCAATAATTAAACAATAATTTGATGATATAAAAAAAAATTTAATTGATAAGAAACAACACATTGAAAAAATTATATTATAAATCAATACATACATATATAGAAATTTTCCATTTTCTATTAATATCATTTTCAAACATTGAAAAACTTAAAGTTATTTTAATCACATTTATATAGGGACGTTTTATAATATATAGCATGTGTAGAAGGGTTCAAGGATTCGATTCTATCTGTTATTAATATTATTGTCATATTTATAGCAATATTTATGACTATTGAAAAGGATTATTATGATAATCATTAACTTGAATAAGGCGATTTAATTTGAATTAGTGAATAATAGAGAAAGAGAGATGTTTGTTTTCGATTTGTAAACGTTTAAAGAAATTCCATTATCTAACGATCGAACACAAATTGTCGATAGCATTATTGGGAACAGGATCGATCGAGAATTTCAACAAATATTTTATATGAGAATAAATCCATTTGTTTCAATTTATTAAATAATTCAATCGTTTATCATTTACGATCAATATAATAGATGTAATAAAATAGAAAATTTGTTTTCGAATGAATGATTTGTTGATGAGAAGACTATAAACTAATCTATACGATATTTAAGTAAAACTATTAACAATTCTAATCAATATTGAATTTTTCGATTCTACCTGATTTAAAAGTTTTGTTTGTTGAATGAACTTTGATCAACAATCATTTAAAATAAAAACGCAGGCAAACACGTGTGGGAATTTTTGATTTTTAACACCGTTTATAGAGAAAAAATAAACAACAACCGTCCGTCACCAATCCGTTTTAATTCGTATTAAATTAATGATTAAATACACATTTATAATAACAATAAAGTTCAATTTATTTGTTTATTGTTATTGAGATTCTATCCATTTCGTTAAAAAAACTCGTTGACTGTCTTACTTACCTTTCCACTTTCAAAAGAACCGTGACTAAGTGTCTTGGTATGGTGTACATGATGGGTGTGATGTTCTTTTGGTCGACATGGTGATGCACTACGACTTGATGCTTTACTGCCAGTGGTCTGTTGTGAAGTAACGTGCAAACTGTCCATTGCACCAAATCTATAATAAATTAACATTGTCAACTTAAATAGAGATATATATCTATCAGGGAACAATTTTAATCAATAGTATTGATCTCTGAATAATTTTCAAGTGTACTAAATCAAACATGTATTGCCTTTTCGTTATTATCACTATGGTTCAAACAAATTTCAACCTGTAGTTATTAACGGAAATGTTTGGCATTTTTGTGAAATTACTATTAAAAATCGTACAAAATTTTACTTAAAAGTGACTCATTTCCAATTAACATTTTATTTGTAATCAAAAGACATCTAATTAGGTAATTGTAACAAAAAATTTCGTACGTTTATTACGAACTTTATTTGGAATAATTAAATCAGTTGGAGCAAGCGTGAAACCTTGAGCACTCTGTCAGGATAAACGTGTGAAGTTTCTAAGTGGAAAAAGAAAATTTAATTGAATCCCTTTGAAGAATTATTTATTGCAATAAATAAATGTGTTTTTCGCCTTGAACAGCTTGTACGTTTTGAACTGTTAAAGACCTTGTAGAATTTTTAAATTGTTCCATCATACCCACACAAATTATTTTCGAGTAATGCAAATATATACGAAGAGAAATGGATTTTAATAGCAACTAGCTGCAGAAACAGCCATCTAAAACTTTTAGAAACAACACACAATTCAGATTAATGACGAGAACTATTTGCGATTTAACATCTGTAATGAGGGTGATGATATTTTGAAATTTACAAATTGAACCGATAAAAGAATTATTTCGATATCATTTAGACTATTTTATACTCGATTAGTAAATTAAAGGAACGATAAAATGAAATTTCGCCGTTTTATTGTTGAATTTCATTTCGCGAAACAAAACAAAAATAGCATTATCAATAATTTAAAGCGTTTCAATATTTTTTTTCTATTAAAATTGTCACTGACTTCCTGTAAAGTTTAATCGAAAACAGAAGCGTACAAATATACGAATTGATTTTATAATAAAACATTGAAATCCTCCCTATTGTATTATTTTAGGCATTCTACAATAAACATAATAATCAACAATTTTCTTTTCATTAGAATTGTCGACCTAGTTTACTGTTGCATGTCGCCTCTACTATAGAATTTCTAATTTATTAAACAAAACAAAAATACAGCAAAAACATACGAAAATAAAACCAACATACCTCCAAATAGTCAATAAAGTTAGTTGCATTTTATATCAAAATCAACACAACAAATTGAGAATAAATCAACAAATGTGTTTTATCTATCTAATAAATATTTCCAAGATTCTTCTCTTTCCTACAAATATTTTATCAAAATTCAAGAATTATATTATTTGACCTCGTGTATGTTGTTATCGATTATTATTCAAATATATATATATATATATATATATATATATATATATATATATATATATATATATATATATATTTGAAATTATCATAAATTATTACATCTGCCTAATTAAAAAATCAATTTCCTTGAATTTTCTAATGATAAATAAAACCATTAAATGACGATTTAAATTTGCTTTCTCACTCTTTATTTTTTTTTTCATTCAAAAAAAACAGTGACACGAAAAAAGCATTAATTAAATGTTTATTACACGTATATATGAACTTTCTCCGATTAATTATTTAATTTAATAATTAGTGAAAGTTTAATCATTTTGTTTACAATTTTAATTTGATCAATTCTAATATGACTAATGTAATAATAATAGTTTTTCGTGACAATATTTCATAATTGACAATTCAATTGGAGTTGAAAGATAGAAACAGTGAATTGTTCTACATTTGTATAAAAAACTACAATTAAATATAATTTGAATGGCATCATTGTGTTGAATTAAAAATAATTTCAATTTCAAATATTGTATAGCATACCTGGATTCAATCAAATTGAGGGAACTAACAATAATTTTGATTAAAAAAAAACACAAAAAAAAAACACAAAATGTCCATCGTAATAAATATTTGTATTGTTCAACATGAATAATTTATAGAGATGAATTTTAGGAAATGGATATTATCGATCTTTATTTGATTTTATATGTGATAGATGTACATGAATGAGAGATAGTAATAATTGGTATTGTGGATATTATTATTATTGGAATAATTACCATAAAATATTCTATCAATAAACTTTTACGATGAATCATTCGATATATGTTTATAATCATATCATTACAGTCACTGAACTGAAAATTTGTTATTGAAAATTTATCTTGATCTGTTCATGTGTATCTGATTTGAGAAATTTTCTAATAATTTTTATCTAATCGAAAGCAATTTATGAAATGACAAACATAATAATTGAACATACACGACTGAAATTCCCAATGATTTAGATAGATAAAACCAATACAATCTATGCGATATCATTTGATCTTTGTTTTACTTATTCGAAAATCCTATATGACCTGTTTGAAATTGTACAATTGCAACGGATACGACAAAGATACTAAATGTTACTTCGTCTATATTTTTACCGAAAATAATAAGAAATTGCGATTTTTCCCCCAACAGAATGTTTATTAATAAAATTTTCATTTTATAATCACCACTTTGAGGATAGTTAGAGAAAATCACCTGTTCAGATTAGGAAAGCCACTCAACAAACGCATCTTTATCACATTTCAATACTTTTATCAAAACTTTATCGATAACTGTTGTTTTATCCAGATTAATCATATTTGAAAAATAACAAAACAGGCGCTCAAGGATCTACAATGTATAACATCCAAGTTAATTAATGAACCGTGAGAACATTAGTGTAGAGCTAAATTTAATCAAATACTACAACATTAGACTGTTCTAAAGAGATTACAAATGAATATAGCCTTCTTGTGCCTTAATTATGTCACAAATTCGCCCTTCGAACAATTTTTCCCTAATAAAAAACACCTGTTAACGTTAGTAGTGCAGATAACAGATATCACAGATGATGATTGATTTATTAATAATTCTGGATTTTAAAAAACAACACTTTAATACATACGTAATTAAACATTCAATTAAACATACATTTGTTTCCAATCCAACAAAATAAATGAATCGAAATGTTGATCGAACATATCAACACACAAAAGGAAAACAAACAAAAAGAAGAGAACTTTCGTTACGTGTAACAAATGTTTGCCAGATATTTGGAATTCTAATAAACCAGACGGGAACATAATGAATATACCTATGTATATCTAGTAAATTACACTTCGGTACATTTGATATTACATAACAAACTAATTAATTAATTAATTAATTGAATCATTAATTAAACTAAAGCAGGTTCGAGGTATTAATGAAAACATCATCAGAAACTGTCAAGATATGCGAGCACAAATTTTTGAAAAAGCACAATTTACCAATATAAATAGGAGTGGAATGCACTTATCTAACCCTGCCTTGCCTTCGTTTCGTTTTTTTTTGAAAACGCCCTAGAATTTTGAATGTTTGAAAATCGAAAAGTATTCATCAAAAATAAAAATATAACAACGGGCCATTATTAATTCTGCGAATCGAATTTATAATGACCGGATTAATATGCTGCAATTATTCCGATTATGTTTCTGTAATAATGGCACATATAAACCGGATTTTTAGCAAATAATTTATAGAGTAGAGAAAGGCAAATATTGTACCAGGAACACAATAATAATCAATCTCTCTTGAGAGTCATAATCTTGCAATTTGTAAAAATCATTACACTACAACAAAAAAATAATGAAATTGAAGGATAGATCAATTTTGCAATTATAAAATACAGACAGATTTTATAATCGCCCTTTGTTAAACATGGAAGTGGAATAATAGAAAATACGCTTCTCATATAAATAAGCAATGTTTCTTTTATAGAATCACAATAATAATAATAATTTTAGATAATTTCTCACCTAATTAATTTGCCGTTTTCATTGTAGTGGTTTTGGAACAATGAGAAATTAATTACATACAGCTACAACAATATTAAATTAACACTGTCGATTAAATTTGAAATTATTATAAATCACAGAAAATTACGGTCAATTCAATTAATTGTAATTTAAAAATTTGCAATAAATATTTAAAAATGTTTTTTTTTTGTATTTGACGAAAATGTCAAAAATATGTCACTCCACCATGGTAGTACAAACGGTTGTGAAGTTGGCGATTTAATGACTAAAGAACAATACAATGAAGTTGGATGTGGGTCATGCAAGGTCAATGCTAGAAAGATTTGCAATATGCATTTAATTGAAGATCTCACAACAAAGATAACTTAATTTTAATATTCTGATTTATTTAATCAAAAATTATTGATTTTAATACTTTCATTCAAGCTGGAATTCATCATCTTCCTAGGATTTGAAAAGTGTTGGTAGTACTGATTTTTGAATTAACTCATCGAATCTTTGTTTGTACTCGATTTTAATAAACATCTGAGCCTCTAAATCACACGAATATTGTGAATTTTTGACGAATTTCAACATTAGTTGCGTTTAAGTAACTTTTGGACATTGCTAGAATTCGTTAAATCAGTCACTGTATTATAGTAGTAATAGGAAATATCCGATGAACGGATTCTGGTGGTGTGCCATGTAGTGTGGCAGCAATGTTTAGTGATTTAAAAAAAGTCAAACTCAATTTTTTAGGTTAAATTCAAAGTCAAAGTTTGCTAAAATTAGAAAAAAAAACGATTTTACGACCAAGTACAACTTAATTCTCAACTATTTCATCATTTTATGCATATTTAAATCATGGATTTCGTGAAATTTCCCATGTACCATTCATTATTTTAGAAGAACAAATAATCATATTGAACTAGATGGTTAAAAATAAATTTGATGAAAATTACGTTCGTTTTGCACTTTGTACCATACAAATATGTTTCGCAAGTTGACAAGTTCTGTGACAAAGTATTCAACAAATAGATTTTATTCGATACAACGTAATTTTGAAGAGATCAAAATCCCAGTACCATGGGGTCACATAGCTGGTAAATGGTGGCATCCAACAAATCAACGTCCAATATTAACGTTACATGGCTGGCAGGATAATTGCGGTAGTTTTGATCGTCTCGTACCGTTGTTAACAGATGAAATTGGTGTATTGGCAATTGATTTACCTGGTCATGGCCTATCAACAAAACTACCACAAGGCATGCATTATCATAATTTGAATTATCCAATATTGATAAGACGATTAATGAAACATTTCCAATGGGATAAAGTAACATTAATGGGCCATTCTTTGGGGGCTATCAGTTGTTATACGTACGCAATGTTATATCCAGATAATGTTGATTTTTTGATATGTTTAGATGCACTTTCACCGTTAAATATAAAAGATAATATGAAAAGAATGGCGAGTGGTATTGATGATTATTTAAAGTACGACAAATTACTAAGAGATGTTATTGAACCACCCAGTTATACATTGGAAGAAATGAAACGAATGGTATCAGAAGCACTATCGAATTCTATTGATATAGAAAACAGTCTATATTTATTAAATAGAAGTATGGCACAATCGAAAATCGATCCAAATAAATATTATTTTACACGTGATCCACGTTTAAAACGCGGCCCATATTTCAATTGGGCCCAAAATGAATTGATCGATGGTGCTAAACGGATCTCAATACCAATTCTATTGTTGAAATTCACAGAAAGTGGATATTTCCAAAATAAACAACAATTCTATGAAATATTTGATGTTTTAAATAATACATCAAAAGATTTCGATTCGCATTATATTGATGGTAAACACCATCATCATTTAAATCATCCGCAATCTATGTGCGACTTGATTAATGACTTCATTAGAAAACATCATGTACATGATGGGAAAAGTGGTGGGAATTTATTAGACATTGCGGTGTAGTCCAGTTGTATTTGAACGGAATAAAACGATTCTTCCTATTTCAAATTGTTTAATTTCTTTATTAATTCCTCTCCAAAGGCACACCGATATTTTGGACTGATGAGATTCAACATGCTATACGGCGTTTCGAAGTATTCCTCACTATCAATATCTTTGGTATTATGGTTTTTGCCGACAATTCGGAAACCATTAGCTGATAGTTCTACACAGTAATCATCACCTTCGATTGTTGTCAAGTTCAAATGGATCAATCGATCATTACCATCACCAACACTAACGAATTTCACGTGCTTTTCAATATCGTAAGCAACAGCGGCCGCTTCAGATCGCCAACTAACTGCATCGAATAATTGTTCTTCCATTTCAATTAATCAATTAATCTGAATTTAATGAATGAATAGCGATTGAACAACAAATAATCATATGATTGTTGAATAAGACTCAGATTGGGGCGACATCTTTGGACCATTAAGCTAATTAACAACGTAAACATTGCACCTGCACATAACAGAATTTTTAGACATTTTAAAATATATTCTGCAATTATACTGTCTATTTACAACAATAATAACAGCTACAAAAAATCTAATTATCATTAAAATACAATTATCCAATGAATTGTTGTTATTGGCGTAATCTAAGTAGGCAGTGCTGGTGATGGTTGTTCATTTGTTATTGTTTGAATTTTCAATTGTTTGATGGTTCCTGCAACAAATTGTTTGAAATCAAATTGGTTCTGTGATTTTGTTGTTGTTGTTGTTGTTTTTTCATTGGGAATAGTTGTGTTTGTTGATTTGGAAAATGTCTAAAGTTCTTAGTAAAATTCCATTAAATGGTACCATTCCAACTACCTGCATTGATTATGTCCATCCATGGACTGAAAGTTGTTTACAGGGAATTACCGGATTGTATTTATATACGATTTTTGATTCTTTAAGGATTTATGGTACTGTATATACGGTTAGTATTGTTAGAATATATATAGAATTCCTTTTTTATTTATAGTGAATTTGTGGAAATTTTGAGGTTACTTTGTTGTTACTTTCAAATTTTCTCGTTATCTAATTTGTTTTAGCAACAAAACAAATATTTTCTTACCTATTTGTGTATTTCCTCATGTGAAAATTAATATTGCAACTATCATACCACAACCAAAGTAAGTGAATATTAATCAGGGAAATTTTGGACAATCAAAAGACGCATCATTCAATTAATTTCCTCATAAACAGCTTTATTGACAACGTGTCGCTGCCAATATTGCTACCTCTTTCAGGCCTCAATGCTACTGAGAACAATAAATTAATAACAAGATATTCAACTAAATATTACACAACAAATAATTAAACATGAAAAATCACATCCGTCCAATAGATAAAAGAATAAACAATTCCCTGATCAATATTTACTAACTTTGTTTCAACATGAATGTTGTAATTACGTAAAGAAATCACAAATTTCCATCCAGCTTATTTATGGCCTCCAATATTTGCTTGAGGGTGTGCAAACAATTGTGTAAATTTCACAGTGAGTTTGAGCATAATCTGAGAAAGTTCTGTAATAATTACAGATATGAGTTTTTGCTTCTTTAAACTTCGTAGATTCTCTACAATACTGATTCAATAACAGTAAACAGTACACTGAAGACCAGCTGTATAATCTTCTGGCAGGACGGTTGAATTCGTACTGCAGAGAAGCCACAAGCTCTATAAACACAAAAACAACCAGATCCAAATAGGCCACTGTTTCAAGTCAACTTAACATTTATAAGGCGCCTTTTATCATCTTATCATATAGGTACAACGATTGTTTCTCTAACTACTTAACTACAAATGAATCTAGAATGTATTTCTTATGTAAACCTTTAAAGAAAAATTCGTGAAAATTGCTACGTGCTGAATTCGAAATGAACGTTTTTAATATTGGTTAGTAATGGCTAATAAACACTTCTATTTGGACTTTGGATATTATTGAGAATTAGTTCTCGTAAATATAAATTTACATTATTGTTATAAACGAAATAGTTCTGACGCAAATAAGATATTTTAAACATATTGGATTGTATTTGTGGTCTTACGAAATGTTCACACTGGAAGTATTTGAAAACCATTATTTATACTGAAGGGTTTTTTAAGTGGGAAAACAGTTATCTATTGTACAATATTCGAACTGTCCAATCAGTTTTGATTGAAAGTTAATCTTTATGAATTCATCATTGACCTATGAATTGATTATCATTATTCGATGGAAATTTAAATTCCTACTCTCTATAATTATTCTATTGCACATGGAAGCAATAATTGTGACAATGACATGTAATTTTAAAAATAATTAGTTTTGTACAGCAATAATTTAAGTGTATTTATAATTTTGTTGAGTAAATTGATTACCTGGCATCTATTGTTGTAGATAGTGTTATCGATCTGTTGTCACAATGAAAACTGTCCGGGAAAATTCAATAAATTTGTTGAAACACAATTACTAACGTTATTATAATACAAACATAGATAATTGACGGAAAATTTCAAGATTTTTCCAATGAAATTTCCACAAATCTAATTGTTGAAATATGCAGTTTAAGTTTTTAATAATTGCAATTACTGTGATTTTACATTAATTATATTATCGAAAAAAAAAACACTTTATTTCATATCAAATGGAAGAGCCGGATTTCGATTTGTTCATGTTAATCATGTTATGATGTTTGCTTTTTGACGAATTTATCAAATAATTCAGTGACGCTATTTAAAAGATAAACACGTACTTTTGCAAAAAGTCAATTGGTTGAAATAATAATAAATATATGAGAGTGACAAGGTTTTGTAATATTGTCGCGTATTTTTATTTTATTTTTTTGAGTAAAATCGGGAGAAATGCAGGTGTTTAGTAAATATTATCCACCTTTATATGCAGAGTGTTCAGATGTGCATTGTTGGAACGATAATTGTTTACCGTTTATTGTAGGGATATATATGGCAGCTATTAAACACTCATTTAAAATGTATTCTGGGGTATATTTGGTTAGTATTAATAACAAATATAGATAAATACAAATACAGTGTTGATTTTGTTTTGTTGTTATTGATCAAAATCAATTCGTGATTACTTTGATTACAGTTCACGTTGTTGATGAAAGGCCGTATTCCAACAAAAGATGATATACAGAAAACATTATTCGGAATATTTCAATCAACAGCATTTTTAAGTGCTTCAGGTTTTGGATATTCATTATTTCTCTGTTTATTAAGGTGATAATATTAGGGAAAAACTGGATATTGTTTTTTTTAAATTTGATTAAAATCTCTTTTAGGCGAATTCTGGGCAATTTCAATATCCTAACAGTATCAGCTCTTCCAGCATTTCTATCTAGTGTTTTCTCAATTTTGATAGAACGTCCATCTAGACGCACATTATTGTGTTTATATGTTAGTAATGCAGCAACAGAAACTGTATGGAATATGCTATTATCAAGGAATTTAGTTAAAAATATTAAATATGGAGATGTTGCAATTTTTAGTACAAGTATGGCTGTATTATTGATGTATTATAGAAACGGTCGTGGCAAATGTATAGAAAATCGACCAGATTCTATGTTTGGAGTACTAAGGTATTATCTCTTATTGTTCAAAAATTGTTTAAATTTAATCAAAACAAATTATAGATTTGTTGTGGGTCCTTATGAAGAAAAAGATTATTCAGCAAGTAGATCAAATATTTTCTATCGACAACAAACACAAAACATTTCCAATAATCGTTCAACAAGCGATTGTTGGAGATCAACACCAAAATCAAAGAATACGGTCTTTTATATTGTAACACAAGCATTACGAGTTTATAGAAAGATTATTTATAAAATCAAATGTTGTGATAGACACCACACGTGTCCCCATCCTTTTAGTTGTTTGTATTACACAATGCAGGTAATTGTTAACATCTATCACTCATCAAGTGTATATATTGATTGATTAATAATTTTAGGGAATTGGTCGAATGTTCAGTGTAGGTTTAGGTATACAACTTAGTTTAAAGTTAGTACTTAATTTGAGGAAGATCATTAATAAACCGACAAGTATCAAACAAATGTTATTTAGAAAAGATACAGTAAATTTGGCATGTTTCTTGGCTGGTTTTTCTGGTTTATTTAGAGCAACTTTATGTGTATTGAGACATATAACAGGCAATGATAGTCCAAATTTTGCAATACCAGCTGGATTAATAGCTGGCATAAGCTTTGTAAATTATCCAGATAAAACAGTTGCTTTATATGTTATGTGGAAGGCTGCACAAGTGAATCATTTAGAAAAATTTTAATTACTCATTCAATTGATATTAAAAAATTTCAGATAACATATAATATGGGTATTGAAAAAAGTATCTTACCCCGTGTGCCTGGTTTTACTGAATTCCTGTACTGTTTTAGTACAGCAATACTATTCCATGCTGCTTTATTAGAACCAACAAATTTACGACCGAGTTATTGGAAATTTTTACATTCAATCTCTGGGGGACGGTCAGTTTTTTAATTAAACAATAAAACATTCAGATAATTCCATTTTTGTTCTTCACAGGATTGCTTGTATGAATCGAGAACCTCTAGATGCTTGGGGACTTGGTACATCTGAATCGTTAAAAAAAGTGTTAGAATTAACAAGGACACAGCAAGTCTTGAAATAATCATTTTTGATAATGTTGAGGTTGTAGCCTAGTCAGAATTCAGGGGGTTCTTTTATATATAACATGACTTTATCATATAGGTTATGGGCAATTTTTCCATTTATGTCCTTTTGAGAAATCTTTTATTTTACTATTTTGTAGAAAATATCAAACTATTAAATATTTAATGTTGGATTTTTCGTTCGTAATTGATTTGGCAGTATTCCCAATGGTAGATTTCTATAAATTGAAGTATCTAAAATCGAGAAAATTAAAGGAAATTGTTTCAATCATGTTGATTTTTACCATGAACAATTCTCCATTGAGTTGATGATTGTTCTGTAGGTTCATTTTCATCGATTTGATTAGAGCAATTTCCATTTATATCGAAGTTCAAGTCGTTTATTGTGAAAATGGTGTTATTTGAAGGTCTTCCAATTGTTGTAAATGCTTTAGAAAGAGCTAATTGGTCTTCGATAAAACTCTTCGGTGCTTGACGGTATTCTAAAATCCTATTACACACAAAAAAAAAATTGAAATCGCTTTTCTATTTAAACAAGTCTTGAAAAATACATACTCTTGAATGAAATTTATTGAATATGGTGACACTTTGGCAACAGCTTCCGTAACGAACTGATTTGAAATAGAATTACTCTCAGGTTTTACATCATCGAAAATAAAAGAATTCTAAAATTAATCAGGCATTAGAAACAATGACGTGAAAACAGTGAAAAATTACCTCATTATTTTGAAGCGACTTAAGCTCTATAAAAATCGTTTTAATCCACAAACTTGCCATTTCTCTGATATTATTATCATAAGATTCATTTGCGGTAACATTCAGCAATTTCAACAAAAAATTCTCTAAAACACGTGTATTGTAAATTATCATTAAAATACCAGACCAAGCCCTAACAAAGTCTTCCGGTAATTGTTTTATGGTCTTTTTACTATTAATAGTAAACAAGACGTGATTGTCAATTAACTGTTTACAGATAATATTCAGCCCCCATTCGGGTTCTACACTAACTGTTTGTTCCATAATTTCGCAAGCGATTTTTAATAATTTCTTATAATTTCTCCGTAATTTTGGCTCATTAGTTGTAATTTTATTAATGCTTTCCAGAAATATTTCATCAGTATCGACGTCATAATCTTCGGTAATTTCTGATTGAATCAACTGAATGTAAACATAAACAGCATCTTCAAATAGTTCCGGGTGTGATTTTTCCACAATTAAATCATTCATTAAATTGAATTGAACTTCCCAATATTTAGATTTCGACCAATCTAAACAATATTTAATGCACAACATTAACATAGATTTGGCTGGTAATTTATGACTGTGTGCTATCTCATGTCGAACACTAATCAACCAATGTGGTAAATCATTTTCTGTGGCTGTTTTGTAAAAAGTACCTTGTTTGCCGGAATTAGCGGCACATAAATTTAGAAAACGTATCAGTGCAGTCGAATAGATATGTGTACATTCATAATCTGTTAATTTGTTTTGATCGGACAATAGAGCCTGCAATAATATCATTGTGCCTTCAACACCGGCTGATAGTAAAGGTGTACGCGATTTCCATATTTCCAATATATCAAGGGCTTTCGACCAATTACGATACGGCTCGAAATAGATTAATTTATAAACGTGTTTCCATTCAGCGCTAACGAGAAGAAAACATAAGTATTTGAGGTTAGAATTGTGAGAAAAACGCGTAATTGATACTTACACATTAAACCAAGGCACCAGAATTTTACCTGAATGTTTCTGTGATAAAGACATTATGAATGTAGTTTTGATTTAGTTGAGAAACATGCAGAAATATCTAAACTTTCGAACGAAAATTGTAGGTTAAGCCGCATGACAGATCAGATAATCGCCTAAATGTAGCGCTCTTAGCAAAAAATTAGACTTTTTTGTTTATTTAATTAATTAAAAAGATAATTATTATAGGCAGATTATAGAATAATTTTTGTAATTTGCATAAGTCAACATTTCTGCATAACTATTCGATATTAGTCAATCATAAAAAGTCATTGAATAAATAATAATTAGAGCCAGTGGCGTAGCTACTAGGGGGTACGCCGAGTTTAAGACTATAATTGTGATCTCCTGCCTCCGGGCCTTAAACTTGAAGTTACGCTACTGATTGGAGTAGCTATTTTAATTACTATTTTAATTACTACTGATACAATCAAAATCTTTCAATAAATTCCTGTAAGTAATTATTTAGTAATAACAAATAATGTATGCTGCACCTGTTTTGCACGTGTATTACGGACAATGTTAATAATTGTTACTTATGATCAATGCAGCATTAATACGGGAGCAAAGGCTTAAAAAATAATTTTAAAGTTCTTCAAATGGGGACCAGTGGCCCAACATTTAGACGAGCCGTTTCTGAAGAGAAGATTCTTTTCTTTTATATTATCACCTTCGAATAGAGTTATTTTCTGTTTGTTTTCCATTCAAATAAACAAAAATTCCTTCGTGTACTTAATGCAAATTTATTTGTAATCTTAATTACTGTGTCAAGTTTATCAGTAATTAGTGAAGTGAATAATGTTTTTCTAAATGCAATCAAATGCATCTTAAGATTGCATTTTGATGACTAAATTCGTTTTACGGTTGATGGTGTTTCGACAATCGTTTTGAACGTTGATGGACGTCTTACTAATTAATAATAAATGAAAAGTGACGTAAAAAATTACCTATTTAAACATAAACAAGTCAAGTTGACAATTGTTATGAGCGATGAGTAATTGTTTGTTCTTTTGAACGAATGGCTTTGTTTAAGTAATTTTCGATGACCATCGAAATACTTAAGAATCAAAAGAAAAAGGTCATTCGATGATGCGTGGATTTTATCAATCATTGGTTTTTGTGGCCATTACCTTGTTATCGTTATTTGTAATTAGTGAAAGCAAATCAGCCTTAATATTTACTAAATTTAATAGATCACAATTTGAATTTAACAGCAATTAAGACATGGAAACAAACAAAAAATAAGAAAAACAAAGTGATTATATTGAAACCATCTGGTTTTAATTATGAAAAACAACAAAACAAAACGAAATAATTGAAATAATTGAAATTAATTGGCATTTTTATTGATTTCAATTAAAATAATTGTGGGTTTCCCGAATTCTCAATAATTTAACCCAAATTTCAACTTTTGAAAAATAAACACATCAAACCCATGCTTGGCATTCATTTCAAAAAATTTGTGTTGTTAATACACGTTTCATCAGGAATGTATCGATTTGAAACTGGCGATTATCTATTTTCTTTTGAAAATTGCAAATTGATTCTCTTCCAATCAATTTACACAGTAGATTGATTACCATTTCCATGTTTAAGGGTCGAATTATAAAGGCTCCATTGGAGCGTTTTGGTTGGATAAAACGTGCTCAAAAAGGGTGTGCGGAAGAAGATTCGAAAAGTTTTCCGGGTATGTGCATTTTTCGTTTGCATTTTAAGGTTTACTATGATCCGTAGTGTTGTTGATGAACTTTCTGTAGAATTGCTCAGTAATTATTCTTTTTACAATCACAAATAATTGAATTAGCGGCGTTAAAGGGGGTGATTCTGCCCAGGCTTTCAGCACATCGACATCGACAGTATATCGTTAGTACGAAAATTGCCACTCAGTTAACCAAATTTCACAATAGTTCGGTATAATGAGAGTAGTTGAAGAAGTATTACACAATCGCTAATTACTTGCTCCAACTCCTGCAGGACTTGTTTCGCTCGAGGTGTTGAAAGTAAACTTTCATCTAATTAAATCATATTTTCCACGAAATATTAGATACGTTAATTCTTGTTTTAATGCTTGTACAGAAATCGACCTTTTTGCATGCAGAGGTCAAGTTTTTGCTACGTTAATCCACAATTAACGCTTCGAATTTGAAAAAGTTGTCGGAAAAACTCAATCTAGACCAACTAAGGACGAAAAGATGATTAATCCCATATTGAAATTGACAACCTTCATTAAACCACAAACTATAAAGAATGAGAGAATCTGAACACAATAGAATTTCAATTTTAAAGGCTGTGATGAATGAGAAATTACCAATTTGGTTCATTAAAAATTTCAACCGTAGCGGAGAGAAGAATATCGGCGACAGCGGAGAAAAAAGCGCAAACAAACAATAATTGAATATTCACCATCAACTGAAATTCGTAAAATGCAATACAAACAAGAAGCAAATGAAATCTTGATCATCATCAAATTAGTCAGATGTAACAACAAAAATAGTAAATGACCTTAAAACGAATAAATTAACTACAAGTAAAAGTAATAAGCATATATATATATATATATATATATATATATATAAAGATTCGTTAATTAACAATTAAAACAGGGATGATAATTACTAGTGTCTTGTATAATTATAAATGGGAGACCTTCATTATTTAATTTATGTTAATAATAATACAACAAGAAGAAACGAATAACTCTTGGATTTCTTTGATTAGTCGTTAACAGAACTTGTTAACTCGAGATAGTTAATAATTTTTACATTATTTTCTGTTGGCCTTCTAAATGATAACAGATTAGTAATCGTGCTACAATAGAAATGGAAATTTTCCAATTACAGTGCAAGTATGATCGATATCGCCCGTGTAATGACGTCTAATTACCGGAAGAGATTTCAAACAAATATGTAAACTATCGGGAGTTGCATTTAATTGGATTAACTAAACACGTTTTCCACATGCGGTATTTCCATTCATACTAGTGACAATGCTGGGAAACTTCAAGTGCGTCAATTTTCATGCGATAACGAGTCAATATGCACAATGCCGAATTGAGCAGGAATGAGGAGTTCAACCCTTAGGCCAGCTCCAGGGCCCGTAGCTTTTCACAATGAAATCCCCTTTCCGCATACGCAATCTTAAACTATTGATGTGATTATGAATCGAATGCGGCACACTATCGTCACTCAAATTCCGATAAATTCAACCGCAACTCTATTCGTGTCTAGCTGATTACATACAGTAGTTGTAGTAGTGGAAGGGAAATCCACGGCCTTAACACTTCATATAAAAACAGCAATGTCTTTGACTTTAACTTTAGTCCAAATTATTGTCGGTTAGGATTTGCCTCGTTCAAATTGGGGTTAGCCTAATCGCACTATTTCGTCGGTGTTTCAATCAGTGCCAAAAAGTGCGTTGATAATTCAGTGATTTAGTGGCAGAGCAATTTTTTGATGAAATGCCACCACAGGAGAAAATCTTGCAGACTGATCACAAGAAGAAATCCGAACATCCAATCGATTCAGTGGTGGAATATCGAAATTCGCACACAAATCCAGCGTATATTCGTGATAATATTGGGGAGCAACAGTGCCAACATCGACAACATTTAAATAATAGAAATAATAATGATAATAATAATAATAATGACATATTCGAATTTGATGATCTATTGCCACATATTGGTGAATTCGGGATTTATCAGAAAATCTTATTTTTGTTGATGATACCATTTGCATTCTTCGTGGCATGGGTGTATTTCACGCAAATCTTCATTACAATAGTGCCAGACAATCACTGGTGTTGGATACCTGAATTGGCCAATTTAACAATCGAAGATAGGTGAGATGAACAAATAAACCTTGAGAGCACCACAACAAATTATCGAGTCTTATATAAACGAATCGTGTTGATTAGATGGAAATTATCTTGGGAAAATACCCCATTGAGCCAATTTCACTTTATTGAAACGTCAATCGTGGTATTTCAAAATAAATTAAATATCGCTTATTTACGTTATGCTCTAATTATTGCCTTTGTACCAATTGGTTGATTATTCAAATATAAGATTTTACAAATATTAACATCCTCAGAATCAATGACTCATTATTGCCAATTCAGAATAATAAAAAAATAAAACAGAATTACAGGATACAGGTCAGTCAGCTAGAAAGTTTAATCATTTCAAATAAAGGTCATTCGGGGATTTGAGTGTCTTATATGTATCAACAGTCGTTTTTTCTCTGTCATATTACATAAATTTACATAATTTAAATTGTGTTAAATTGTGCACGTTTCACTTTTTTCCAGCAATGTTACGATACAAAAAGTGATTTAATTAGTTTTTCTGGCCGAAATCAATTCCTCTTCCTAGTCATTCTTTTCTCACAATCAAATAATCATAATCGACCCACTGTTTACACGTTTTTTTTTTGTGTTTGTTTTCGACCATTTCAAATGAAATGGATAGTAGAAATAAATAAATATGCGAAAAGACCATTATCCTTGGCACTTAAAATTTTATAAAAACACAAAAAAAGCGTAGTTGCGCAACTGTTGGTGCGTATTCACTTTAAATTTATAAAATGTTGCTTTTTTCTTTCAGAAAAAAACAAACAAGCCAACATGTGCGACAAATGACTGTAGAAAATCCAATTCTCAACATTCCTTCTGGTTAATTATCATTTTTCATTAATTAAGTCAATCGATATTCGTCAAGCTTTTTAAGATTTTATAGACCCTGAACAATTTCTCCTTGGTGTATGTGTCTGTGTGTGTGTGTGTGTATGTATGTTTGTTATTAACAATTATAATTTTCTATTATGAAATTGCCGTTATTATTATTATTTTTAATGTCATCATTATTATCAAATGAATGGAAACAACGAATTTGTGCTTTTGATAGTTTTAGAAAAACACACCGTGAACTTGCTTTATGACCATGAATATATTCATTTATTTATTGATTCGATCATCATAAATTGATTACTAATGAGTTCCTCAAAACAAATTAACTATAACGAATATATTTTATTTACATTTCATTCAATAAGACAATTGTTGTGTTGTTTTCGTGTGTTATTTTGAAATAAAATTGTATTGAAAAACGTACGTCTTCTACAATGGATAAACGTATTTCTGTCACGAGCAAACAATCAAATTAGATCGTTCCCATCGAATTGTCTTATCGATATTTCAAGAAAATACAGTACTGGCCCTGAATTGCACAGAAACTTGTCGATCTACCAACAGCCCAAAACTGCTTAAAAGAACGGGCCAGTACTGTATGATCGAAATCGTCTTGCAAATATAATCGATTTCCACGTAGAACGATGTGAATTAATCACGAAATGAATGACACAATTATAAATATTTATTGATTTGATTTTATTGATATAAATGAAAATATATGCAACAGAGATCCCATTGATATAGCCTTGTCATTCAACTGTAAGATCATTATAAAGCTTCCTGAAATGAAATTCTATATTAAACAGATGTTCTCAGATTGAATAGATTACAATTTAAATCATTCGTTTGGCTTTGAATCAAGATTTCGAAAATTAATTTAAATAAATCATATGAAAGAATTGTTTCATGTATTTTTCTTGTCAAGTTCGTGGGGCAGCTCTGTTCACAATGGCTTCAAACGATTAATCACGTTGGTGGCAGCAGACGAACGATTTGTTTTTGTTTATACTAGTATTGGTTTTCCTGTCAGGCTGGAATTCGATTTTGCAACTTTCGGTCATTCGGATTGTTTCTAATAGGACTTATTCTTATTGGAAAAGCAACTGGTAGTCGTTTATTAGAGAATGATTGAGGTCCAATCGATTAGAATTAGTGGCGTCTAAATGGATGAATGCCAATCGGGATAATTCAATAAAGCGTTGGCTGAAAAGGCTGACAGATATTCAATATCTACACACTATCATAAAATCAATTCGAAATAGCTATTTATGAAACAATTCCAAAGTGCTTATTGCCGCAGGAAACAACGTTTGAAGTTTAGCTAGAATTGAATGCATTCGATTTTTTCCAAATCGCTTAATCAATGCACTTTGCGGTGGAACATTGCTGTAAACAGGCCATTCAAATAGCTTCTTTGAAGATTGCAGTGAGATGCAAAGCTATGTTGGTAATTTGTAGTTTTCCAGACAAAAACCAAATAGTTCCAAAGAACGTGAATTTCATCTAAACGAAAACAGTGAAGAGACATAAGAAATGAGCAATCGAAAAAACAAACTTTCTATATGTGTATATCTGATAATAAAAGGAAATAGAAAAATTCATTGACGTAGAACATTTTGCCAAACAACATATAAACCGGAAAAGCTTGAAATCGGCCCGGCAATTATAGAAAAACACGTCTAAACGTACCATTTTGATCCTTATCATTCCAACAATATTTTGGAAGAATTGCGACACAATTAAAGTTCAAGCGAATTGTTGAGCTTTTTGTTTTTTTTTCGCAATTTTAATTAGAAACGAAATCAAATCCGTTTTTCCGTCCAACTCAGCATCAAAACCATTTTGAATTAGAGAAAAAAATAACGTTCTGTGGAGGATGACATGATTATGAAACGATGCCATTGTTCCACTTATTTCCCACTAATAATACTAATGAACCCTATAATTACCACCCTTATTATATATGAAATTTGATGTAAACATAGTCGTAATATCGAAAAATAATGAACTCAACAACCTTCAATCAAATCCAAGGCGAAACCATTATTTTATAGAATCAACCAACAATTGGAAATTAAAGATCAATCAATCGATGAATTCAATTTTATTCGTCTGTTGGGTAATTCATTAATGATGGCGTTCGCCTTGGGTTCGAAATTCTATAAACGTGATTGGCAACAACACAAAAAAACTGCGATATTTGCAAAATGAATTAAAAACATTCTTATTTTCTGTGTACAGGATAGGATTAGGTATTCCACAAATGAACGATGGTAATCGCGACCGTTGTCATATGTTTGCTGTGAATTTCACTGAACTCTTACAACGAGGCATCAACAGATCAGATCCCACATGGCCACAAATACCATGCCGAAATGGTTGGGAATACAATTTCACTGAAATACCATACCCATCAATTGCCACTGAAGTAATTCGTTTGTAATTAATTAATCGAATTTCAATAAATGTTGTTATTGTTGTTTGTTTGTTGTAGCAAAATTGGGTTTGTGACCATTCAGCCTTACCAAATATGGCACAGTCGATATTTTTCTGTGGTGCAATTTTGGGTGGTTTGATTTTCGGTTGGATTGCTGATCGATCAGGCCGTATACCAGCATTGGTTGGTACAAATTTGATTGGTTTTATTGGTGGCATTGCAACAGCATTTTGTACATCATTTTGGACATTCTGTATTTGCCGTTTTCTAGTTGGAATGGCTTTTGATAATTGTTTTACAATGATGTATATTCTTGGTAAGTTAATAATTACCTAAGATGGAATAATTAATGGAATTATATCTTGAAAGTGTGCATAAATGCTGAATGGGGGTTACGAGGGAGTGGCATCAGGGTCGTAGGGGCGGAACGTCATTCACTCGTTTTGTATTTTTCAATTCCAATTGAAAATGTTGGAATCATTTAAAATCAGTCTCTCAATGCTTCATTAAGAGATATTCAATCGCCGAGAAGAATCTTATCTTTCAATTGCATCTGTAGTTGTGACAAATGACAATTTAACAACACTGGATGAGATCCTTATTTGTTAATTTTTCGTTTCTCCTGCCTTCACTTCCGTCGATTTCTCATTTGCTCCAATTTACACAATTATACAGACAACCGACTTAGATCACTAATGGCAACAGAAAACTAAAGGACACTTATTGTATTCATCAAAATTAGGATTCGTAAGGATTTCTTGTAGACCTTCTTATTTGCGATTTGAAGCCCTTCTACCAAAAATTGGTTGTAAGGCGAATCAAGGTCTCTTTTGCGGATTTCATTCGGACTGTCGTCCTTGTTGACTTTAAGTACATTGATAACTTTCAAATTTTAATTGAATACACACAACTTTTTCCGTATTTTAATTATCAAAACAACAACCTGAATTAATAGTTATTTAAATATTCTCAAATAGTCCGATGAATTTCGGACATACAACACAATCATTATAATCAAGGTTTCTATAATATTAGTTAATCCAAACAGTATTGACAACAATTTTCTTAATTATCTCCATTCAATGTCACAGTTTTAAGTGAATTTTCGTTAAAAGCGGAAATCAATGAATAATTAAATCAACCTTGTAGCAATGGTAATTTTTGATTTTGATTTTTTCAAGTATTGGAATATGTTGGACCGAAATGGCGGACATTCGTTGCAAACATGTCAATTGCGATATTTTTCACATTTGCCGCATCGATTCTACCGTGGATCGCCTATTATTTGGCTGATTGGCGACTGTTATGTTATGTTACATCGACGCCATTGGTTTTGGCAGTGATTACACCATGGTTGGTTCCAGAATCGGCTAGGTACAACGATTAAATTGTTGATAGAAAATTAATCTCACTAATGTTGTCTTTGCGTTTTTAGATGGTTAGTCTCTCAAGGAAAATTCGATAAGGCGATTGGAATTTTGAAGAAATTCCAACGCATCAATCGCACTCAATTCTCCGATGACATCTACGATAAGTTTAAAGTGAATATATGTCTAATTTGATCGTTTAAACAGAATTTTGTAATTAAACTTGAACGATTTTAGGCGAGTTGTATTAAAGCACAGAAAGAAGAGGAAATGGATAAATCGTATACGGTTTTAGATTTATTTAAAACGAAACGTTTAAGGAAAATCACAATTGTATTGATCATCATGTGGATGGCCATATCGCTCGTATTTGATGGACATGTCCGTAATGTTGGTTCATTAGGTCTTGATATATTTCTAACATTCACAATAGCTAGTGCCACTGAATTCCCAGCTGATACGTTTTTAACATTGGTTTTGGATGTGTGGGGCAGGCGATGGTTAGCCTGTGGTTCGATGGTAATCAGTGGAATTTTCAGTATCTTGGCAACTACCGTGCCATATGGTAGGAATTTTTCCATATAATTCTGTATAAATTAATTGATTGATTTATGTGTAGGAATACCATCAGCCGCCCTTGCGATAATGGGCAGATTCGCCGTCAATATCTCCTACAATATCGGCCTACAATATGCTGCTGAATTATTACCGACTGTTGTTAGAGCCCAAGGGGTGGCTTTGATTCACATAATGGGATACGTTGCAAGTATTCTAGCACCATTTATTGTCTACCTTGTGAGTATTACAATAACACAGCAAATTTATTAATTGTTTCCAATCAAATTATCGATAAAACAGGCGAATATTTCGGTGGATTTACCATTACTCATTCTGGGAGTGTTGGGTATACTTGGTGGGATTTTGGCGCTCTTCTTGCCGGAAACCTTAGACCAAGAATTACCGCAAACACTGCAAGACGGTGAGAATTTCGGTAAAGATCAGAAATTCTTCGAATTTCCCTGTATAAAAGCGTAAGTGTCAATTTACTCAACCACAAATCACAGTTGTAACGCTATTTGTTTTTCTTTTTCTGTAGTGAGCCTGAAATAGAGAATGTTGGTGAATTCAGGCGATCATCATCGAGACGATCATCGATGCGAGCTTCAATACGCGGTGAAATACGATCGAGTATAATCAATAATCGATCGATCCGTTCACGGAAATCTGTTTGTATACCTGAAACTGAAGTAGCTTAGTTGGATTTTATTATTGTTTACAGACAGTCGTTGATGTACTGTCTGTTGTGTCTGTGGTATTAAAAAGAAATTCGCTTATTTTCTAGTGAATCATTTCGGTTATTTTGCTGTAAATTTTTTATTTTAATAAACCATTTTTGTTTGTAAACATTTTTATAAATGGATATTTATTACATGTTGGAGTCTTGAAATAACTATCCCCCTTCTGTTATTCTTTCAACATATGCGAACATAATGATAACGAATGAGTGTGCTGCTACATGCACAATATTCCACGGAAGACAAATAATTCGTTCAAGGATTTTGACGACGACATGCAAGGATTAATTGATTGGCGTCAATGACCTTTTAGAGCAGGTTTGTCCGAAAAACACAAAAAACTTCCTGACACAAATATAAAATATATTTTCAACAACAATAAATTTAACAGCAACTACAATCTATATAATTGTATCATAAATTAACATTAATTTATAAGTGTTGCACGAATTAAATCATATAAACGAAAAATTATCGTTTTTCTATCTGTTTGACAAAGCAAAAACTTAATCGTTTATCTCTCTATAAAATTTAATATAAAAATATAATCCAAATGGTGTGCTCATCTAAAACTCTCACTAAATACTAAATAAATTGAGATATCCAATCGTATGTGATTTGATTACAATAATTGGACACTGTTATACAATGTTTAATGACACTGTCGAAGACACTTAACAAAAGAAAAACAGTTTTTGTCAACAAAGAGAGCAGGAAAAAGGTATTGTGGCCAGTTATCTGGCAAGTACCTGCTGTATACACGAAAACGAATTTCGTGTGAATGGAATCGATTTGTAATCCTGTCGTTCGCTTATATTGCCAGAAGCGAGCATGTTTGATTGTGTGTTAAAGATTTTCCATCGAATCCCTACATCAGACGTACTAAATTTAACACACCATATATGTATATAATCCGACTAGCAACCCAAATCTCAAGAAATGTATTAATTAGAAAGAATTTTCTATAGTTTAACTGAACGATGGTGGGCGCGAATGTCTACGGAGGATTACAACACTTCTTTTAAACATCTCCACAGATACATCTTTCTAGTAACAATTCGATATCTCTTCTTATGAATTATTTACAGACCTATCCCACAAGAAAGTGTCACCTGTTTTATACATTCATAGAATAATTCGAATTTTTGACAATTCGATATTACCACTGGGACATGTTGTGTAAGATATCTCAAATTTCTGATTTTGTTTTCTACGTATTTATTGCATGACATCCAAACTACTCAGACTATTGTGTGAATATATGAATAAATAATAATAATCATCGTCATATGTAGTTTAGAGATGTTTTTCCAATGGGACGCTATTTATTCCTACTTTCTTATATAACTATGTACATCATCTTTATTGTATTTTATAGCAGTATATTCTTGTTTCGTATACATTAATGAATAAATATACATTTTTTTTGGGTCTTTGAACAATTAGATACACAAAGCTGAGAATTAAGGCCAAAAATTCCTCTTTTTTTGTAATTCTTCTTCCAAATTACACACACACACACACACAATGTCTTTTTAATTATAAATAATTTAAACACTTGTACTATTTGTTGTGTTATTAAAAACGGAATTTACGATTCAGTAATTGGTCTTTTATTAACCCATAAATTTATATTAGGAATATCATAGACCTTTTCTTTTAAAGCTTTCAATGCTGGATATTGATCTAGGGCAGCTTTACCGAAAATATGTTCGAAATTTTCAAGTGAAACAGCAAACACGAAATCACACCAAGTTATCTGTAAAAACAATATTAAATATTCGAATTTTGATGCTTTTATTATAGATCGGAATGAGTATATAGCAGGCTACATTGTAAGAATGACCTACATTTTATGATAGCCATAGTAGTGTATAAGCAAGCTTTTACGAGTTTTATAGTAGAAATAAATAAATATTTTTAAATATTGTACTTACATCAGATCCCACAGAGTAGCCATTATTTTCAGAAACTATCTTCTCAAATTTCGATAAATAAAATGGAATTGTTTCACGCATCAATCTAACTTTCTTCTCTTCTTTCTTAATTGGATCTTGTTCCATACGAAATTGAGCAAGAACTAGGTTTACACAACAAAAGAACATTAGTGTATAATGGAACATGTATTTGATGAGATTTTGTGTAATTCGTCCTCGTCATTATTAGAACAAATAAGATAATTGTTTTGCAGTTATCTTGATTTGTGCCAAAAACGAACAGATATCATCAGCGATTTAATGAGGGTATTGTTTGTGCGTTGAATTTAATTTGTTTAAAATCCATCTGTGAAAGAATTTTGTATGCGATTGCCATAACAAATTTGTAAATAAAGCCGCCTAAAGGCACATTAAAATGTTCGGCGGTAGAATATTCGAAAAATTTAAAGCCGATATCGTTCCTCGCAATGCGACACAACCAGTTTAATAAATTATAATTGAACCAAATTAGAATTTTTACCTTGTTTAAGATCACCAAGGGTGTCGACTAATACATCACATTGTAATGCTTCCCATTCATTTTGTCCAGTAAGTCCGAATTGACGAGCTAAATAACGTGCAACAGCATTACTTTGAGCGACAGGGTTACCATCTATCTCCAATACAGGAAGCATTCCAAATGGCATTTCTGTAAATTAATCATCTCGATGAAACTAGAACTGACAATTCCAACAAATTCTACTACAAAACAAAACGAAAAAGTGTCCTATGTACAACGATTCTGATGATCATCTCTAATGAATTGAATTTACTGTTCATTCGACATGTGTCAACGACAAGGCAAAATAATTAACGATTCTAACTAATAATTCGATACTAAACAGATTCTTACTTTTTTTAAGTTCAAGCCATTTCTCTCGTGGAATTCGTTCATCTTCATATTCAACACCAGCATAAGCGAATATAAACCGAATATGTTCAGCTCGGCCTCGAGCATTGAAATAAATTAATTTGTAGTTCGATGACATTTGTCTGTAAAACAATATTAACAATAGCAATTATTATTAATGATTCGTTTGCTTATTAAAATGGAATAAGGGAACGGCAAATATTTGTTAAGACAGGATTCACAAGGACTTTGAGTATGAGAAATTAATTAAATAAACGTGGGTGCTGTGTCACTTAATCGATTATAGTTTGTTCATCAATAGATAGAAATTTAATTAAACTATTTTAATTTGAGTCTTACTTATGTGGAAACGTAAATATTTGTGAGATAATCTTTAGGTATGCTTTAAAATTCTTCAACGGTCTCAATATCGTTTGTTCATTCTAGCAGGATTTAGATCAAGGCTAGTTGACTCCTTATCGAATCCCATTTCCTCTGTCGATGTCATCCATCAAAAATGCTAACGATAAAAGCTTCATAAGTTTTTCATCGTCTTTCACAGCTTATTTATTAAATCCGTCAAGAATTGTCTAAATTAAACATGAAGTAAGAAAACATAATTTTAACACTGACAAGTAGGGGGTTGTGTTGAACGTTTAAAATTATCGTTAAATGTAAATATTTACAATGTTCTTACCAAAAATAGTTCATATCAATTCACAGAGTGTAGATAAGAGGATGAAAAACATATTTATTTAATTTAAAACAATGTTTATAGGCAAGATACAGTTATGACTTTCAAACCAATTTAATCGTAGATTTTATCTGTTCAAGACGGCAACATTGTATCGATTACTGTTAGATATTTTTCTGCGGATATATGTTTTTTTTAACATATTAAAAAAAATATGTATGTATGTCACAATGTGTTACTTTAATATTACGATATAAACCTTAAAGTTCATCCTGTTAAAGTTGCTCCCAGTAACATCGCCTATGGGTGGTTAAAATCAATAATTACACACCACAATATTCTTGTTGCAAACTATTTTTTTTCTATTATTATTATTATATCAACGATATTTTAGATGAAATTTAATAAATCATACGATTTTGAACTTTGCGTGCTCTATTCTATTATAAAAAAGCTTATAAGGTCGCCTACACTCAAAACACAAATATATTATTAACTATTTTGATATTTGAATAGAAAATTAGCAATAAAAAGTTTAACTGAAAATCAGCCACTTTCAATTAATTTCAACAGGAAGAAAATAATGATAGAGCAACAAAATGTGTGTGTGTCTGTCTCAAATTTTAATTATACGTTGAGTTTGTACTTCAATTTTAATTGATTTTAGGTGGTATGTTTACTTATTATCACCAACATTAATCAACAACTTTCCCATTCATAACAAACGACCTTTCAAATAATAATCTATTGTATTGGTAAATGAGTTCATTCCTCAAATATTGACCAACAATAGAAAGAAAACGGGGAATTGAGATTATTGGAAAACAACAAATTTAATGACTAAATCGTGAATTGAAATCATTAAATGATCTTATCAAAATGTTGACACGAGTATGCGACACGAATGTGAAATGTTTCGTAATTAATTTGGGTAGTCTGGAAAGTTGAACATCGAATCGACTTATTTGTTATCAATAATATTTTTAGTAAGTATTTATAGAAGCAATAATTTGATGGACAAATACTGTTGCTATTGATTTTTCTTTTCGATTTGCTTCTTGTTTTTGTCACACCTGTAGATACGGAATCATCCAGCTGGAATAGATCGTCGTATCGACCGAAATTCTTGACAATTGTCAATTTCAATCCAACTAAATCTTCACAATTTTGTTAGATATAGACAAATTCTCACATTAGAAACTAAGGTCGGGATTGGAACTTCTAGCTGGGAATTGAATACAATTTATTGATTTCTTTTGCTACTACTTTTGCTATTAAACTCTCTCTCTCTCTATATATATATATATAAAAATGTTGATTAAACAATTCTAATTCTCTAACAACTTTATAAATAAGAAATAAATTTGTTTGATATTAGTTTTAAATTAGGTACATTCATCAAAATTGATGGGCTTCCTCAATTCGATTTCCTGTAAATTTCGATATTGATTATAATCTCAATTTTTCGTTCCGTCATCGTTATCACTAGAAACGTTCTTTAATAGCTTTGTTGTTTACAATTCATCCTTTGATAAATTGACCAACCTTTATCAAATTTCCAGGAATTAACATAAAAAAATTCGATTACCATTCATCAACATAGTGTTGTCAAACAACTTTGTTGTAAATGAAATAAGTTGAAATAATGACCAGTATTAATCTAATTTATTGAATTGTAGTGGAAATTAATGTTTAGTTTAAAAAACAATGTATTCGTCCGGCGCATCCACCAAAATTCCAATTCAACAAAATCTTTCAAATTATAATACAATTTCGTTCAATTTATTTTGATTAATATTTAACGAACATGTTATTTAAGTTTTGGAACATTAACACACGTGCATTATTGTATTGTCGTTAATAATATAGTTTTATATTTAAGTGATCAATTAATGTGTGCTTGTATTGTATATAATTCATAATAATTCCGACTCGTTGATTTATAAAGATAATATACGGCTTTATTTACAGTAAAAATATTAGAAAGTTTATTTTATAAAAGAGACGATGGAAAAATATACGCAATTACAGGAATATTATATATAACAAAATAATATAAAAAGTCTCTACATTAGTGCGATAGTGAGCATAAAAAAACAAACCCTAAGAAATATTGCTGCTTTTGAAATAATACAATACAAAGATGATTAAAATATAAAAAACATAGGAATAGAAAGAAGAGGAAGAAGAAGTGGAAGAAATAATATCATTTTATTGATGAGAACGTATAAAATTTAATTTTAAAAATAAAACTAAATTCACATCTCAATAAATAATAATAATATATGAAAATTTATTGCAAAACTGCCAGAGTTTACTTGAGAGAGAAGTCCAATAACGACGGTTGAATGAAAGGATGAGAAAATTGTTTTTGGTTATCCAAGTTGATAAATATAATCCTCTATATATCTCAATCTTTTTTTAATACAATAGATATTCTATAGCTCTCATAAATTGTTTATTTTCCTGTCGAGAATTAAATAAAAACTTTAATTGAATCGCTGATTATTATTTTTTTGTAATATTGTGAAAAGCATACTGTCAACAACACGAAGATTGCACGCTATTTTGATGTTCAGATCAATATGAAATGTGTTACATTCAGTGTACCATACGCTCATATTTCCGGTTAATTGTAAGGTTTCATGCAGATTTGATATTCACCGCATGAAAAATCATAAAAATGCATCAATACAAACGTTAAAATACACGAATTTCTCAATAGAACTCATCATTAGTAACAGCATGAATCAATTATTAAATGAAATTAAATTGTTTAGTCCTAATTATTTTAATGCTGCTTTTGTGGTGTACTCTCCCTTTGACCAATGTGAAAATTAACCTATAGAAAATCCAATATCGTCTCTTCTAGATGGAAAATTGTAAATTTTATGGACTTCAATAACATTTAGATCACTTATTGAAGTAGCAGCTTATATATAAATTGTTTAAATGAATTCGATTTTGATCCCATTCCAACTCACCTTTTATTTGTGTGATGACTGCTTTCAAATTTGTTTGTCCGAATCTGTGGGCACACGCTTTTCCGTTATACTTGCGCACAGTTTCAACGTTCCCTTGCTACTACCGATTAGCACATCGGTACAGACGTCAGAGGATCTCCTGGTACATCGACCACCCAATTCCAGGCCTTGCCAACATATAGATGCGCATATCCACCAATATTCTTTGTATATATATATATATATATATATATATATATATATATATATATATACACCTACGATATATATTTAATCTTTTCGCTGGAAAAAAATTGATAAATAACACAAAGAAATTATATTACAGTTAACCTGTTTTTGTAATTGTGAAAAATTTACCAAAGCCAAATCAACTCTTCACTTTTATTTATGGAATCACGCATATGTTATTTTATCGTTATCCTAATTTAAGATCTATTTAGAAATAGGTAAATTTCACGCAGTTTTAGGTCAATAGTGAATGTATTTGAATGACTAACACGCAAATCTAAATTTACATTCATTGCCAATAATTCTCGAACTTACAGACAATTATTACAGGCGATAATTTACATAAATACTTATCTAGGTGATTTTTAAATGATATGGAAATTTCATGCAAATCACAAGAAACCAACAAACGATAATTATAAATTTCTATAAAAATATTTATTTATATATATAAAAAAAATCTCACTCATTTCAAAGTAATACGAAATATTTTGTACATGATACAAAGATATAAAATCACAAATTGCAACTAAACTTTATAAAAACAGTCAAAATGGTCTTATCACAATTGATAAAAATAAACCTAAAATGAAACTAATCAAAATTTTCGGCCAAACACCCATATGCATATATGATGGCATAAATGAGTCTTCAACAGGCTCACAACGTGTTGGTATAACTAATAAAATACTACCTAAAACTAGACAAACGGTAACCAAACAAACTTTCATTATCCAATTCTCTATCCTATAATTATATTAAAGAAAAAATGTTTGTAATAGAATAAGAAGTAATAAAGATTTGTATTGAAATTTACCCCGCATCTACTGCAGGTTCTTTTGCTGTATTGGAACTAATCACCGATACATCTGCCCTATCTTTTGGCTCCTTTTCACCCTGAATTAACCTTAACGGAACTAACCTTTGGCCTATAATCTATCGAGAACAAAACAACATTAACATTGGAATAACTACCGCATTATAATTATCATTTAACTAAATATGAATAAAGTCAACACGATAAAAATGATTACCCTATGTGTTGCTGCATCTTTTAAAACAATTTTCAAGCTTTCTTCTGATGGACAACTGGTCGATACTGGACATTTATGACGTATAGCTATATCATCATTATGATTCGGACTAATAGCACCCACACAACGTTCAACAACTTCGTAATCACTTTGTCGATTAAGACTAGCTAAAATATTCATTCATTAAAGAGAAAATAATTTATAATGAGGGATAAAAAGTAAGGTTATATCTCTAAATACCTTCGAATTTCACAGGAACATCATAATGGTTATAAACACGTAAAAACTGCTTGTGTGTTGATGGTGATGCTGTATAAAAGTTTAATTGGTGTGGATACACGAATACGGAAATTTGGGCATCGCTTAAATTCATTTTATCTTCTTTTCGTTTTTTGACCAGGTTTTCTTGTTGATTTCGACAAATTCCGTTATTGAAACATATAACATAGACAATATATAATTTGTGACGTCAAATCAGTGCTACCACTAATCTTTGGAACGGCTCGAAAAATCACTAAATCTTGCTAAAATAACTGCAAACCAGCAGTATTTTAAACCAATCAATGGATTGAAAATTATATTTCGAATAATAAAAAAGAAGTCATTAATTAACGGAGGACAAAAATGATAAATTTTGGTCTTTTATTCTAGAGAGCGAAACGTTTAATCATTATATCCACGGAAAATTCGCTCAATCTGGCACTGCCAAATTTCGGTTCTCTCCACTACCAATATAAAGATAATTAACTAGACTACATCAATTATAAATATTACTAATTAACAATTCTACAATTATTTTTAAATGTATTCCAATAATTTATCCGCTAGAGATAGTAAAACAAGTCGAAAATAAGCGTGGTATGTAGTAATATAGCTTTTAACGTTAATGAGGGAGCTATATTTAAGCAACTAATCTTTGAATGACGTCACAGAAGCGGCAAATTTGACTTATAAAACATTTTATTTGGATACATGAATGAAACAACAAATAAGTATCTAATTATAAGAATGGTTTTATTTCAACTTATAAAAGTAATTAAATGACATTTTAGAAATATTTCTGTATAGGTTCACCCAATATCTTCTCCATCATTTGTATAGATTTCCGGCAAACTTTCTCAACTTCCTCCTCTTCATCTTCTAATAATTCAGCCAAGAATGGTATAGTTTCTGGTAATAATGGTAAGAAATCTTCACCAACTTTCATAACAATTTCGGTGACACAATTTAATGCTAATAAACGTATAATTTGTGATTTGTTCTTTGTTTTTAATAAGATCGAATAATTCAAACGTTTCCATAATGAATCATCAGCAACAGCAACAGTGAATTGTACAATGCATGGTATTAGCAAATTTTGGCAACGTTCTTTCAAACAATCAATACCACCCAAATCATTTTCTAATTGATCAACCAATACCGGCATTAACAATTCAAAACGTTCTTTATTCAAGAATTTCTGATTGTCATACGTAAACACCGATAATAACGTGTTCAATACGTTTTCTAACAATAGAAGATTCTTATCGTCATTATCAATGAATAATGTTGAATGTTTCAATAGTTGTGCCGCATTATTAACGAATTGATTTGCAAACAATACAAATAAACCTTTCAAATTCTTGGCAATTTCTTTTGATAGATGATAAAACGTAATTGAACGCTCATTATTATTTTGTGTCCAATGGTAAATGTCTTGGTATAATGGTCGGAATGTGCTTTCCGACAATTTCAACGCAAATATTGAGAATGTTTTAACAATTTCCATTTCAATGAAATTGGTTGTATCGAAATCTGTGTATTGATTTGAACGAAATTCCAATAGATTCAAAAAGAATTTGGTTAATTCTTGTAGATTCATTGTAATATCATGACCGTTTAAATTACCCAAATATTCACTAAATATATCCATCAATATAGCGATGCGATTATACGAATGCTTTTCAATTAAATAATTATACGTTTCATTGATTGTCGGCAATAGAATTCTCGATGGTATTGTTGTTGTTATTCTATTGCGAATATGTTTGATTTTATTTAGCACAGGTTGCCATTTCTGTTCGTTATTATTCAATGGAAATGTTGATAGTTCAATTAGGATCTTTTGTAAATAAGAACTCATGAAATTCGGTAGTGTATCGATGATTTTTTGTAATGCCGTAATTAAACTCAATAATAACAAATTTGGTTCGTGGTCGTGTTGCAATAATTTCTGTTGTTGTTTCAGTATTTTCAATAGTTTCGGCATGAAATTCGGCAAATAACTGATACAATTCGCACGTAGATTCACACAAAATTCAGCTAAACACAATATAATCGATGCTAAAATATTATTTTGTATTTGTTCAATTTTGATTAAATCAATAATAAATTCGAATATATCGACGAATTTCTCTGGCTGTTTAATTGCCAACAATTTCACTAATAATTTCATTGATAATAAAGCTGTTTGTATGATCAATTCCTGATCGTTATCCAATTCGTTTTGTTGAATTATTTGTATGATTTGTATTAATGGTGGTATCAATGAATAGATCTCATCTTTATCGCATTTCTGAATGAAATTCTGATTGTATTGCAATTTCGAATTTAATAATTCCAATGATCGCCGTTTAACAGTTGCTAAATTGTGCATCATCAAGCCTTTGATTACTAACAAGAACATTTGCGGTGTTAATAGGGCATTTATACTATCCAAAATATCGTAACTGTGATGTAGTAGGACTTTCCAATATTGGGATTGGGGACTTGTTGAGTTTTTCTCTGCAACTTTCGATATATGTTGTATATAAGTTAATATATTTATAATAAAATCTTTATATAAACTTTCCAAATTGTATAATTCATCATCTGTTAATTTAGCCACACAATTAATGAATTCTTGTGATGATAATAGATTCGATAAGAATGTTATTAAAATGTATTTATAATGGCGGAATTGTTTCGATGTAGTAAAATGTATATTATAGGAATTATCAATTTTTTCATTATCATTGATTTCATCTGGTAATTGTTTTAAAAATTGCAACAATTTGATACATGTGATTATAACAAGATTCGGTTCAAATTCACAACTGAATAATTTTGCAATATCCAAACGTTTCTTATTATCATCATTTTTATCTTTTATACGATTGCCATGTTGTACATGCGATTCGAATATTAATAATAAAAATATATGTAAATTCTCTTTAATGCCGATTTTCAATAATAATTGTTTATATAATGGCAAACGTCGATGTTCTGGCACATCTAATAGAACATCAACAAATACTCTCAATACACGCACAATCGTTTCTAAACTATTATCAACGATTAATATCGGTATAATATTATCAATGATTCTCAATATAATTTGATAACTATAAGCATCATCGTGGCGTAATATCGATGAGCCGATAAATGTGAAAATCGCCATAATATGATGTAAAACTTGTGTTGGTATTAATTTAGCTAAATACGATAGAACTAGCAATGCATGATGGTGTGTTTGTGGATTTGATGATGCCCGTATACATTGTACAATCAATTCAACATTGAAAACATTCTCAGCTATCTTATTGTCGCCTTCTAATTTCGTACAACAATGCAAAATCAACGATAACAATAATTGTTTTGGATATTCAACAGCGATCTGTTCATCGAAATCTAAACATTTCTTTAGAATATCAAATAATACAGGCAATAGAATCTCAGTGTTGCGCATTTTCTTTTTGTCTTGCAGAAATTCAAGCACTGTCACACCTTTACGCCATTCCAATGTATCCAAAATATCTATTGTTGGTACAATACTGATGCGTCGTTTTAATTTATTCGGATCTATTTTTGGTGATTGTACATTACGCATATTGATGAAATGTCCCATTGTTAGTTTCACATCAAGATCGATATGTTTGAATATGTGATTTGCAATTGGTAAAATTTCGTTATTACTAGTAATTGTGACAATTTCAATAATCAAATCTAACAATTCCTTTTCAATATTATCGTGAAGATTCGTCATGAATTCACGATCAAATCGATTCAATATTAATACAATCAAATATCGATTGTCGATTTTAATTTGGTCATGTTTCAATGTGAACGATAGAAATTTCCATATATTCGAATTTAATTTAATTTGATTTGCAATTACACCATTGAAACGTTCGATTACTTCAGTTATTATCAAACATTTACTTGAATCGAAATTGTTGTTTTCTAAAATTGTTAAACAAATCTTTGATGCATCTTCTAAAATTTCAATTGTATTAAAATGCGATAATAATTTTAATAATTTCGCTTTATAATACAGCGGTAATTCATTATTGTTGATTGTTTTAAATAAATTCGTACGGCAATTGCGCAATTTTGTTGATTCGAAAATATTGAACAGAACCAATTGTAATTGTTCATGATCTAAAATAATCTCTTCTTTATGTTTTAATAGATTTTGTAATAATCCACAATAGCTATTTGTTTTTACTGTAATTTCTTTTGATAGAATATCAATGATGTTCAACGTTTTCCTACGGGTCTTCTCCGATTGATCACCAAGTAAAATCAGCAAATAAGGGACAAGAATTTCATTGAATTCGACCAATTCATCAACATCTCCAGAATTCTCTTTTAATAACATTGTAACTGTATCGATGGATCTTTCATAGAAATTACAATCTAAGTATTCATTCGTACTTAAATTTAAGTTCAATAAAAGCTCAATTTTTACTTTAAAATTACTGCCAACACCACAAATTTCGTCTAAGTAATCCTTTGTGAATTTCTTATAATCGAAATTATACAATAAATTCACTAAATTTGCATAGAATCGTGTATTGTCGTTGATTTGATGGAAGTCGACTTTTCCAAAATCAATATTGACATTTTCGGTTTTCTCGATAATTTTCTTCAAAAACACCAAATAAGCTTCCTTTGAGAAATGATTCTGACGTGCCAATTCTAGATATGATTGGAAATCATTTTCGCTCTTATCAAATTTGGTATTTTTTAAATAATTTGCAAATATTTCAACAACCAATGAACTAATTTCGATTGGACAATTCTTCGGTAATAAATAACTTAAAATGAACATCACAACGAATTTGTGATAACAATCACGATTCTCATGTGGCATCTCTTTTAGTGTTTCCACAATACTTTTAATAATACTGTAATCATTGTTTTGTAAATGATTTAGAATCGAATTACAGAATTTCTCTGGATTGATGTTAGTTTCACCATTTAATTGGTGTAATTTCCGTATGGGATTCTTTTGAATAAAGTTGGTTTTTAGGATTTGTTTGGCAAAATTCAATTGAACTTTATCTTTCGGCAATAGAAATGGCATTAGAGTTATAAACGTTTCCCAATCGGTTTCTTTACTGTTTTCACACAACAATAGAACCGAAAGTTGAGAGATTTCACTCGTATTCTGCAAATCGTTCTGGCATTTTCGACAGAGTTTCACCAGAATTTTCTTCAAATCATCTGATTCTAAGATCGTAATTTTCTTTAATAAAATCAGTGTTTCTTTAATAATAACCAATGAATCGTCATTTAAACGATCTATTATCATGGGTTTGATCAAATGTTTCTCACGTTCACGAAATAATTTGTAATTTTTCGTCAAATAATCAATCGCCTGCGATCGGAATTCCATATTCGGATGGTACAACTTTTCAAATACATTAAATTTACCTTTAATTGACATTGATTTTTTGAAGATTCTCTGTAAACAAATTTTACGTTTATTCGCAATGCCTGTATCGGCAGTTGATAGAATTTTATAAATTTCATTGTCGAATTGTTCCGGATATTGACGTTCAACGATCTCTATTGTATGCCTTAGCCATTCTTGGAGATGATCAGCTAGTTTATTTTTATTACTCAATTTGTTGACACCGTCCAAAAATGATCTGTTAAATTAGAAATATTAGCAAAAACTTGTAGAAACTATTCGATATTTACCTTAAGAATGCTCCAACAAAATCATCATCAAATTTAAGCGTATTTTGAAGATTTTCCACAAATTTCCGGTGATTCTCTTGATCCTTATGTATACCAATATCGACACAATTCTTAACGAGTACTTCAAAAAATGGCCGAATCAAACAACCCTGTTGATTTAGATTATCTACAATCTTAATAAACCAATCATATTCCACAATATTTGCAGTAGTTGGTTCTGGTATCTCTTTATATTGTTTCTGTGATTGATACAAAATAACCAACAGTAGAACTGCTTCAATTCTTAGAGTTTCTACATTAATTACCGAAATTCTTTGAATTAATTTACTTAAAATCGTATCCTTTAATGTAGTTTTCGTTAACAATTTTGCTGTTATCACGTAACTAGCGGCACAATAATCGGCAATGTCAGATTTTAAGCCTTTCAATAAAACTGGCAGCATCACACTGATTTGTGTCTCATTAACGTTCTCACTATATTCCAAAGCCCCGGTAAATACAGAACAGAAATAATTGAAAGCCACATTCAATAATGAAGGTTTTTCATATTCTTTTGTGATTAAAATGATGAAATTCGATGCAAATTTCAAAAAATATACATCACTGGCTGCATGTATCAGCAAGTTTTGTTTATTCAAATGAACTCCAGACTTTTGTAGGGATTTCAAAAAGAACCATTTATCATTCGAATCTTTGAATTTCATCAATTGTATAACACGTACAAAGATGTTCGATTCATGATACGGCATTATCAACATCAACAAATCTTCACGATTATATTCATGGATCTGATAACGTACAATTAACCATTCCAAAGTCTTATGACTGCAATTCAACAAAAAATACGGTGATAATAATAGTAGAAATTGACGGATTTTCTCATCTAATTTCTTATTAACATCACCAGTTTGTACGGAACGTTCGAAATTCTTTGATGTTAAATCAAACAAATTATTGCGAAATTGTTCGAAAATTGGATTTTTTATGATCAATTCTTCAAGGCCATCCAGTCCAATTTGGTAGACGGTTTCACGGGTTAATCCAGCAGCTTCACGTGGATCAAACAGTAATGACGGTCGTGTTTTATCACGTTTTAGTCGATTTGTTTGGGGCACCGCCAAGCGTTGCAACTGTTCAGCGAGTGTACTACTCATTTTCACCACCTAACGAAATTATTTCCAATTAATTAAGATTATATTCTAAGTGATTAACAAAAGTTTTACCTATTTGTTTGCTTTATTTCAGTATTTTTCTTGAAAAACACGTGTTGGACTGCAACTGAAACACCATAACCTCAAAATACTTAACAATTCTAGATTTTATTGTATGTTAACTCACGTTTTCTATATTTCTATCTCATTCTCTACTAGTATGGCTTGGCTCTCGTTCTCTCAGTCTGTGGAAAAGGTTACGTCTGTAGCATATTTATCGGCTATACGTCAACAATCTCCAACTTTCACATTTGAGGTCTAGCACAGTGTATTCAACAAAGATAGAGTTAAGCTGTGGTTACGGTTCATGGAATTGGTGACTCAAGTAACGGGAGGTTCTGTAATTTCCTTTTCTGGAAATTCACGATAAACTTGGATTTGTTTGAAACTTGGGACAAAAACGATAGAAATGCAGGTGATTTATTAATTTTACTGTTTATTAATGATTTTCTCAAGTTAAATCAAATTCGACTTTTTTGTTAGGACCCAAATGCAGATACAGAATGGAACGATATCCTGCGATCCAAAGGGATCATTCCACCCAGAAAAGAGAAAGAAATTTCAGAAGATCAAATTGTTTCCATGTTAGAACAGACAATAGATGAGAAGACATCAAGTATCACACACATCTTTGATTGAAGTTTCTTATAATTTCTATTATTTGTGTTTTGTAGCTGGTAGAGATTTATCAAAATTAGATTTAGACGAATTAGATGAATTAGAAGATTCCGAAGATGAGGCTGTATTAATTGAATATCGTAGAAAACGTATATCTGAAATGAAAGCATTAGCTGAACGTTCAAAATTCGGTACAGTTGGTGAAATTTCAGCCCAAGATTATGTTCGTGAAGTCAATAAAGCTGGTGAAGGTATTTGGGTTGTTTTACACCTATATAAACAAGGGTAAGTGTATACAATTGCAATTTTTTACTTCAACAAAAATTTAATAAAACCCCAATTATGCACAGGATACCGTTATGTAGTTTAATTAATGAATATATGAGAAATTTAGCCGTAAAATTTCCAACTGTGAAATTCTTAAAATCAATCTCTACAATCTGTATACCGAATTATCCAGATAAGAATCTTCCAACGGTATTTGTGTATTTTGAAGGGCAATTAAAGAAGCAATTCGTGGGACCTTTGGAATTACGTGGACCAAATTTGAGTCAAAATGGTAATAACTTTCTGTTGCTATATTTTTATTGGTAATTTCTATTAATTCAATTTTATAGAATTTGAGTATATTCTGGGTAAAACTGATGCAATTTGTACAGATATTAAAGAAGATCCACGGCCGGCAATTAAAGATAAATTATTCTCGGATTTAGCTGACAATAATGATTGGTGATGTGTGTACTTAATTTATTAAATGTTTGTTAAAATTTGCGTTCTATTTATTTTCAATTAGGGAACACCCATGATTTTTGTTTTTATTTTCTGACAGTTATTTTGATAATAATATGCAAAAGAAAATGTCGTGGTTTTCCCGACTTATAAAGACTAAAGGTGGACGCTTTCTAATCAGCAGTTCCTGTGTTCGAATGCGCTCAAATAAAAAGTCTGGCAACAATCACAGTTGTTAAAATTGACGTAATCGTTCGCCAATCAGGTAAGCCCGGGAACTATAGTTAGGGATGATGTAAATGCCTCGTTATGTCGCCCATTCTCAGCAATATTAACAATAAATTGTAAAAAACAATTGAATTCATATTGGTGAATGTTTTATTTGTAATTTTTCTCTTTTATCAATAAAATATCTTTTTTGAGATCAAATGTCTCAAAGGTCTAAATAGGCATTCTTCTGTGCTCTATTTCAGAACAAAACTGAATAAATTCATATCGCTAAATAGTTGTTTTTTTTTTAAGTTCATGGATCAGTTTTCCGCTTTTCCTGGCATAATTTCCACTGAATTATATGAGAGGGGTGGTCATATAAAAAGACGTAATTTTTTTAAGGTGAATTGCATCGATTTTTTTATAATTAAATGCGAGTGGTGAAGGGATGACAAAAAACTTTTATAGGACCGTTAATATTTTCAATAAGAAAACGAGTAAATCGTGACATCACTGGTGACCAATGAGAAAATCGCGGCAACATATCGGGTGGATGGGTCGCCCTCCTCCCTTTTCACTAAATTTTCATCAGTTCTTGTCACGTTATCAAAGGTGCAAAATAGGTGTTCTCCAGTGTCCCATTTTGGTTAAAATCGAATAAATTCGCATTGGTAAGTGTTTTTCAGCTGAAAATTTTCCGAAATTTCCATTCAATTAAATGGGGAGAGGGGTGGTAACGTCTGCCATATAAAAACGTACGTAAATTACGTATTTATTCCAAGAAAATGTGATGTAATTAGCGTAAATTCGATGATTTCGTCACAATTAAATGCGGGGGACTGAAGGGATGGCAGAAAACTATATTTTAACAAATGTTTTTAGAGCTGTTAATATCAGCCGTGACATCACTGGTAAAAAATAAGAAAATAGCGGGAATATCGGGTGGGTGAGGCTGCGTCCCCTGCTATTTACCACCAAATTTCCACCATTTGTTCGTTTATTATCAGAGGTGTAAAATAGGTGTTTTTAATAATGCAAGTGTGTCATTTTAGAAAAAAATCATATTTGGTGAGTGTTTTTTTTATCAATATTAGATATAATTGTTTTGTGGGTTGACTTTTATTGAATTGTACGAGGGGTGGGACATGGTAAATTGCTCTGTGTAAGAAGATTTAAATTAACATTCAACTGGCATGAAATATATTTGTTGTTTTGTTCTTTTTAATCTGCACGGCATCCCAGACAAGGTATCGTTGCAGTTTTATTCCCCTAAATTCTAAGAAATCACACCTTACATGTGTTAGTGCGCTACCACTCAATTGCTCACTACATCATCTAACATTACTTATTTTAATCGAAAGACCATATTAATAGTTAATTTCCGATCATATTTGAGGGTAATAATAGGGCATGTAATTTATAATTGATAAGTAAATACGGTAAATACCAATTTCCTGCTAAATAGCTACCGTATGGAGGCTTTCCAGACAACATAGTTGGCTGTGACCGTATTTGACAGAAAAAAGCAGCCAATCATTAAACAATTTTAAAAATTGTCAAAAATTGATAGTCATTTGTTTCGTTTCCATGAAAATATCGTGCATTCTATCGAAAAAAGATTGAAATTGCAACAAAACGAAACAAGGTAATAATAATTCATTAATTTCGCTAATAATTATTAGGGCTTTTTGCATGGATATTCATTTATTCAAGGTCAAGAGTCATTTTCAACCGTGTTTAATACGTTTAATATCTCGTGTATGTACTTCAAAAGAGAAACAATAAACCGATGATGATGTTATCATTACTAAAAAGACTGATTGTAACACGTATATCGAGCAAGTATAAAACTCCGGGTTCGAGTCCGGGTAGGCTAACAAAGGTGGGCAACAGATCATGAAAGGATGAGCGCAACCAGCAATACACAACACTCCAAATGCATGCAACTTACAATACACGAACCGAGCTTGCGATCCTTTCCTGGAGCTAAAGCTTGAAACACACTTATCCTTAAAGTTTTTGTTTTAATACATAAATATACCACCCATTCTAGTACTATATTCACGAAAAAAATTTTTCTAATTTTTCAGATCAAAACAGTGCCGCGCGTAAAATCAAGTGTCTCCGGGCTCCGGCAGTATAATGTACTTAAGTGTGTTGATGTGCGCGTGTGTGTGTGAGTGCAACAGTGCAGTGATGGAAGGATCAATGGGATATTATAGACAGCCCAAAGGTTTCTGGCAGGACTCAATCGACCAAAGGGTAAGTCTTGTATTAAAATACTCTTTAGTTTATATATCATGCTAATATTTTTGCTTCTCTGATTACAGTGAGTCCGGTGTTACGGGAATTTTGATCCGCAGATGGGGTAAGTCCATTGCAAATTTACACGACGCCTATTTCTTGACGAATTTTGGTTAGTTGGATTTAGACGTCCTTATATTAGATTGTATATGTAGGCAATTGAGAAGTCGTCCTTTACAAATTTCAGCGACTAGTTAACAAACAAATTACTATTCCCTAAGTAAATCTATTAAGGCTCCCCGGCTAGGATTCGTTGTAGAGAATTCAAGATAGATTATCCTTCTTTTTATTGTCTTACTGAAAAAGCGACAGCGTTTGGTGAAATGAGCAGTAACCACCCTTAAATACGCATTAATTGATACTAATTTTCGTGCACTAATTGAATTATTAATGCGATTTAGACCAGTGAGTGATCAGAGTGATAAGTGCAAATTGAACAGGTAAGCATTATCTAATTAAATTAAATTTGTAACAAATTCGTTTTACTCACATTTTGTTTTCCAGGATATCATCATGAACATATTTTCATTACAGTTAAATTATTATTTATTGACCTCAATTATTTTTTTTTGTTTTGATATTTTTATTAATATTGTTGTATTGTTAATTGCTTATTACTTTGTAAAAATGTTGCTTTTATCTGTTTCAGTATTTCTTCTTTGGATTTTGCAGTCTAGCTATAAATGTAAAATTTATCAGTGAGTTATTAATTTTTCGGTTGATTAAAACAAATTAAACGAATTACTGTAGGATACGTTTTAATCATCATTAATAGGATTTAATTTACATAAAAAGAAACAACATTATTCATCAAATAATATTAATAACGATGAGAAAATTGAAGAATTCGCTTGTAAATCAATGAATAAGCTATATTCTAACAAATCTTTAAAGAAACATTTGAAAATTCCAAATTTAAATTTCGCGCTTTTATCAATGTTTAAGCTGCTTAGAAGTAGCGTCAAAACTATTTTCATATAATTTACCACAATAGAAACTAAAATTATTCAATGAATTATAGATATGGACGAATTGGACATTTTTTGATATATTGGTCGATAATTTGCTGTGTTAATTGATCGAAATTTGATTAATTTATCGAAAGTATTAACGTTAATTGGTAGTGTTATCTGTTGACGAAATTTGTAAGTTCTGGGAAATGTCAATTACGTAAACATTTGAAATTTGAATAACTGTCAAACAATTCGTTATTTTCTTGTGTAAATTAGAAATGTTAATTACAAATTATTGAATGAATCCGCCTAATCTTTACGTTGTATTTTAATTAAAACAAACATACAAAATGGTACGTTATTCAGTTTTAAAAGGTTTTTACGATGTGGAGAAAACAATCGGTTGTGGTGGTTTTGCTAAAGTTAAAGTAGCAACACATATAGCGACTGGTGAAAAAGTTGCTATCAAAATTATGGATAAAACACGATTAGGTGATGATTTGCCTAGAGTTAAATTAGAATTGAAAGCATTAAAAACATTAGCACATCATAATATTTGCAAATTATATCAAGTCAGTTGTTAACTTTTGTTTGTTGTTTAAAGTGTATTCATTGTAGTGTTTTTATAGGTGATCGAAACAGAAACACATTATTTCATTGTTTTAGAATATTGTGCTGGTGGTGAATTGTTTGATCATATTGTTGAAAAGAATCGTTTATCAGAATTCGAAAGTCGTTTGTTTTTTCGACAAATTGTATCAGCTGTGGCTTATTTACACAGTTTCGGCTATGCTCATCGGGATTTAAAGCCGGTTAATCAGCTTCTTTTTTTTTAATTATAAATTCTAATATAATTGATGTGTTTGTTTGTAGGAAAATGTTTTATTAGATAAAGAACAAAATTTGAAATTAATCGATTTTGGTTTATGTGCAAATCCTGCAGGTGGTATTTCTAGTCCATTATATACATCATGTGGTTCACCAACATATGCAGCACCCGAATTGGTATTGGGTCGACAATATTTAGGCACAGAAGTTGATATATGGGCAATGGGCGTTTTACTGTTTGCTTTATTAGCTGGAAGTCTACCATTTGATGATATCAATATTGATAATTTATACAAGAAAATCTTGGTAATTAATTTATTTTTTAATCGGGTGCATAGATATTAGGTTTTTGTAGAAATTTAATTGACAAAACATAATCAATTATATGATAATCACCGAATTCTCTTTTTCCAAACTCCAATGTAATCGTAGTTTGTTATAAAGACGTTCATTTTCAATTTGTAAAAAATTATCAATAGAACGTAATATTTGTTTATTAATATATATAGATGGAATTAATGAGAAACCTAAAGTACAACAGATACAACAACAACCAAAAAACACCCAAAACAGACCTTTTTGAATTTTTTGCTGAATTAATCTATTGATTTCATTAATTGTTTGTTGATACTCTTCTGGTGCAACTTTTGTTACTAAACGTTTCGGTATTTCATTACTGAAATGATTATTTATACCAAATATGGTAACATTACCATTTCCTTGAATAATGACAGGTTCAATTTCCATAAAATCCATATTTGTCATTATTACAGCCAACTTTGTTTATTTGCAGAACGGCAAATATGAAGAACCATCATTTATGTCAGCAGATAGTAAGAAGTTGATTCGTTCAATGTTACAAGTTGATCCGAAAAAACGGATTACCATAAATCAATTATTATCACATTCATGGTTAACATTTAATGTGTTGGAACCGGTTAATCCGACTGGTGAAAATATTAAACAATATGATCCTGATTGCTTGAATGTTATGGCAAAATATTATGGAACTGAACCGGAAATTGTTTGGAAATACATAAAGAAATGGAAATATGACTATCATACATCTACGTATTTTCTTTTATTAGCAAAGAAGAAACGTGGAAATGCACTCAAATTATATCCAACACTACTACAAATACCGTTGAAGAAGAAATTGGTAATTTACAGTTTTTTATTATTATGATTATTATCTTATAAATTGATTAATTCTTATGAAATAGGTGAATATAACAAAATCGAAACCTTTAGCAACAAATCAAATGGTAGAATTAAAAGAGAATTTCGTTGAACCTCGAGAACTAACAACTAGAAAGTCTCACAAACGTACTCGAAGTCCGGGATTAGAAACAGAATCTTCTCCAGGTAAGTACAAATGATTTAGATAAATGACAAAAATCTTGTTTTTATTATCAATTTTTACAATTCTATTTATTTCTTTTTATTAAGTGTACGTTGTTTTTCTGCGTGAATTACAACTTGATCTTGAACATATAAGCCTTTTCGTCGACGTATTTCTTTTCTTAATTTCATAGCCCTCAGAGTACTATCAATATTAATTTCCTCATCATCATTATTATCACCATCATCTTCAATAGGTTCGTAAAATGGATCACCATCGATTGTTTCAAAATGGCTAAATTTCAAATTTGGTATAGCTTGTCCGGATGTTGTTTTACGTATTTCATTAGCAAATCCTGTACTTTCAATAACTGGTATTTGTGCTTTAACTAAGAAACTTTTCTCTTGTTCATCCATACCAACAGCGTCAAGTACTTTACCATGCCGTTTATTAAGAACTGTATAAACTTTACCTAAAATATTTGTATTGACTTGTATTGTTGTTGTAAACATTGGTTCCATTAAACGTTGTTGTTGTTTTTCAAATGCTTCACGAAATGCATTACATACAGTCGATTCAATATTAATATTCGTTTTTGTATATTGTGTTTCCAACATCTCGCTATTGATAATTTCGAATTTTTTGATTAAAACTGCACAATTTTTTAACGGTTCTTCACATATAGGCCCTGATTTACAGAACGTATTAAATGCATTTATTATAAAATGATCAAAATATGATTTTTGATCAGTTCCATCTAAAGTATTGAAAATATTTCGTTTATAATTATTTGTTGAATTTATTAAAACATTGATACTATCATTCATTTGGCCAATACACCAAATTTTGTCTTTTAATTTGGGCCATATTGTTGTTGAATTTTCAAAAATTTTATTCAATTCATTTCGTATATGTAAAAGTGATGAATTCATTGTTTCATTTTTAAACGATTTTAATTTTGGTAAATTTATCTCACAATCATTTTTTTCTTGTTGTTTCGTTAATAATTCAAAACTATTTAAAATTTGATGCTCTTCAATTGTTTTCAATAATTTGAAATTCTTCTCAATTTCATCGGCAATATCTACCGGTAAATTTATAACAATGGTAGTTAGTGAAATTTGTCCAATTTCACATGTAATTTCTTTTTCTAAATCTTTACGATATTCTGTTTTATTATTATAAGAATGTGTTATTGTTTCACGTAATGGTACCATCGGATTTGATACATTAATTTCAATTTTTGCAAATTTCGTTGTTAGATCTTCTAAACATTTAGCTAAATGTACATCACCAGCTGTTACTAAAATATGTTCACCAGTTTCTTGTATTAATACTTGTACACATGAATCACTTTGCATTAATGTACGTAAGCCTTGCCTTAAAATTGGTAAATCTTTTGGATTTATCGGTTCAATTGAATTACGTACAATTGGTGGTATTGATGGATGATCAATAAATGGTATACAATTCAATGTTGTTGATATTGTTGCTGCACGTACGATTATTGTATCTAAACCACCTATACCACAGATATTACCAGCTGTTACTTGATCAACTAATACTAAATCACGTCCAAATAATACATATAACTCTTTTATTTTAATTTTATGTACATTTCTATCATCTAGTTGATTTTCATTATTATTTGGTATATATTTTGGTGATAATACGTGGATATCTTGACCTATTGTTAGTTTACCTGTGAAAATCCTAGTTAATGCTATAATTGAAAATTCTTTCTCTTCTTGTTTCTCATCAGATTCTACAATTTCTTCATCATTATCGATATTTTCTAATTTTGTTTGGTTATTGTTGGAATTTCTAGGTTTTGGTACAAATACTTTTGGTTTATTTTGTGATAAATTCTTACTACTAACACAAAACATTTTCGAAACATATCCGATAGTTTCTTTAGATTCCGATGAGCAATTATTAAATAATTTTAAAATGTCTTCAATACAATTGTTTTGAAATTCATCTTCACAAAATCGGTTATAATCAAGTAGATATTTCGTTTTTTCTTTACTAATTCGACATGGTGGTGGTATAATTTTCAAACATTGTTGTAATATAATGTCAGCTAATGGACTCCATGTTTGCATAATTGCTTTTAATTGTGTTTTCGGATCAGTATGATTCATATCACGTGTAATCGTTTTAATATTTAATTTCTCTGTAATTACATTGACTTTATCACGTTCCATCTTTACAATAATTGTTGTATAAATATAAAAAATTGTTTTAAGACATAATTGTATAAAAAGATTGGTTTTATTCTTTTCAATAGCACCAAATTTAATTGTATTTGTTTTCGAATCAACATAAGCATCAAAATTCCATAATTTCACATTTAAACTATCTATTGTTTCATGTTTAATCATTTTAATGAAAATTCTTGCTATTTGCCGAGTTGTAAAACCCCAACCATCTATAGCACTAGCAAATATAACATTATCACTATCTGGTGAAAATAATAAACCAGTATTTTCTATATCAATATCAATATCATCATATTCATAATGATATAATTCAGCTATAATTGCATTACAATCTTCAATAGCATGTAATATTTTTTGAAAAATTTCATTAATGTCTTTATGTAATTCAACAATGATTTTATCAATTTTATTTAATATTAAAACCATTTTACAACGTTCAGTAAATGCTTGTTTTATAGCTTCACGTGTCTGTACACATACACCTTCCACTAAATCGACAACAATTAATGCACCATCACATACACGTAATGCTGCACCAACTTCAGATGAAAAATCTATATGGCCTGGTGTATCTACTAAATTTAATATTAATGGTATAGCATTATCATTACTATCATCATCATCATCATCAATATTTAACATATTTAATAGTGATACAGCACTACTTTTCATTGTTATACCACGTTCTTGCTCATCAAGTCTATCATCTAAATAACGTATATAACCGGCCATACGTTTACTCACTAAACGATTTGTTGCCAATAATGAATCTGCTATTGTTGTTTTACCATGATCTACATGAGCCAAAATACAAACATTCCGTATACAATTTGGTTCTTGCATACATTCTTGGACTAATTCTAGCGGAGGCCGTATATCCACCATTTTAATAAATAATCAATACTGTAGTAAAAATTGATACTCAAATATGAATAGATTTAATAATTTTATTATAACTTACACAAGAAATTATCACAATTAACGTAAATATTGTTCGGACAAACGTGATGTTAGGTTATAAAAAAATTGAGGTTATGTTGTTGACGTTTCGTTATATTCTATAATTGATTAATTGCAGCTTTGTTGTGCAATATTACAACATTTTAAGTAATCGAATTGATTAATTAATTGAAATAAGTACATAGATTGAGTCATTTTAATCCATAACAATAAACTCAATTTTAAGTCATTTTATTGTCTTTCTACTACAAGTTTCTTTCATTGAGTCTATGAAGCTTTATTAGTTTGAAATAAATCTAACTAAAGAAACACATTTTTAATAATTGATATCAATCGTCCCAAATATTTACCTTGTGTTCAACTTGTTTACCTGGATAGAAATGGCCCATCCGCATGTGTTAATTAGAGACTAATTAAAATATTTTAAAGTTGCAGTTTTCTTCTTTGATTGTTATGTTCTGTTGATTCACAATTTTAAGTTTGTTATGTCTTCCCTATAAATTCCCTTATACTGTTTGCTGTTTGGGAACATAGGTGACAGGGAAGTAGTTAAAACTTTTTAAATGAATTGCATCTTTGTTGTATGGAAGTGTATACCTAAGTAGATAATAGTAGTAGTTGTTTTAAGGAAGACAATATTTGTTGCAGATGTGTATATCACAATGTCCAGTCAAAGTCTTTCAAGGGTTGTTACTTTCTTCTTTATGGCTTTAAAGTCTTAAATTAGTTCAAACTTTAACACAAAGTGTTCGTAAACACTAATAAGAAAGTGCTACTGGAAAATATCGTTTGGAACAATTCTCTGAATAGGTCCCTTGTGTAACATATTTCACCCCTTTAAAACTCTTAACGTTAAAATATCACCGTTTTAACTTTGTTAGTAAACCCTCTTCGTTTCTCTTTTATGATGTTATATCACTATTTGAACTATAATAGTGTATGAGATTTATTTCCTTACTTCTATTTTGTTGTAGTACCTGTAAAAAAGGTAGCTGAAGACAAATCAACACCAAATACTCCTGATAATCGGTAAGTCTTTTGTTTTATCAAATTAAAATCAGAATGATTCGATTTGTTAGCGTGTTTGGATCCTACATATATAATGGATAAATATTCACAAATCACGCATTACTAATTGTATAGCTGTTACCTGCATTCACGACCCTCTCAATTAAACGTACGTATGGAATATATTGTTTCACTATATTGTGATAATTGAAGCAGTAAAGTGTTAGAGTATATGAGCTTGTAAGGGTTGTAAACAAGCAAACAAACAAACAAACCAAAAGGGTTTCAGTATGTTGTAATGTTTGGTGAAGCTTATAGTACGCGGTTAGTGGTCTCTCGACCACCTATGGGTAGATTGGGTCACTATCAGACATGTTTACCAGTTTGTAATTGTCATAAACATTGGTTTCCGGTCTGTTTGAAATACACACACACACACACAAATGTCGATTTATTTATTATAATAATTATTATTATTGTTGGGGTAAGATAGAGAGTTATTTTATTTTACTTTATTTAGGAAAAAGCTAATGCTGACAGTACTCCAGGATCAGCACGTCGTGTTTTAGGTAGTATTGAAAGATCATTACATAAAGTACGGCATGTACTTACACCTAAAAAGACAACAACAACAACAACAGAAACTTCCATCCAACCAGTTGTGCTCAGTAATAAAGTAAGTTCAACAATATTAGTGATGTCTATGTAAATTAATGGCTTTAATGATTTAAAATAACAGTTTGAATTGATCAATATTAATATAAACTAATTATATTGTTTGCTTGGATATTTGTATAGAACATGCGGCAGGATAATTGGAAATTTGCACAATTTTATAATTTTATTTTCTAATTAATTTTTTTATTATTGTTTTACAGAATTTATGTAATGTTTCAACAACAGAGTGCAGCGATCCTGAATATGTAATTACAGAATTATTTAAAGCTTTCCAAAAGAAAGGATTCCATTGTAATCGTAAAGGGTAATTTTTTCTCTCTTTTATATGTATATTTTCACATTATTCTAAATGACTATAGGATATTGTTATTGTTGTTATTACCCTAAAGGATTGTCTAATGTGATTATTTTCTCGTAGTTACGTAAAACGTGGACAAGATAGCAAAATGATATGTATGTTGTATGCATTAATTTAACTTGGGGCGTTTTTCTTACAAGAATGGTAACATCTTTTTGCTTTCCACCCAGTTTTTGATGTTTGTTGATAATTTACGACCCTGTATAACCCGATATTTCAACAAGCTATTAACATGCCGCCGGCTAAATAACGAAATTACTTTTACTTTAACCGTGTTTCTTTTTGTTGTAATTTTTCGTTTTCTTTTGCTACTTTATCATAATTCGTCTGTACTAATCAGTTTCACGTAATTAGTTTGTTAAATAAGACATCTACCCGTTAAATATGGTTAGCGATGTTTCATAAAATAATAGAAAATAAGAAGAAAATCGAGCATTTTGTTAGTGGTTTGTGTTTTTTGTTAATTTGTTAGATAGTTGTGGGAATTGATTTTAAAATATGATCAATCGTTGTAAAACAGTTGTAGGTTGAATGAAAAGAAGTTACAATGGATTTTAGGCCGGAAATCAGATTCACCACAGTTTGACGTGATTTCTTACTACAGGTATATGTATATTGGACAAAAAAAAACAACAACAATTTCGATTTATTTATTTATTCAATAGAAAATTCTAGTTTTATTTTTATTAAATTACAGTAAATTGTTGATGAGTTATGTTAAATTGTAAGAAGGGGACATGATGATTGATAATCTATATTTGTATAAATTGAGTGTAGACTATATTCGCATAAGTTGTGACACTTAATTACTTCTAATTGTGTAGTTTTGCATATGCGCCCTAAGGCTGACAGATACCGTCTTTTTAATGACATAATTTATTCAAAACTATTATGTATGTGATTTCATATTAACAATCCGGTTTACTTCCGTAATTTATTCGGAAACCTTTAGGCGAAAATTCCTCGCTCTGTCTCTCTGTCGCTCAATTTAAATGAAAAAATATCTCTTTATTGTCCATTAATTAAACAACCTGTTAATCTAATGTCATCAGCATCTTGGTTTTTTTTTATTGTTGGTGTTATTTTATTTTACGTAGGTCGGTTACAATTTATTACAACAATATTATGTACGTTTCTGAAATAAATTTCAGCTTCTTTCTGATATTTTTTTGCTACTGTCTCTTAGTATATGCTGTTAAAGTGTTAATTGATATTCCACTAATGCAGAACCATTAGTACGTCCTTCCAACTTTATATCAACTATTCACACGGTGTTACTAACAACACAGCCCTCTACTTTGAAAACGCTCTTCTTCACTTTATACAAGATGATGAACGTATTCCACGTGATTCTCGCATATCTCGAAATTTATATAAATGTCTTCTATGGAATAGATGCTCGAGGATACAAACAAGAAACCGTGATGGTATTTTTTAATCATTTTAAGATTCTTTCACTTATTTCATGCGTATTTTTTGTTTTTTTCTTATAAATAGAAAAAAGATTTTGATAAATAAATTTTTCAGATTTCTATTACGAGGCAAAGTTGAAAATAATGTTTTACATCATTATAACGGCTGTTCATTTGAATTGGAAATTTGTTATTTACCAAGTTTAGGATCAATGATTACACCAAATAAATCGATTTTAAAGAATGGTCCTATGAATCATGTTAATTCACCAATCGGTGGAAATAACGGAAGGAAATTGATTGAAAAGCAACCATCATACGGATTTGTAGGTATAAGAAGGAAACGTTTGAAAGGGGATTCTTGGTGTTACAAGAAAGTTTGCGAAGAAGTTCTAGCTGTTACTGTGAAGGATTTCAAACAAATTACTGAATCAGCAGTATGAAATGTTACTATAGTTTGTATTGTTGCAATATTTCAATACAGTAGACGTTTTTTATTTATTGTATAAAATTAATGTTTTTCTATGTAGAATTTGGACTTTTCAATAAAAAAATTGTGAGAAATTTGTCATTTCAATACATCGGTCATTTATTTCCTCAAAATAATTACAAAATAGATTTCATCTTATTGAAGGCGAGCCATACCACAATCGTTTTGTAACAATTGTAATTACAACTTTTCGGTTAATTATCGTAAAAACAAAAACAAAAAATGAGCGTAAAATTTAGTATAAATTGAAAACCACAGATAGTACTTGGAATTTATTTCGTAAGACAGATCTTACCGAAATTATTTCCTGAATTCCGTGTCACCAACTAAATAAGGGACAAAAACAATAAAACAATAGAAGAAGTTTTCGATTGTAAACGTTTTCCATAATTAAAATAAGAGAAAACTTCCAAATAAAAATTAAATAGTGAAATAGTTTGTTGTTGTTGTTGTTGTTTTAAATAATTAAATAAAGAAATCGATTGATACTCGAGATTTGAATGTTTGATAGAAAATTACAATAATTTTCAACGATTTCTATTAAAATTAGAGAAAATTTAATTAGCGTTTGCAAGAACGGGAAACAGAAAAAAAATTATTAATTTATTATTGTTGAATTAAAACAACTCATTTCTAGGCCGTAAAATTAATAATTACAGAAATTATTATAATGAACGAAATTTTAATCATGACATAAGTTGGATTTTATTCGAAATATACGTAGACCGAATGTTTTACATATACACCTGTTGGATAATTCATTTAAAATGCCACAATTCAGCATATGATTACTACTACTACTACCCCCCGTTTGATTTAAGTGGATATAACTGTTTTCGTATTTTTTTTCTTAACAAAAATCATACATATCGTTGTTTTTCAATTGATATATTAAATGTTATAATTGGTGGACTCACCGGTTTTCACATATGGTACTTCCCTGTTATAATAATAATAATGAGCAGTTTTAGTGTTAACGGCCCAATTTGATCGGTGCATCAGGTGTCACGTGACAGGTGTATTTCCGCATGACACGTGCCTTTTTACATAGTTCCTTCCGTATATTTACAAATGTTTAAATGGCTTTAACATGATTTTTGCCTTATCGACAGGATTTTCTTGTTATACTGCCATCACAAACAAAACGGTCATATTTTCGTTTAACAATATCACCATTATTATTGCTGTTAAAAAAAAAATTCTAATGCTAATGACATCAAGCGTCATGCGGAAGAACGGTTAAGATCTTTAACGTATAGCCAGCTGATCCTTACAATTTCTAATAGATGAGATTCCCGCCAAGAAGTGCAACCCTCGCCGACCATATGTTCTTTATAGAAAGGAATAGTTAAAGAGAATTTTTGTTGAGGGTGACTTCTATATAGGGAGGTTTTAATAGATTCTGATAGACAGTAGTAAATTAGTGGTTTGTTATTAAAGGAGAATTCGTTGAAATTCTAAATTTAGCGTAAAAAACATTGTACTGTATAAGTTTACGTATTACTTCTATTAACTGTAACAGGTGATAGGAATTTAATTAAATTTTATTTGAAAAATTGCCTTATCAAGAATTTGTTTGTTGTTTGGTTGGCTTGTCTTTTGATCAATTTCGTTACGATTTATAGAAGGCACTTCTTTCTATTTATGTATGATATCAATGTTGTTGTCAGTATTGTTATAATAAGCTTGTAGAACTACCCGTGAGCTCTTTTTGAATAATAATTTTGTGTTGTGTTAGTTGAAAGCTTTGATATTTTATTGCCACTTAATCAGTTTCTTGATATTAACTTTCTGTTGAACTCTTTGAAGGCGAGAAGATTAAAGCAACTTATTAGACATTTACTAGAATCTTTTATAAATATGCCCTCAAGTTATTTATTTGACGTTCATAAAACGTTTAAAAGAAAAACCAATAGTTTTAAATCTGATCACATCAGGTGGTAAAAGAGGAAAACTCACATACAAGACTTGAAATATATCTACGATCCAGATGAGACCACAAACTATTACTACTTGGTACTATTGAGAGAACACCATTTCCACAGAATGGCAGTAACTATATATACCTTCTTGTGGTTGTAAACTACGAATAATTGTGGAATATAAGATAGCGACTGTGGAGGTGCCAGAACTGATTTACATATATATACTCGTGGTTTTAAACTTAGCCGACTTACACAATATGGTTTTTAATGTATTTTATAGCATCTATTGCTAAGTATGTGAATGAATTGATACTATTTACGAATACTTACTAATGTATGGATGTACGGAATTTTGTTATAATTGGCCAATAAAGTTGTGTAAAAGAAATGAGTCAGTGGAGATCTGTCTAGAAACGGAGACTTTTTAAAGGATTAGAGCCCTTCAGGGAACATAGTGCAAATCAGAATCAGAAAAGGATCTTACATAGTTTATTTATCGTTTTATATTGTTTTCGTAGTATAGTTTATAGTGTGCGTGATTGAGGAGACTAGTATTAGACTAAATATTAATTTCCGAGCTCAATCATAAGTTCATTTCCTTCGTGAAGGAAATGGAGGGCGAGGTGTATAGTATTGTAGGCTCCACGGTCCGCCAGTCAACAGTGACTTAGTTACTTCCTGTGGGGCACGTGCGCGCCATCTTACCTAAGATCTTTCTCCTGCTACATACCAAATACAAATCAAACTACTCTATACATACATACATACATTGACATATTACATCATATTGTTTTAATTGCAAATTACTTTTTAATCATCAACATCTGAATATATAACGGCACCTTAACCTAGACTAATCAATATTAATTATCTTTAAATTTCCCTATTATCAATGGGAAGTAAATAGAGTTTTTCTTAATTAAACTGATATTAAATAGGTGTTTGTTATTTTTCTGTAGTCTGGTATAACTTCTGGTACTCAATAAGTTGTTTTGGTCGTTTGTGAGTTCTCACGGTTGACCTATGACCCTGTATCTGTCTGGAAAGGTGTTTACACATTAACTTTACCACTATTACTTGAGCTCGTTGAGAATTAATCAGAATATCTTCTACGTAATTATAAAAATCGCAAATTGGTATAGCTAAACATGTAACTATTGTTACAAACTAACTTCACGAGCTCTGCGCAAAATACATGCTAGATATAACAAATTCTCTGTAATTATATAAGAAAATTGAAAATTCACTGTAGAATTAGCAAGTTCATATATTAATATTTTTGATATAAATAATGTTGTCCTGTAGTATAAGGAAATGGCAGCGTGAGAATTGTTTCAATTAAACATTTTCAACAACATTGATCTGTGATTTAAAATATACAATTTCCTGTAAAAATTTTATTATTTCTTGTATGTTAATTGAACCAAAAATTGTTGAAAAACTTACAATCAACTGGGAGAAGTTGCGTCTAGTTTTCCATAATTGTGTCGTGACTGTATTGATAAAAAAAAATAACTTAAGGGTCGTTTGATAGTGTTGGGGTGGCCATCCAAGGATGACCTAAGACAGTTGGTTTTCTTTTAAATTATTTTTGTTATAGTTGTTGTTGCAGCTGTAAAAGTTTACGCTTGATGGACATATTTAACCAGTATTTTTTATGGAAAAACTATTATTTTTGTTATTGTATGTACTCAATGTGATTTTCTTATAATAATTGATTGTCTGTATATTGTAATTGGATGAAGGGTGCTGGTTTGGCCTGTAGATGACCCCGATAGGCTCATGGAATGCAGCTTCAGATCCCCTGATGAATATACAGGAATTGCATGCTAATGGCCGTTAATAGCCACAAACAGTGTAGATAAAGACTAGCTTGTTATGGGAAACGATTGGTGAAATTGACCTACGATTATCACCTAATGCCATCTTTTATCTTATCAGTATTTATAATATTGATTCTTTCATGGAGACCGCTACCTCGTTAGGGGAAATTTTAATTCTTCTTCTACTATATTTGAACAAAACACAATACACGGGAGGAAAAAAAGGCAAACTTCATAAAGGGTGCGTCAGTATTTTAAACCGGACGTTAATAAATTCCCTAACAATTTCCTTTAGTAAGTGGTTTTTTTTTATTATTTGTTTTAATAGAAAACGGCTTTCTCATGATTATATTTAACTTAATAATAATTTTTAGTGATATCAGTGGGATGTTACAAATAATATCAATGTTGTAGAGCACATACAAATGAATGCACACCTGCTAAGTTATATTTTTCAAAATTCCTGAAATGCCGGTAGTTAATACAGTCTTCACCGCTAACTCCTGTTATTAATTTTAACTTGTATCGTGCATTCCAGCAGTTTAATATCGATTGGTTATTATTCAGCTTATGATTTCTTATATATGTAGATATATAGTAATGTTAAATTAACTTATGATCAAACACCATCAATTAACTTGCAGTAGAAATTGAACAGAATAGGTGAAGAGGTCATTTCATCTACAGTTGTTGATATGCATCTACATATATAGATGTCCTTTTGTTTTTGTTTTCAATTATCCATCGAAAAAGTCCTACAACTAAAGTTGAAATAGACTATTCTTGATTTACGTCAATATATTTAAAATGATTCTGATGGGAACTGACAACGTAATTGATAATTGATTATATACTAATGTTGAATTGACTGCTGCAAATTGCGCTTTTCACTCTCGCAAATACCAATCAACTCCAGAATGGAAAAAAACATACCTATCTAACAAGAATTATATCGTGCTTAATTTATTTAATAAATATAATCAAAACAATTCAAACTTATCACTTCTTTAATCTTTCTAGATACGTACATAAACCAAATCTAAAGATAACAATAGGGTGGGAGTTTTCCATCGGTTATAATATATCTATATAGTAGAGAAATTGTACTTAGGGCACAGGAACTTCTTAGGCTCTCTTTTAACGACTCACCACCACCACCACCACCAGCACCGCCAACACCTGGCACGTTCAGAAAGCGCAACGAATTTATTCCTGTAGTAATAATGACAATAACAATAAAAAGGGGAGACTAAATACTCATACTTTTAATTTACCAAGATGGGAACTTTTTTTCGTTAGTAGTCATGAAAACATTTAAAAAGCTTCTAAAGAATGGCCGTTGTTGACTGGTTACTTTAAAAATAAAATTAATAAGACATTGTGTTGTTTTGTGGACACAAAAAAAAACGTGTTGGTTCTTTCTTGACAAGTAATTCTTTGTATTTTTCAGTTGTTCTTATTGTATTTCAGCGGTTTGATGATTTACACGATTTCGTATCATTATATTTTATAAGTCCTGATTCTCCATCAATAGAGTTGTAATGTTGTAAAATATCCGTTAAGGATAATCCCGTAATCTTCAGATATTGTTTAGATTTGCATAATAACAAATTCGTTACATTATCGTCAATCATTTGTTTAAATAGATTTTTGTTATTCTAAAACTGCACATAAGTGCGGATGTAGTTTAATTTGATTAATTTGTTTTGTTTGTTAGTTTGCAGAAAAAGCGAGTCGTTTTTCGAAAATTACGGTGTACATAATACGTTTGTGTTACACATACCGTTGATGTCTTGTTAATTTAGATTGAGCACTTGCAGGGTATAACAGAATGATTGAGTGTAATACTAAACGTTATCGCCTGCTCCCCTCATATAAAATATGCTTAATTTAGGAATGGTTAATGAACAATTTCTCAGTGAGTATTTAGAAATATTGACATAGAGTCCGTAAATCTTGAATGTAATACGCCTTATATGCATGGTCTCTAAAATATATGGCTAGTAAATCTAAAACTTTGCACACATACATAATTCTGACTAGGTATAGTAGTGTGCCTGTCAGTGGCTTGTTTACGTACTCACGGAATGCTCGCGGCGTATACATTTTATTGTTTCTATTTATTTATTTCAATCATTTTTACGTTGTTGTTGTTGTTGTTTTCCAATTTTTAAATACACTAATCAGCTCGAATAGATACCATACAGCTCTATATTAGTTCATGGATGTTTGTTGGCACGACATTTGTGTAGATCCTGGCAAACTTGCGACATGTTCAAGATTGACCAACTTCATATGCACCATCATGAATTATCATCCAGTTGTTGTTGGTGTATTTATGATACGTGACAGTCACTTGCTGGGATTGTATTCGTGATCGTAAATCTCACAAACTGAATTGACTACGGACAAGCAACTGAGATATTTAAACCATTGCTGTCTCTTTTGTGGTACTTCATATAGGAAAACTGCGACGTATATGCAGGAAATGTTGCCAACAAGGCATTTCTGTAATCTTTCCTATATTTTTTTACCAAGTAAATTTAAATTAATTTTTAATTTTCTACAACTTGAATCTTCGTCAATATTAGGGACAACATTTTTGCACACTGACCAGTTTTTGTCCGGCCTTGCAGAAAACAGAATTATCATTCTTTTGATTGATGCGACACAATTAAGATTGTAATTTTGTTGTCAACTGTTGTAACGGCTGAATTGAAGAAAAAAAAACAGGATTGCACCATCATTGTTATAATGATTTGATTTTTCCACATTTCAAACTATTGTAGTCAATTTATAATAATAGTTATGATTTCTGAAAGACTTATCATATCTAGCCTGATAATCTGGAGCACGTTACTACTAACGACAAATCAACTATAAGTCCAATATGAATAGTTATAAATTATAAAGGAATTGTATAGACAGGGATGGATGCGGATGTCACTTGCTGGACTTCCAATCAGTTGTTTGAATCTCCGACGCTCTGAAAGTCGCGCACGAACCTCATTTGTCTCTTGAAACGTTATGTGCCATTTAGAAATAGACACTCTAAAAGGAATAAAACCAGCAAAAAAACATGACTAAAGAATCAGCATGTCTGTGAGTTATTCGTAATTGTATATACGATATCTATTTAGTAGATAGAAAACTCATTGTGTGTTGAGATTTATTGTCTGATAAGGGTTGAAAACATCTACAATTCACTGACTGATTTCATTAACTTGAATTATATCTACATGGTAATGAGGTAAAAATGTTGCCCTAATGCACATTGAATCGTCAATCACATGTCAATGCACATCACACCGACAATAAAGAAATTTTCCATAATATGATCTTTTTTTTTGGTTGAAATTTAACATAAATTTTTACTAATTTTATCCACATTACACATTCTTGTGGTATACCGTAAAATTCAATTAACATATTTTTAATTCATTTACGTGTACATTATTACCATTAAGATAACGAAAACTAACTGTAATTTTACATAAACACGGAATTAAAAACTTTCTGATTTTTTTGCTCTGTTAAATGTGGATGTATCTTGTATTTTATTTTGTTTTAATACAATTTTTCTTAATTAATTCGCCTTGTTTTATAAATCAATTGTAATTTATTTGAACAACAACAAACAAATAATTAGAAATTAAGATTAGAAAGTATGTGTTTGCCGCTGATTGTATTCTTTGTGGGGACTTCTTTGCGTATGGTGGCTTAGCAGTAGAAGAACTTGAGGAAATTCGCCCACCCAACAACAAACAATCAATATTTGAGTTTTATTAATTGAAAAATATAATTGAATCTTCCTTTGCGCTTCCTAAAGTGGTTGCATAATTTCTTACTACTATTATTAATCGATTCTTGGTTAAATAGATTGCCAATTACAACAACGATTTGTAAATATTGAAAGCACAAATAATTGACGGTTTTGCGAAAGTATTATTAAACAGAAAAATTTATTACAGAAGAAGAAGAAGAAAAAAAGAACACAAAGAGATGCTTTTGCAAAAGAATTTCTTTAGTTATTAGAGTTTAGCAGCTTTTATCATCGACATCATCTTTGAATCATTTAAAACTAATTTGAATTTCTAAATAGTAATTGAGATTAAAATCAGATCTGTTAGAAGTTGTTACAGAAAATAGCAGTATGTGCTTTTTGTTGAAATCTTTATAAAGTGGAAGAATAACAAAAATAAAACTGATTAAATGATTCAATTTTATGACAGTGAATAACTACGTTTAGAGAGTCGTTTTTAGAAAATTATACAACATTGTTCATAAACTGTTAAATGTCTAATCTTCATCTACAATGCTTTTATTTTCCTCAAAACCGGATTATCATCCACTAGGTATGTATCTAGTAAATACTTTTAAAATACGTTAATTATTTAGATATATCGGAAATTAAACTTCACAGTTGGATCTAGTCTTTAGAGCTTTTCCAACGTTTTCTAAATACGTCAGAATTGAGAGGTAAATCTATTGTGAATGAATGATTTAATGGATTGTTGTTTCAAGTACACTAAAAAAGATTGGATTTCAGGAGCGTGACTCGCATTTGAGTTTCTTACTGGTCAGCTATTTTAAATTAGCCAAACGGTTATAGTCTTTTGCGTTTTAATTGTTTTCACAATGAGCCTTCTAAAAACGTAGCAATATCTATGGAGTATTAGGAATAATGATGTTTTTTCGAGTAACATTTCTAATTTTCGTACATTACTAAAATTGAAAAACTTCTCCCAAAAGCGTCCCTATCTCTTTCATATTAACCATATCCCAGAAGTAATATATTCATTTGTAATTTTATCCTGTAATTATATCAGGGAAAAGGCTGTGTCCATTTTTATGCATATATGAATGTTTTTGGAGACAATGAGAAATTAAAATAACAACGAAGATAATTTTTTAATCGTATTCTGTATCCAGCTAGCGGAACGTCCTGCCGCTGACCAACACACATACACACATCCATACATAAATATATACGTATAAACACATACATTGTTATTATGTATGTACATACATAATTAGTTTCTATCATTAAAACAAAAACAGTCGAAAAATCAGGTGTTAGTTAGAGGAAGGGATAACGAAAGAGAAATCAGAATGGTAATAACGAAAAACAGATGAAGATTGCAGTTGTTTACGAATTCATCAATGGAACATTTGCAAAGTAGGGTTTCATTGATTGAATCGTCCATGAATGGAAAAAATTTCAATTTATTTTCCTGTACTCGATCACGATTCGTCAGAAGTATTGAATTCTTCTATATGAACATAAATATATAAATAATATAAATGTGATACGTAATTGTCGGTTATTGTTTGATTTTAATAAAATTCTCTGTATTCTATGTGCATTTGTTGGAGCAATCCATCAACTGACTACAACTGTTTTAGGTCACTTTCCTTTCAAGTAGAGTATTCATGCTTTGAATAGAATCAACTTCAATTTACAGTCTCTATACAACATAAATTTTAAACAATTGTCCAGTAAAACTAACAACAACAAAAATAATGAAATATTCTGTAAGTTTTGGTGATTCTTGAAATTTAATCAAACAACAGATTTCCTGTTTAATTAACATTTTCACCAACATGTGCGTATGTAATGTATTTATATAGGTACAGAAAACTAATAAATATTTCGCTGAATTAAAAATTCAAAAATTCTTTTATAATTTAAATTTGGTTTTTATTATAGTTGAAATATATCCTGTTGGAATTATTTTTTTTCACTGTTCCTTTGGAGAGTGAGTACTAACATACGAGGGCTAGAGGGCCGGTCAGTTCCGGTGGAGATTGGACGCATCCATTGAGAAGAATCCGTCTACTGTGACGATATTTCCGGTGCTTTAGACAGGTGCCCTTCCTTTTCTCCAGATCTAAAACGATAATTTCTACGTATTTTATATATATATTTCAGATACGTTCATGATAATATACAAGTTTTATTATTACAACAATAGGATTAAAGATGATTATGATGAAAATGAGTGAGTGAATGTATAATAAAAGCCGCTAGAATTTGCCCTTTAACCTGACACACATGCGAACACACATTCCATATCTGTTATATAAATGCATATATGCCATTGCATACAGTGGACATAAAAGAAGTTGTTGCACTGTTCGTTCCATAGGTCAACCACGACTTGATATTAATCAAGACAACTTTTAGATATTCACAATAAAATATCACCAATTTCGCACAATAATAAGGGATTCAAATCCTTGATCGCTCTACAGTGACCACACATTAAACTGTTAGTTCTTCGCACGCCTCGGATGGCCGGTGATCCGAACTGTAGACACCCTCGACCCTGACCTACCCAAGTTCTTTTCACGCTACTAAGAACCACCCGTGTGTTTCCATATGCGAAATACACACACACACACACACACACACACACACACAAACACACGAATCGAAAAAGAGGATAAATAATATGGGCAGTTTATTAAACCAGTTGTTAATTCATAAAGCTAGTTTTATGTGAGTTAAGTGAAGTTATTTGTGAAATAATCTTGCAATATTTTGCTTAATTCTCGATTTTATGTTATTATAATCGATCTTAATCTGAATTAATATTAACTAAAATCAAGATAATGTTAGTAATGTTTTTTAATGCTCTTTTAAACTGTTATAATCGCATATCACATTAAATATTATTGTTTATTGTTCACTTAATAATGTTGGAAAAATAGATTAAAGACAAAACAATAAAATTAGCTATGATTCTTACAACCTTGTAAATCTATTAAGTGTTTGAACAATTAAAACTCGATTTTTCTTAAACAAATATTCGCAACAAGTGACAGAAACTGTGACTTCCTGTAATTTCCATAAATTTCAATTACATTTTTCTGTTTTATTATATAATTTTCTTCCTAAAGAATACAGAATGAATGAATCAACAACAATCGTTATTAATGGACGTTTTGTTAAAGTAAATTATAATAATGGAAAAAAAAATTGTTGCCTATTATGTTGTGTATATGTGTTACAAAAAGAAATGAATGGCTTTTATACACAGATTTCAGGTAGAACAGAGAGAGATATAGAGGTGGAGTTTTGAATGTCTTGTCTCTTCTGAGCACGTGCTGCAGGATATGCGTGGTATACGGTTCCGGAGGCTGCTCGTGCCGGTGGTTACACACACCTCCGGGACTCATACATGGCGAAGAGAGTTTATAAACCTCTCTCTCCATACATACACACATCTAACTATAGTTTTCATAATAATAATAATAATAATTCCCAAGTGTACTCCACTCTTAACTTAATTAGCTCAACTAATTTTGCTACTGACTTGATAAAATTAACGTCGTCTGTAATCTGGATTAGCTTTAAAGCTTTTCAAGTCTTAGACTTTTTTTGTTGTTTTCTTTTGAAGTAATATTTGAATAAGTGGGACAGAAAAATGCTCCATTCATTGACTTACAATTTGTCAACAAAAAAAAGAACACGACTTTTTCTCGGTAGTTACTAGAAGAACGTTTCTATTAAAAGGTTTCGTTAGAGATGGCAAAAAATCCTCCGTTAGTTGATTGTTGTACCATAATATCACTACATGACAGACGTCATTATTATCATCATCATCATCATTATGATCATCATGGTTGAGGAGGCGGAGTTACAACTTCCGGAATTGTCAATTTCAGTGCTTATTCGATTTAAACGATTCTATTTATTTACAAGTCTGTATATTGTTAGAATTGTAATAAATTTCAAATAATTTATTCGTTGATGTCTTCGTGAAATTTATGGTTAATGTAGAACAATCAATTTTCATCGATAATTCACCCAACTTGCTTGACTTTGCCCCTCAAGTTTTTTTGGGTTTTCTTTTGCTTGTTGAAATGTGGTGAATGGTGGATTGTTAGAGTACACAATTCTTATCTTTGCTAACATCCGAAAGAAAAGTGTAACATGTCTTCCCCACTTTTTGCCATGTTCATCATGAATCTATCTAGTTGGATTCAGATGCCGTGAACAATAAAAATAATGCGGATTTCTCTGCTAATTAGTGACGTGTGCGCTCATCACAACGTGTGCCTACTGATCATTACATTCAAAATCGTATAGGAAGGGATAATTAGACGCGAGCCACTAATTGTTAGATTCACATCAAGATATTACGAATAGAATTCTATATTTAGAATTGAAGACACTGCGGAATTATCATTTCTTTTTTCTTTTGTTTTTTTGTTAATTTGTAAATGTAGATTAGAAATGAACAAACTCAAGGTGAACATTGCCAAATTAGAATTTCGTAAATTTGTTGAATTAATTAAGATTAATTGAATTGTTCGTTTCAATTATTTATAATTGTGAGCTTTTTTTTGATTGCTTGCAATTTATTTAATATTTTTATATAATATATTGTTGAAGAGTCATCGGCCCTAAATATAGAAGTAACGGGTGCCGCCGACCGAACCAAATATCATACGGGTGGCTGCTTTCTTTATAGCTACCTTAGTAGATTTACTCAGCACGAGCCCCTCACCTCAAACTCTTCATATACAACATATCGACAATACAATGAGATGAAATATTACTTCCTTGTATGTATACAAGAGGCTTCCTACACTATGGCACTAACAACACTATTTAATATCTTAGAAGGATAATCGGTTCTTATCCTTCAGATAGATCGTTAAATTTTGCAGCTTTTGTATTGGAAAATTTCAAAGTTTCTCAAGAGAGTCCGTTCTACTCTTTGGTATTTCCTTTCTCAAGAAATTGTAAAATTGAGTGTTTCGGTTTTCAATTTTTCTTTTGTTCGAGCTTTTCTTGGCAGCTTATGGGAAAGATATAGGAGCCATATCCTTTAAGAAGGTTGGCAATCATTATGGTTATGCGGCACTTAGATCTAAATACTCTTAGGTTATTCAACCAAGAAATGTTAGTCCTTCCTGGATTTCTCTTTCCTTGCACTTTTCCCAGTATAATAATAATAATATTAATCTGTAACAAATTGTACTGTTCGTCACCATTTAATTGACCAGTAGCTGTAGATCCTCTAGATTTTCTGTCACTAGCGAATGTTTAATTATTAATTGGTCTTGATGCTTATTGTTTCGCCTTTAATTATCCCTCTTTCTATTAATTTAATAACAACTCGATAAGTACTCTTTCAGTACTCGCATATATAAGAATTACGACAGCCTGTTTGAAAATCAGATTCAAATAACAGAAGAGTAAACATGCACACCTTCTAATTGAATTAGGGCAAGTTAAGAGAAATTGCCTTTATTTATTCATAAATCGCCTCTGATAACTTGACTCCTAATTAACGTTCCTGGAATTTGTCTATAATTAGTAAACAATGCTAGTCTGTTTATCATCATAACGAAAAGAAACTGACAAAAAATAAATAAAATTACCTCATTATTTGCCAAAAACTATGTTAAAAATCTGGCATGTTAATTGGATATTTAATCAGATAACGTTCAAACAAACACAAACAAAAAATGTTAAAGAATAAAATAAAAATAAAAATTCATCTGAATCATTTTGTCCTTATTCACGTGTTAATGTATTAAAAATAGTTAACATCCTGTAAATTATTCAAAAATCCAAGGACAAATCTATTCTAAGAATATAATTAATCAATTTTATTGTCGAAAAAATATAATTATAATACAGAAAGTAGACTATCATCGTAAATAATCTAAATTTGTGTCCTTAAACATTATAAATTGCATTTTCATATAAACAAACAAATAACAATACAAGGGCGTATAATTTTAATTTTTATCACACTTAAAAATCCGATTTTTCTAACAACACCTATCAAACAATCAAATAATAGAGACAAATAAAAAATACATTTAAAATGCTTTGTCTCCCAGTTTCCGTTTAAAACAAGGGTTTACTACAAATATAGCTCTAAATAACAGGAAGTTGGCCAATTAAAATGATTTCTCTCTCTCTCATATAAATATAAATTTGCTGTTGTTTTTTTTTCTATTATTACTTTATACTATGATGTCATCATCATAGTATTATAATTTGAATTAAACTATTATTTGATTTTGTGATTGGACTATGATTAATCTCTCAGAACTGCCCCTTTTCCTCCAACAAAATTCTCACACACAAAACTACCTGTAGCTCTATAAAAAAAATAACAATAAATGATAATCATATGCACCACTGGTTCAGTTGTTAACCTGTCGTGTTTAACATTTAACGCACCACCGTAAACGATGAAAGGGTAAAACTGAAAAGTGAAAAAAAGCAACACTACACAACCCCTACATAACTATCAAATAAATTAAAGCTATTTAGTTATTTAACGGAATTATTTAAAATCGGTTTCTTTTCGTTGTCTGTCCAACATAATCGAGATTAATTAAGGGTTTATTTCCTGTTGGATTTCTGTGTAATAATTATTACGTACAAATTCCGTCATTGTTTAATTATATTCAAACGGATACAACGGAAATTATCGGGGGAGTTGAGATAATTTTGATTGTAATAAAAACAAAAAGATAGAGGAGAAGAGTTATTCATTCATTCATTCATTCATTCATTTATATATTTACATTGAAGAGTGCACGTCATTTTATCTTGGCTACCTTTAGATTGCCCATTGTTCATTTCGAAACAGGCAGGACATAATTATATGTTCCTCCTTGAAACATTTATAATAAATGACTTTGTATAAGATACAATTACAAGTATTGTTGTATAAAAGATAAAGTTGTGGGGAGAGACAACAAAAACCACAAAAAGCTAATCTGTAAATTGTTTGATTTTTATTTTTTTTTAATTCAACAATTTATGTACGAAAAATCGAAAATACATCAAATCAACGTGGAGAAAAAAACGATCTTGTTGATTGCTTTCAATAATAGAGCGGTCAGGTGCTCCCACACATTTCATCTGATTATGAAAGAAAAACCGACACATATTAGGATAATATGAGTAAATATAAATTATAATCAGTGAACTATGGAAAGAGCACGTCGTTGTATTGCAGGTGTCTGTCTAGATTTTAAAATCATCAGATGATGATGATGATCATGATGATGATAATGATGACCAGGATAAGGGTATATCGAAGATTCGTTGCGGGGCTACGTTGATGGGAAATCCATTAATTCTCTCTGCTATTACGTTCAGTTTTGTTTTTGTCTTTCTAATGTTTAATTTTTATCGGAATCAACAAATTTTTGGTTTCAGTACCGTTAGATTATTTTTTGTCACACTTTCTGTAATACTAAAAGAAAAAAGTGGACGTTATAGTGAGTCGTTTTTTTTTTGACATTTGTGGTGAAAATTTGGGTTTTGATATGAAATACGTGTTTTAATGGATTATAATCGACTGGACGTTTAGGTTTCTGTTGAGGCTTGGTTTGACAGTTGTTTGGACATCAGAGGTATCATAATCGCTCACAATCAGTGGTGATCGGCGGCAGCCAGAATCACTTTGAGGCATCTGTGCGAAATGGCTGGTTTATCTTCGTCAGTTAGTAGTAGATTCAATGAATCATACAACATAAGAGAGAAGAGCAACGCTCGTAATTGAACGAGCAAGGAGCCTTAGCAGAGCACTTTGGTTTGGGAATCAGGAAATTTTTAACTATTAAAAATAAATTATAGCAAAATTAATAGAGAATAGATTAAAATAATTTAGTTTTTCCCACAATTGTTTTTTTTTGGCCATTCAAACTATTTAACAAAACATTCGTCTCCAGTTTTTATTCATTCTTTGTGTAAATAGATGAAATTCCATTTTATGGTAACAACAAGAGCAAAGAAATCAATTAAATCTTAATTCAATATTTTATTTCATGGTTAACTTTCTTTTTTTTTTAATTATTATATCGAATTCGTTGTACTTTCTGGATTTATTTGATTCAAATCGATTTTACTTCCTTTTCATTACAAGGTCTCGAAATTCCCTGCATCATAGATTAAATTGTGTTCGATACAGTCCAAAAAAAAAAACAAATCGACAGTTATTGAACAGTCGCATGTTTTATTGTCAAAATCGGCTTGGCTGCATGGAATGGCGATTTAAAACTATTTCAACTGCTAGCGGTTTTTTATAAGAATCGTTGGGAATACAAATTACACGATTTTTTTACTCTGGATCGCTTTTCTAAAGGATTGGGATAGATGTGTTGTAATGGTGATTATGTGGGATATTTACAGTAGTTCTTTGACGGTTTTCTAGACAATTCAACAAGACTAAAGTGGTTCATCTAAGATATTTCTAAGATAGCAGGTGAACTACAGTTGTTAGTTGTGGCTCGTGGCGTCATGCTTCGAAACAAATGACTGGCAGAGCGAGGATAATGCCGAGCGTTACCTACTACTATTAAAATAATTATGATTGGACTTTACCTGTTCCTTATAGTAATAATTCTGTTGTTTTGACAGTACATTTGCCTTTTTTTTACAGTTAGTAGAGTTTTTATGTCAACTTTTGTTTTTTTTTCATTGTTTTATTTCGAAAGATTTGTCATCAAGTCTCATTAAACACAAAATCTAGAGAATTAAAAAAAAACAAGCAACAGCAACAGCAAAAACAGGAGAACGATAAAAGGGCGAAAGTTGAATTCGTTTTAGGAAGAAATTTGAGAAAATTTGATTTTTTAGTTTTATAATCCTTTAGAAATTTTCTTGTGCTTTTATATATTGTCGCTACCAATGGTACTTTTGGTATATTTTGTGTCACATTGCCCTATTATTATCAATTTACTGTATTAAAGTTAAATGACTGAGATTGTTGACTGGCATTACAGGGGAGCTTTATTTTCAGTTGAATTGTTCACTGAATCAACTCTTGAATGATGAAAGTTTGTGAAAATATATATCTTCCTGCTGAAATATCGATTGACAGGGCCTTGTTTTCACGCATAGAAAGTTCCTATACATACACTAAAAAAAAATACAATGATTAATAGATGTGGCAGTCACGCTTGTAAATCGACTAGGATAAAATGTCCAAATTTATCTTAATTAAAATACGTTCTCTATATTTTATTAATTATTAATTAATATTAAATAAACATTACCAAATACAAATATATTTATAATAAATTAATTGACTAAACTATTAATACAAGTTTACAATATTATTCAGCTTGTAGAACAACATTAAATGATTTATAGTTTTCCAATCAGAGCTATGTATTTCCCGTTAGTTATTAATTTTTTATTTTATAAAGAAATATTTCAATTAGACATTAATTATAATTATTAGTCATTTTCAATTGCTGTTTTAAATCTCTCTCTACACACACACACTCACACGCGCTTATTTATTCTAAGCATAATGTTGTTTGTTTTTATTTTTAATGATAAAAATTTTAATAATTAATTGTCACTTCCATAAATTCTTCATTATTATTAATTAATGAAATAGAATAAATAATATTCAAAATTGTAATGCCATTATAAATTGTTTTGACTAACATTAACTGTACCTACAGTTGTGTTGAAGCCGATTTGATAAATCAATTATAAAACATAGTCGACTATCTATAATGCCCCATCGAACTAGTTATTATTATCATATTATTCCCGGATTAGTTCCAGCTCAGTGATCAACTGTTTACACCTAGGGTCTATGTAGATATAGAATGTAGAATAGAAAAGCAATATATTCTCACCTGCTGGTGTGGTCACTCCAATTCGGACACGCTTAATTTGTAACATCATTCAACATTGTCGCTTGCCCTTTTTGCAATCTCATAAATCGATAGAAATATTTATTTAAAGTTGATAATCGATTTACAAATTATACTCGATCCAATTCAGCTTGGCTGTTAGATAATTCGTTTGATTGCGATTCGGTCAAGTCGCTTTTGATTGAGTGTAATGGCTATCGAGTAAATGTGTGAAATAATTATTTTTTGTCAGTCTTGGTGGTTAGCAATGAAAGATGGCGATATTGTTTGATTCGCCTGTTTTATGATTGGCTATCAGTCAACCATTTCTTGGCAGAAGTTCACCACTTATTTTCTATAAAACAGATTTGTTCAGTGATGAGTGAAAAAAAACACAGATTGAAACGCCATTAAAAGTTGGACAAAGACGTGATTATTTCACTTCTATTGGACAGAAATCGTATATTGTTATATTGTGAATGACCAATGGCGAAGCGTGACACTGTCAGCCGTCCTTCAATTGTTTTCCAATTCTCCACCCGACACATTTTTTCTTATTCTCCTTTTGGTTCTGTTTTAAAAACTATTAACGTGATTAGTGGGAAAAATCAATCGATTAAGCTGTATGAACACATAAATAATTCTTATTGATTTGATTTTTATCATCATCATTACTAATTACTTCAATTTATAATAATTATTCGATTATAAAAGATTAGATTATGTTATATATATAGATGGTTATTATTTTCATCACGACTTGGAGATGTTCAAAATAAATACGTCCAAAAGCACGATTTATCGATCAACTTGTGTGTGTGTTTTTTTTATTACTCGCTCTTCCTTATTATTATTATTATTAGAAGAAGAAGAAGAAGAATTAATGCTTTAATATTAGAGCAGTTAAACTATAAAATTCGTCAAGATATCCAACAAAGGTCAACAACATCCTTCTCCATTTTTCTAGCATTTTGTTGTCCGAAATTTTTTTATCATCGCACGTATAGTCACTCTTATCTATAATCATTGACGTTGTGTCGGGCATGCCAAAAGCGTTTTTTCAGTAGACTTATGTACGGGGTAGTTGGATTATCGTCACGTATTTTAGGTGGGGCTCTAGTGATGTTACGCAGTGCTGTATAATTTTTGTTAAAAACCACCCACACGGAACTGTAGATGTTGTGTAGCCCGTATAGAAACGTTCGTTCGGTGAGAGAGTGGATTAAGGAAAAAATCTGCACGCCACCTATATGATAACTGCAGGCAACGTATTAGAAAATTTACGAGGCATAGATATCAATAAGGCACGTCCACATGATCTATGTCCTCTTAATAACTCTATTTTACATAATATACCATGGTGGTTGTTTAGTTGTGGTATATACCTATTATACGATTGATGGTTTTCGTTGAAGAGAAACTCTGTATAATATAAAAGAAAGCTTCTCGTTTGCCGCCACCGTCATCGTCGCCGCCGTCACTATCTCCCTGGCTCTTTCACAACACAACCTATAATAACCAGTTTTAAAGCGTGAGACTGTAGGTGGCCGCTAGATACATTGTTATTAGTTGTATTGGAATGATTTGCACTCGATCGGATTTGTTTGAACTATAACTCATGTGTGCTTTTGTAATACTACCTGATATCATTTTTCTATGCCTAATACATATGGCTGTACAACTAGAGATCACATACATCATTTGAGAAACAAGAAATCATAGAAAATTCAACATTCTTCTTATTTGCCTACACAATGGTAGTAGTTGTTACTGCAGTTCTAATTAAATGAAATCTTCATTTAATAAAGAGAAAAGAATTCTTGAAAGGAAATATCTTTCGTTCCTTGTTAGCTTTCATTTGTTTTTAATATCGCATTCTTTCAAGTTGATGCCATTTAGTTATCTGTTAACATCTGAACGAATCTCATACCGTACCAGTCATTGAAAGATGAATGTAATCAATTTCACAATAAAACAGATGGGAATTGCAGCAATATCAGCGTCATCAGAAGCGAAAAAAGTGAGAAAAACCCCTGAATCGCTTTAGATTTGCCCTTTAACGCAGGGACAAATTAGACCAGTTCCTTCACACCTTACCAATTCAGCGACTTATCTAGAAAAGTTACTAATTTATCGCCTTGATTGCCAAATAATTTTCCTTGGTTTCTTTAAAACTTTGTTCGAGCAAACTAGGAAATTGCGTCCTCTTATAATTACCCAACAATCTAATCAACAACACTCAGGATGAGAAAATAAAACAACTCTCAATTACATTGGAAATGTTTGACTTCATAAAAATTCACCAAAAAATTCCGATTTGCAATTGCAAAGCAAACGAGATCTCTGAGACTGCTTTATTAATGAGATAACGCATATTGTTAATTAACAAAATTTCGAAATGAACCTTCATTGTTGTTGTTTGTTATGTTTCGAAGGTTTAATTATTAACAATTCTTACGTAAAACAGCCGAGATATTTTGTGGTCAACAGGACGTAATAATTAAGAATGTCTGGGGATTTTTAATAATTTCCAACCTTGTAATAAAAATAATTAGGCTTTTTTTTTGTTGTTTTTTTTTGGTAATCTTATGAATATTAAAATCAACAAATTTGCAATTATTTCATAGATAAAATCGTGAAATTCTATTTGTGCTCATTAGAAATCAGCGTTTTCATGATCCTAGTTTGTTCCGTGCTTCCCAGAATTTTAAAATATTGAACACCTAGAAATCATGGTCGTGTTTAATTAAAATTAATGCATAATCTTTGAAGAATTAATGAATCGATACATTAACAATCATATATTATATCTTATGAATAATAATGTTAAATTTAATTTCCGTTTTCTTTATTAAAGATTTCATCTTCTACAAAAAAAGAAGCGATAAAAACTATTACGAATGAATTAATCAACATTTCAACTACCACTAGTATTTCATCTAACTTTATAATAGTTATTACGAGTACGTTATATAAAAGATTGAAATCGTATATTATTGAGCATTTACTTATTGTTATTTATTATGTCTTCTATATTTTATTAGTGCTTGAGCTATAAATATTCTCGTGTTGTTAAATTGCAACAAACTGCCCTTTTATCTCATTAAAATTCACAGTTTGTTTTAATATGTGTCTGTTGGAAATTTGGACAACTTTCCCAAAATGGAGATTTTTGTCTCAGGAAAAAGGATTTCCGGAATCTCGATATCTGTAATTATCTGACAGTTGCCAAATTGCCGATACATAAATAAGCGAATGATTATAAAAAAAAACGTTTATAATGATTAAAAAAATAATAAAAGCTGTGGAAACGGATGAAATCTTGATAGGTGTCTTTTATGTTATTCAGGTCTCTAGGTATTATAACAGAAATCATTACTAGAAGCCATAAAAGTCTTGGACAAGTTCGTAGAGGCGCGAGCTTGCTGGGAAAGCAATTAACATCAGTCAAATACACACCAGGCTGCTTCTCTGTGCATACATTACAGTGCAAAACCGGCACATAACACTGTTCCATTGGGCAATATTAGCTATGAACTCTGTTGGATCTTGACGTATTATACCTATAATTACCGGACTTATATATTAACATTACAGTTCTTCAAAAAGAAGACTGAAAGAAGAATAAAAAACAACGTGTTCATCAGTCAACAATACAAAAGTAATAAAACCCTTAAAGAGCTCAAAATATTGTATCATGTTGATAGTTTAGCAAATATATCACAAGCGTTGACTTATGAAGAAATGACAATAATTCTTAGTATTAGAGGATTTGAACGAAAAGAAGTCATTAATTTTAATGCTTGTACAGCATTGATAGAAGCTCATTTTTTCGAAATGAATCTTTTGAATTTTCCAACAGTAGTTCTGGATATTTAATTTCACCTTGCGCTAGTATTTCCCGATGTTTGAAAAGAAATTTCTCAAGTAATGTTTATTTAATGATTGTGAATCATCAAAAATACATAGCAACAAATTAAATTTGCGGATGTTACTGTTTCATGAACATTAACTGAAAGCCATTAATCTAAATTGCCTTGATGATTTTAAGTTAAATAACAATTTTAGAGAATTTTATAGTTTCTTCGGAGAAAATTCGATATTCATACTACAGAAACGCGTTTATAAAAGATTGTTTTTAGAGCATTTATCCTTTTTGCTTATAGAATAACGTTCCACTGCTGTTGCTACTTCGAACGCACTGAAAGAAGAAGTGATTTTCGTGAATCTCTGGAAATAATGTCTCGATTTACAAATTAGAAAATTACAAGTTAACTAATACCTGTCTACATCTAGAAATGGTTTACACAGACCATCCAGTATTAGTTTCACAGTGGTTCACGTATTTTTGCGGTCTATCTGGCTACCTGATTCCACATCCGGTCTGCCACCTATAAGACCACATCCTCAATGGTAGACTAGTAAATGTATATCTCTATACACATTTCTTTAGTGTTCTTAATGTTTGTCGATTATAAGGACGAAGAAGGACTTTAATTTTTATAGTTAAAACTGATTGAAGAAACATTTCTCACAGGTAAAACTGGCCGACAGAACGATGGAGATGATTGGGCTTTTTTCTTCTCCTCCTTCTGTTATTCTATATATATTTTTTTCAATAATACTTAAATTGTGTGAAATTGTTCTTTGCGATAAATATACCGCAGAGTTTATTTTAGATTGGATTCAATAATGGTGAAGGGGAGGTCCAAATTGATGGTTTAATGAAATGATGACGTACACGATACACGATTTGGTTTTTCTTTTCAATTAGAACGTTAGAGATTTTTTGAGGGAAAAAAATTGTTTGTTGTGAAAGCTGCAGATTTTTTTCTACAATAACATAGTCGCAATTACAATGTAACTGAAACCATATAGGAACTTTCACGTTACGAATGCTCTATAGTCTCACCTTCTAATGTAGATCAATTCCTATCCCGGAAGAAACTAGGAAAAGTAATTAAATGTATATACGATCTTAATTATATTCAATCCATAACAAATCCGTAAAATAGACTCAATTATAAAATATGCAACATCTATATGTCTTCATCATAATACAGCTTTCGCTAATATGACTTCTAGATAGTTTATTTTAATACCTTCTAGCATAATTAATTATTTTATTATTGAAAAACAATTACAATTTGCACATAGCTTGAAAGTAGAGTTGTTGTTGTTTTTTTTTAATTTCTATTCATAATCGTATGGTTATAAATTTTTTTGGGGCTTTATGTTCATGAATCAAGTTGATATATGCATATTCCAAGTTGTATATTAGAGATTCAACGGCGCGTTTCCGCGAGGTCAACAGACGACTTCCGGTGCTCCAGTCTGCTTGTCCTGTTCTGCACGCGTTCATTTCCGGTCATCACCGGAGTTGTATTTCGAAGATACCAAAGAAAACACAAACAATGAACTATATAGAATAATTTACAACATAGCTACAAATTTTTAAAGTTTTCCTTGCTTGACAAAAAATAAAACAAAACAAAACAAAGAACATCGAAACTGTCAAATAGGGTAGTTTTGTAGGATTTACACTATGTCAACAGTGCAATGATATAGCAACTTGGATTGTTTTCGTTCTTATTTTTTTATTTGATTTTTTTCGTGAATTTATTGTTCTGTTTATAAAATGTCCACTGTTAAGATTTAATAGGTCTGTTGCCATAATAGATTTATATAAATATATTTGTCATGAAAATCAACAATAGAAGAGATTGTTGACATAAAATAATTCGACCTCGGCTGGTCATCAGCTTGTCCATTATATTTACCTGTATTTATGTTGTATGTTATGTGTATATGTCGTTTGTATGTTCGGCCCACGCAGACCATGCGAATCTGTTGGCCGAGATTTTCTCATGTGCTTTATTTTATATAGGTACTTTTACTGAAATTATATTTTAAATGTGTGTTATTAAATAACCAAGGTCTAGTTTCATTACATTAAATTACATTTCATTTACTACTACTGGACATCATTTATAACAAGAATAGAAAAGCAAAAATAGAACATTAAAATGGTAGCATGATTGTAATGGGAATAACAACAACAAAAAAAAAACGTTCGAAAATTAACTCTGTCCTTCTTATATCAAACATAAGTACGTATAAATAACGTTTGATGTGATAAAGTAATATTTTGGAAGCAGGTAGTCGATTTTAAGGTTCCGCTTCTAATTGCTAGTGATTCGCAAGTAGTTTTTACAATGCGTAAACACAGTCGGTGAGTTTTGAAAATTCACAGAAAGTTTCTCACATTACTCTGTTTACATATACATGTAATTTTTTTTTGTAAGTTTCTATCTGACTAGAACTTACTGCCAGTTTCTTGCCACCGCAGGGGCCAACAGTTGCAACGAAGCTGTTGGTTTGGGTTTAGCGAACCCACGTACCCGAGCTGGTCTAGCAGTACCGAGTTTTGTAAGACTCAACTGAAGAGGAGCTTGCTTCCGAACATCTCACTAGTAATGTAAACTGGTACTGTAGCCGATGTGTTTGTGGTTGGATTCGTTGTGGTAGAAAGAGTTTCTGGTGGCAACTGCTCTTGGCTGATGAGCTACGCTAAATTAGTGCCAGGGCTAAATGAAGCCTGCAAGCTAAAGTGAAATTCGGTAGTCGGACTGATAACAATATTATTATTGTGAAAATCAATGAGAGAGGGGTGATGTTCAAATACTGACTTCAATCACTCGCTTGTTGTTAATTTGTCAAATAATCTTCCTTCTACGGGTATCTGAAGAAATAAGTGAAATAATCGTGAATAGATAGATGTTGAAAGATCAACCCAATTTCACACTGATTAAGCAGCACCTATACTACAGTGAAACAACGCCCAATTATTCGCCTACCATTGATTCAAACTGGAGAAAGAGTTAGAAGACGAAAGAAAACCATCAATTTCGATTAAACAATTACCAATACTATCTATCCCTTTCTATATTATATATTTACTTCAAATTTGAACGGATCACAATCGAAAATCACGTAGTAACTTTTTCAGTTTCCTCTTTAAAAGAATGCAAATCTTTCTTGTTGTCCTTTTATTTTTGTTCTTCTATTACTTCTTTTCCAATTGTTGTGATTCATGTTTTGTTTTTTTTTATAGTTAGGTAGTCAATATATATATATATATATATATATATATATCAGAATTTAATTCCCACAATTAGAACGAACAAAATGAAAATAATTTATTTGTTTTTCAGTTTATTTGAAACATTGCCGTTGTGGTGTTTTATCAAGCGGAAAAACAACCAAATTGTTGCGCATGCGTTTCGATGGGAAATAGAGACAGTGTTACAAATTGTGATTTCCTGTCGAACAGTTTCTTTTTTCTATCTAACTATCTCTTAATTACTATTTTCCAAATATTCTTTTTTTTATTAACTGTCTATAAATGAAATATATTTTCGCACTTAAATATTCAGCAGATTCTATTGATGTTTTAAAGTAATTTTTAAAATAAATCATCTGGAACTGATCGTTAATTTGATGAATTTTATTGGAATGTCAGCTTGATAATAACTGATAAATTAATTAATTAATTCTATCTAAGTAGGAACTAATTTTTAAGTGATTTGTTTGGCAGCCATAAATGATCTAAATTAGGAAAATTAACTGTCAAACACTTAATTAGAATTTCTATAGAAAGAAATGTATCTGTCAAAAATGTTGTATTTAATATTAGATGGCTTTTTCTGTTTCATTCTCTTGATTACATATCGATTCATCAACAATAAAAAGCAACCACTTTGAAAAACAGTTGCTTTTGCAAGCAGTTGCAAAGTTTAATTTGTTGAATGAGCTTTAAATAGAGAGCGCCACTGATACTACGCTTTCTTTTCGATACCAAAGGGCTTCATCTTTGCTTCCTGAATTTCGACTTGAGCTCGACTTTGCGTCAAATCACCATCATTCTAATAAAGTAGAATTGAAGTATATGGAAAAGCAGAAGGAGTCTTAAGTTCGACGAATTTTAAACTCATTTTAGATAAGCTCGATCTTCAGTCGAGAGTCAGTTAGGGAAGATGAACCGGACCTAAGAGACAGCAATTAAATTTTTTCATCATTTTGTCAGTCGATTAAATAGAGGTTTTATTAGAATTGCCCACAACAACTTGGTGTCTTTATATTATTATTAGAAGTTGGTGTAATATCATGCAGTACAAGCTGAGTCAGGCCGTGTAATGAATACCAAGATGCTTACCTGCCAGTTTCTATCCTTAGGATACTTTCTAGTAAAATACAAGGTGGTCCCCATCTTCAAATACAACCCGATAGATCTAATTATATCTATATTTAGAAAATTTCATCTGTAATCGTTGAATAGATTTAGCAATACAGTTATGTGTATATAGACTTGTTTAATTTTTTTGCTTCAATAAAGTAAGTATTTGAAATTTCACTGTTAGATCTGCATGCATTGTTCGTACCGATAATTTGGATTGAATTAAAATGCGCAACTTGAATGTATTCTAAAAGGCTATTACACTTGAAATATATAATAGATAGATACATCTCTTAATCCATTTATCGATTCACACGGTCAAAAACCTATTCCAACTTGGATATTATCTGATCAAACATCATGCAGCGTTTTATACCATGATAATATTACAGTTTGTATATCAATCGTTATATACAATAAGTGAGTTAAAGTTATTTATACTGTAATCGTATGGTGGGATAGTGATTTTTCTTTTTCAAAAATAAAATGATAACTCTATACGTGTAAGCTGTCAGTTTGTATGTTATCGTACAATTACAAGTGTGATAGGCAGGTAACGATTGTTAAATAGTTGTTGTTAAATTGATGGGCAGATATAAATGGAGAAACTGTTTTAGTTCGTATCAAATTCGACATTTCATCAAGCCGATCTTCTATTGTTGTGTACTTTTAATTAGATCAATGGCTATAGCTTATAAGATAAACAAATACACAACCTTGACAGCCGTGAATTATAAATGATTATCATGATAATTTGATGAGATCACCATTCTTTCCTGCATCTCTCTTTGTCTCTCTTATTGTTTTCATATAAAAATAAATGTTAGATATCTATGTATGTGGATATCATGATGCGCCATGTCTTTATTTCGTGAAAAAGTTCAAAGCAACAGTCTAATAAATAAATAACACATGTTGAAAGGTATTATTGACATATTGACTTATTGACATGTCTTTGTTCGTGCGCCGCGTGATTTACTTTAGAAACATTGTCATCTGCATTTAAAATACGATTTTTTCCATTACTGTCGCCATGATGAATAATTTAACACTCTCGCATTAATTGTGCGCGGATAAAAAGATTTGTATTGGAATTTCATACGTTTTATTGGAAGGATCCCACAAGCGATTTTTTTTCGATTATTGTTGAAATTGTCAGTTGTGTAAAGATATTGTAACGAGTGTCTGATTGGTTGTGAATAGGACCGGATTGTAGATTGACACTTTAGATTATGTCCGCAATCGTTTTAAAGCTATATAAAGTCACATCTGTCGGCCCTTTCAGTAATTGTTGTTGATAGATGATTTGATAAAGAAATCTAATGTATGTGGTATTTAAATCAATTAAATCTAGCCAAGATTAAAATTGTGCAAAAACTTTCAACAAAAAAAATCCTATCCAATCTTCTTATGTAAAGACGTCAATTATTCGACAAAATCTGTATTAACAAACAGAAATGACAAATGCCTTCTCTCCAAAACGCTTTTATTGACAAAATGCTGTTTCATTTGTGACGCAATACAATTAATTATTTTAGTTTTTTGGTTGTGGTGAAACAATGAATTTGTTACGGTTATCGTGAAACAACTGTGAAATAGTAGTCTGAAACAAGAACACCCACGTTTATACCGAAAAGTTTACCAAATTTTTCAATAGGATTTTCTTTAAAATCGCCGGCGTGACTATAGATGTTATAATTTGATTGATAAAACTTCATTATTGATCGTCTTTTTATCAAAACTTGTTCCAGTTAAATTTTCCCTTTTCATTCAATTTCAAGAAAAAAATAATCGAAAGGGTTTGTTTTTCTCATCATTTTTGTTCTTTTATTTCATGTGGGTTTTTTTTTAATTCTATTATATTGTTGTTGAATTGATTTTTTTCCACCCGAATCACACACAACCAACCACCATCCGGAATCAGTTACAGTTTTGAAAACAAAAGGAATCGTATTAAAGCACGTATCACGTTTTATACTGAAACTGAAATCTTGAGATTGTCGATTGAAACAAAAGAAGAGAGTTATTTAATTCCATCGTTCAAAGTTAACTTGTTGTGTTGTTTTCGTTTTTTTTTACTATCGTGTTGTTATTGTTGTTGAGTTTTTTTCGCATATAACAACTCATTCATATCAATTTTTATTTGATGTTTAATTTTTGAATTATTATTGCATAGAACTATTAATATCTGATGAGTATTAACACGCTAATATGGGCTGGTACTCATAAATATTAGGTTTAACCAGATGGTTAAACGTATAATTACCACAACCAGAGGTGTTGCTTGGTCCGGCACGAAGATTTTGTCTTTAGTTTGTATATTTCTTTTATTATTTATTAACATCCGATAGTCGGCTGTAAATAATACAATGTTTTATAATAGAATTTCCAACAATAACAACAACAATAATAATAGTAGAAAAAATGATGTAATTAGTACGTTAATTACAATTGAAGTGATTGTTTAATCGAGTTTTTCTTAGTAATTTAATGATTAAAATTGTTATTTCCAAGGCAAAAATGTTAGAAATTTTATAAGATCGATTAGAAAGAAATTAAAATCGTTACCGTTTCTCTTTGTATCGATAAATTCCTGAGAGATCATTTAAGGAACAGTTTTCGCCAATCTGACCTCCGTTTAGATAAGTATCAAAGGATTTCAGCTAATCTGACATAATGTTTCGTATTCTTGTTGTACTATCGTCAATTTGATTGCAAATCCATTGAACTGTTGTCACCCTCATTCGATTTTGACTTTGTTAAACGCAATTTCAAAACGGTTCATCCTTTTGAAACGAAATTTTGCTCTTGTTATTTTACGCTTTTCCATAATAATGCGAATCTTTTTTTTTGTACGTCATAAATATTCTGTCGTACAATCTACAAGATCTACAAGATTTATGCACCCGCAGATTCGGTGTGTAACACGCGATAACACGCCGCAACACAGATACACATAAAATAATGGTGTCAACTTAAATAAATATAAGAGACGTTTGGTTGGGTATTTATTTTATTTTTCTGAAAATTCTGTATAAGCTAACAAATATCTTAACTATTATTCATGTCATAAAGTTGTTTAATTATAATTATAAAATAAATGTTTTTAATGCACGCAAATATTGGAATTTTATGCAAATTTGCAACATGAAGAAATTTTTCATATAATCAATTCAATTCAGTTTTAAATAGAACAATATTTCTATTTATTTATTTTGTGGAATATTTGTAAAATTAATAACAAAATAACATTAGAGAGAGAGAAGAGTAATACAGTAAATGAAATGACTGTTAACTAATTTCAACATCAATTTTTTCAACAGCAATTACCAATATTAACAATCTCACCATATACTAATTACATTCTGTCAATTTTCATTACTTAATAAAATTGATGAGTTCATCAATGTTTTGCAAATAAACACTTTTGAAGCTTAGAAGACTTTCTAAAGTCGGCCGTCCTGTTCACAATTGGATAGATTATAGACAGATGTATGAAAGTGCATTTACACTACATAAATAATAACCAAGAGAATATACTTCACAAGAGAATACAATAGAAGTAGAAAAGTATGCCATTGATAATCAAAATGCAGCTAGATAGTTAGTTACGCCAACTAATAGATAGCACGCGACAAGCAATTATATTTGATCATATCAACACATCATAATCCACACAAAATTCTTTTCGAAATTCTATCACAATCTAAAATTAATATTTAAACATTTATTTATTATTATTATTATTAAAAAAAAAACAAACAAATAGTTGCCGATACCGGTTCTTATTGTCTTCAAATCAAACGGTTAGAGAAAGAGAATACCTGAGTCAGCAACTTTATTTGTAATTTTATTCTCGAAAAATTACTTAATGGCATTTTAAATAATCGATAAACATGCCTGTTTGAATGTGTGTGTGTGTGTGTATTTTCTACTATTATAATCTAATGTAACAAATCAAGACCTAGCCTACACACACACACACACACAGAGAAATGTTTAGCATTGTTCGGTAATTTAGTGGATCTCCAATTTCCGGCATTTGAAATACGAGATAAAGATGCAGTTATAAGTTGGAAGCATTAATTTTGATATATTAAAAATCGAATTGATTAAAGTCCAGTTTTGAGTTGGCTATTCTTGACTTAATAAATCCGAGTTCCACATACAGCTTTTTTGTAAACAAATGCGTATTTAATCAATTACAACAAATAGCTTTTACACCTACTGCATCACCAAAAGTAGATAGTAGACGGTAAACAAAAACTATTTAAAATACGAATAGTTGTGTCACCATACATAAAACAAGAAATTCTCAATGCTTGTCTACTATGCGAGATTCAAGATTAGTTTGATTAATCGTAAAGGCGCAGAGGGAAAAAATCATAAACTTTAATAAATTACAATTGTTTTTGTTCAGCTTATTAACTAACTATTTCTATATCGAAACTAAACAAAAAAATAGCTTTTCCGCCTAGAACTACTTAAACTAAAATAGATACTTTCTGTCAGTAGTAGAGATAGGTAATTTATTGTAGATAGTTTAGACATTAGCAACATTCTTGTACAGTTATCTCATAAATCTCGTTCAGATTCTTTAGATGACAATTGCTGTTAAATCGATTTGTGCATCTATTTCAAATAAATCCAAAAAAAACCCAGGAGAAATGAAATGTATTTAATAAAATTTCTACAGAAAACTGAAAAACAAGAAACCAATTCAAGACAGTCAACTGTATACTTAGCTGTTTGTTTGTTCTACATTTCCCCGCAAAATATTTTTGCAAATGTCTTTTACAAAAATAGTTGATTATCTTTCAGTAGAAATAATACACAAATCACGAGATCCCGTTTTATTATTCATACCATTAATTGCAAATCTAATTTATTTATCATTGATTAAATTGTAGTCTTTTATTTAATAAAAATTTCCAAATGATTTATATGCACTAGTTTTATCGTTATTATTATTATTATTATTACAACAATAATATGGGGGAAATCCTGGTAATTGTGGAAATTTTGATCAAATTTAACGAGAAAATTGAATCAATGTAATTATAGTGATTTCTTTTTCGTTTAATGACAACAAATGATTAGAGTTAGTAGTTTTTCCTTATTATCGAGATGATAAACTGATTAACTATAAAACAGTACAACTTTTCATTCATTTATAATTCACCATTTCAATGTCTAATTCATAGTCGTTTCGCTAAACTATCACCTAATGGAATATATTTTAAGTGTGTATAAAATTTTATGTCTTGTAGTTAGATTGAACATAATTACATTTTATTATTTAGTATACGGCGATTTTATTTCTTTAAGGAATCATTTTATGTATATGTGTTTTATAAGATATAGCTCTATATAAATTGTAACTCTCGTCTTCAACTAGAGTATGATGTGTGGTGCATCGCCTAACAGAAGAATACTGAAGTACTATGGGCGTGTTTCACCAATAATAAATCACTATTGTGATAATGTATCTCTGCACATACAATGTAAGATTACTTTTCAATCGTATTATCACAGAGAATCAACGAATAAGGGCAAACACCAACACCAGTAGTGTTGAAATTGTAACTTATATGATGGATATTGTTGGAACTTGATTTTTGTCATACATGGAATAAATAATTGATCTAATTGCGCTTTTCTGATTCACGTCCAAAACGTCCACCATATTAGAGCGTTTCGCTTATGTTTGAGCGTTTTTTGAAGTAAAACTTCTTTAGGCGCGACTAGGGGGTAATTCAGAATTTTTTTCTGACGGAAGTAACGCTCGAAATAGTTTCCGCTATTTAAAATATTTATATAGTTCGACTAAAATCCTAATAATACTAAAATTTCCAACTTCATGTAACGAAATTTAGAAACTCCGTAGATGTAAGGTTGGTATCTTAATTCTGGTGATATTTCTCAGTCATGTGACTACAACATCAGGACAGCTATTGGTTGGTTGTAGGAATAGGAGAACAGGTTTGAATTTTGGGTAGATTGACATGGGCTGATTTGACCTTTAATTTAATTTTTTATTCACAATTAATTTAATCAATGAGTGAATATTCTTCAAAAAGTGGTAGTGGTATTAACGAATTTTATATAGGATATAAAATAGTATAATCGTTTCAGTGATATGTGTCATAAACGTCAAAAAGTTTAACTTTATGTTTAAAAAGGAAAAAGGATTGTGGTTTACTGCTCATTTCAACCAAACCCCGGGCGCTTATGCCCTTTTTTTACTTATGGATGGTTTACTGCTCATTTCAACCAACCCCTTGGCGCTTATGCCCTTTTATGGATGATGGTTACTCCTCATTTCACCAATTCTAGGCGTTTTTTCTACGATGAGGGACCTGCAAAGGGGGCTAGGGACATCTTAATCTTGCTAACTGGTCCATGTACTTTGTGGCATGGACAAATTAACAATTTAGGTTATAAGAAGAGGAAAATTCTGAAAATCCTTTTTCATACCGTGCCGAGGTTTGAACCCCGGACTTCTAGGCGTAAATCCCTATCGTTAACCATCGAGCCATTCGGCTCGTGAATTTTCATATGATAAGTGTACTATAAATGAAAACGATTTTCTACGATCCAACGGATACAGTCGACATTCCATCGTGTGTTGGGCACCCGAAAGTACTCGATGGCATTAATGTATAGATGTTGCTAAGCAACCACAATTTTAAATACCTAACATGTTAAAACGTCTGTCATTGGTTGAAATCTAGATTTCCAAAAATATGCTTCGGAAATGCTCATTTTCCACACGGTAGCAGATGGTAATGGAAAACGGGACGATTGATTGAAGAAAATCAAATATACTCACATCAGAAACTGTAAATTGAATGAATTCAATAGAAATGCGGTCCAGCTGGTGATGTTTGAAAGTACTTTGTGATCAGTTTCTAACTAGACATGCGTAGTCTAGTCATCAACCAAACAATCTAGAATTGTGGGTGGGAACATACCTAATAATTGCCACTATAATCTACGAGGTGTTCTTACAATGAATATATTTCAAAATAAATACTGTTGAGGGTAACCAGTCCACTTCTGCGAATATGAAAAGATTGAAGAATTTTTGAAAAAAATCAGACTTATTTGTGTAAACCTTTACAATCAAATTGAAGTAGTGTTAAACAAATATTTATTTATATACGGTTTACTTAAATGTAGTCAACTTTAAGGCAATTAAAGCAATTGAAATCGAGCCACAATTGTCAATTTGACAACGGTCAAGTCAAGTCGCACAAATTCAAATCGTCAGAGTATAGATCGCTTCTGGTATTTTTAAATGAATTCCACATACCCACACTTAAGGGTGAAAATCTACATATAATTGTAGACAATTATACCTATTTTTAATGCATAATGTAAATATAGCTTTATATTACTCTTTGTAAAGTATATCATTAATGAATATAACTAAACTGTAATATTTTAAGTTAAGTTTAATCGTTTCATGATATGTGCCATAAACTTCAAACAAGTTTTACTTCAATCGCGCGTAAAGATTACACGCACACAATTTTTTTTTAATAATTCTGTAATGATCTGTATTTATAGAGTTTTCACTTTCTTAGAAGGTGGCACTACAAATACAACAACCAATCGATGTATTAATGTATGAATTCCTTAGAAGAATAGGCGCCTGATTGCATTTCTCGATGTCAGATTATCCTCATATTATTTAGATTTTGTAATAAAATTAACAGAAACATATAAAAATAATTTCCTTATATAACCTTCACTTGAACTTCGCCAAAATCTACCTTTTTGCGTTTATGGATATAAAGTAGGTCCATTACCTGGCACATACTTTTCTATAGACTTTATTACTTTCCTAGAATTAATCCATCATACAAAGTTTACATTTTCTCTTCTATTGTTTAGTTTTTATCTTTGAAAAGAGGTGATATGTGTGTGTGTATGCATGTATTTATTAATAGGCAGATGCACATTTGTTTTTCAATACTTATTCCCTTTTTCTATCGCTCGCTTTCTTTCCGTTCTTTCGCAGACACTGTATTTTTGTCAACAAAAATTTAAGTGTTCGATATTCCTATACCTGGTTACAATAATAAATTCGGTGTTTCGGCATATTTGTAAAATTTGATGTCATAAACAATTCGCCTTGACAGGCGGTAAATTACCGTATTGTAATCCATTTTGACTTTGAAATGTTATTCGGCCAATTTCAAATAATCCTACTATAGGTATATCAAGTAGAGAGATTTCAGCAGTCGATCAGGAACGTAACCTTTACATCTGGGTTTTTACACTTTTTTCAGTAGTTTTCTGATATCACTAATGAATTGTTGCACATGAAAATTAATTTATAATAAGTGATATTTGACAATTGTTTGTTATCAGTGATAAATTATCATTCCATTCAGCATATAACTTTAACATTTATCGGTTTCCATCAGTTTCCACCCACAAATCATACATATATACAATCACAACAAACACTATACAACACCATATGAATATAAATGAATAATAATTTCCCAAAAAATTGCTGCATGTTCCACTTAACAGGTACGGTTGATTATTAATAGAATTGCAACCGTAGAGTGATTTATATTTGTATTTAAATAAAAATAATATAGCCTAAAGGTAATGTGGGAGAGTCTACAACAAATCGCATGCGATACTTTATATAAAGTCCCTAATTGTCGTGGTAATTTATAAATATTAGATCCAAACAAAAAAAACGAAACTAAATCGATTGATGACAAGTAAACTTTATGCTTCATTAGTGAATTAATGTTATAATTAATATAGCCTGAAGGCAGCACGAGAATCTGAATCCTAGCCTTGTTTTTTTCTTGCTTTTCAAATATAGACCAAATCAGATTTTATCGTTAATTAAAATCTAACAATCTAAAAGTATTTGAGTTTAAACAAGCCTAAACTGTAACTTAAACTTGTATTTGTATAATGTGTGTGTTTAGACAGATATTATGCAGTAAGCCACATTAGAAGTGAGTAAACTGTTTTTGAATAACAAATTTGTTGTCTGTTAAAATACTTCCATCTATGATATCATCATTAGATGAATTCCAATCAGAATCACTTGGGAAATTGTGTGGATTTTTGTTTTTGCAACAAAAAAAACTACAGTCGGCTTTTGTTTTTTTTTCTAAAAGGTGAATATATCTTTAATTGTTTTAAATTTATTTGTAAATAACGGATGTACGATATAGTTTTTGCGTTTCTACAAACTTGTTTATATTGTAAAGTAAATTGAATATATTGTTGGACATAAATCAGGTTGTGATGATACCTCACAATAAGTTCGATTTCTTTTCATATAACAAACAAATCGTAAAAACGAATATAATAATGTTTTTGCATTAACATTCTTACTAAGTCTCGCTTGCTATTTGTTTTTCATATTTTTACAGAATGAGTAATTGGAATTTTCTTTATAATTATGACGCGTTCAAAGATCTACACAGCCAGTCCTGTTGCCATCTTAATTTTACATTTTGTGGCATAAAGTTATATTGCAACACTTTGTTTATATTTTAGAAAATCTTTATTTCTGGATTTGCTAATTTGTTAGCTACGCTTTAATAGAAAAGATTTCAATAGTCCGCTACTGTAAAAAAAATTAAGTCTACAAATTGGATTATTTATCTAGTCTAATATTCTACAGTTGTAGTTATTATATTAATGTATATCTATGATCTATGACATGGACTTAATATTCAAGAGCCCTTCAACATTACAGTACAGAAATGTAAACAGTACAATGGAGGTCACTAGTTCTACATAGTGCAACATATTTCAAAAATATTTCAACAACAATCATAATTTTAAAGTTTATGAATTGAAGCTTAGACAGAAATTTCAACGAAAATGTTGATCGTATATAAGTCAATTTTGATTTCCGTAGATGTACTTTTGATCTCAAAGGCCCAGTTCATCTTGCCTGCCTTATTCATGGCTTGGAGTTGAGCTTGTCTAAAACGATGCAAAGCTGACAATTTGGCGTCTAAATAAAATTGTCACACATGTGGGGAACTTCAATCTTTATGCGTTGATTTTGTTATTTTGTATTTGGCAACATAGAAACCTGTTAAACTTTTCTCAATTGAAGACTAGCACAAATTGGGGCAAAAAGTGAGTCACGGAAGATGCTCTGGACCTGAAAGAATCCAGTTTTGTTTTATTTTACAAATTTGTGAAAGATACTATGACGCACTGCTGTTGATAGTTTATAACAATAATAACAAAAAAAATTGTTTATGTCATGTGATACCTACTTGTCTAATAATATAGGTATGAGAGGGACTGTTCATATTACATATGTTACACAATTGAGTTTGCACTGTAGGTACTAATTAAAGATTGCCTATATCGTATAATATATCACCAGTAATTTGAATAGAATTACATACTTGGTAGAAAGGATTTTCTAGATATATGTAGGCTAATTTGTTTCTTATCATTTATACAGATCGAAAAAGTTTTATAAAATCGACTGTGCTTGTTTATTAGTCATTTGCACAAATTACATTTTTTTATTTATGTTATCAAATAAAAATTCTTATAATAATTATTAGAAATGTGCTAGTGAATTGTTGAGTGAGTTTTTGTAAATGAGTTATGTTCCGCCCCATTCTCTAGAATATATAAATAAATAGGAATTTGCTCAATTGTATGTATGTTGAGTTGAAGATTTTTCAAACCGCACCCGGTACTACTGCAGTGTCTCTACATTATTCTAAATACAACACTTTATAAATCAACCGGATTATAATAAGCGACTACATTCAACTAACCTAATAACCTATCACCTAGAGAGAGCTTTTATTTAATTTACAATCGAATGATTTTTTGATTAAACAAAACAACATTGTAAAGGAAGTGGGCGTTGTTGTGTGTTTTCAATAATATACACTATTTGTTTTTTAATTATTGCCTAGACTATCTGAAACCGATTCTTGTTTTGTTTCAGACAGATTAAGATGAGCCAAAGCTGGAAATACAAACGGAAATATGGTCGCAATAGACTTGGAAAAAATTGAATACAAGGTCAGTGTGTAGTGATTGTTATCTTTGATTATTAATTCATTGAATAGAAACAACATATGAATGAGAAATGTTTAAAGAAAATTTTATAAAACCTATAAAAATTTTCATAAATTGTGCTCTATTTAATTAAACAGCAATTTAAATGAAACTATGCTGAATACGGTCTAGATATGAACAAGTTAAATGTTTCTGTAAATCAATCAGGATTTTCCCCAAATGTAATTTTATTCAACAATTTTCAACTAAATTTGCTTACTTACTTTTGTTGTAATTTAATGGTTCTCCTTCGGAAGTCCTTAGACGTTCTTACGTCTAATTTCATTGAATGAATGTTTTGATTGAATAAATTCTTTCAATGGCAATCTTATAACAACACCTGTTCTCTATTATTCCATGTGCAGTTTTTACAACAACAATTAATGCGTGCAACTAATGATCAATTATTAGCAATGATTGGCAGGTCTAAATGGAAGAACGTTCATTTTATCATTCATTCAAAAGATATCGTAACAAATTGTCTGATGGCTACATAAACTGGTCATTAAAATTCAACAAAAGTACACTACAACTTATATCTGACTTATCCTACATCATAATTAAAATGATGAATATTAACTTTAATCATAATTTTCGTTGAATATCGTAAAAGATTAGTTGTAGTTGTAATTAGTGATTCTAATATTAGAATAGATATGCGCCGCAGGGGGCGACTATCGCTGTCAACACCTGTGCGGTAGCACATAAAAACCAGATGACCAACGGACTTTCCTTGTATCAGACCACGAACTAGACTCCAGTACTGCCACTCACAATTATATTTTGACCTCTACACAGTCTAATATTTCAGAAAATACCATTTATTTGTGAAATATGCGAACAAAATGTTAAATTCTCCAAGATTTTCTTGGAGATATCAATAGTCGATTACGAAGGAAACCCGATGAAATTTTCAGAGTTTATGGACAATTTCGGTCATAATCAATTTTAAACTAGAAATTAACGACAAAACAATGGCTCTTACAGTAGTTTCGTTTAGTAGCCGAAGCATCCATCAAAGGTATATTGCCGGAGGACATTACGATTGGGCTCTGGGCACACTATCATCACCAATTATAGCTACTGTATACGGCCAATGGATCATCGAAATAATGATAAACTATTACTATAATTTAGTTTTATTGAATAGAATCGTTTCAGACAATTCATATTTCGACATGTTTAATAATAAATTTAACAATATCAAAATCGGTATGTATTTTAAGAAAAATTATGAAGATTACCGAAATAGATTTCGAATCCTGTGAAGGTTTTCACAGGATTAAAACAAACAAAAAATTAATCTAATTTCGATTGCAGTAGTTCCATTTACATGTTTAGAATTTTTGGATAGTCCTGAAGCGTTTTATTGGAGCAATAAAATAAAATCAAATAGTGGCAAATCTACAACTTAATGGTATTCAAGCATTATTGTATTCACATATAGGTAGATAGAATATGAATAATTTACTGATTATGACTTATACGGTATGTCACGCCTCATATCTTGTTCTCAATTGTGATTGGTTACAAACTTTTACACACCTCCTGTTTACTTTTCATGACAAACAATTCGGTGTTCTACCTGATGTTGTTTCGTTAGGTAAAACCTCTTTTTGGTAGGAATAATAATAATAATAATAATAATAATAATAATAATGATAATTGAGAAATGAACAATAAAGAATTAGGTGATTTTTTTTCAGCTTCGGTTTCATTCTTTTTTGTTGCCGTTGAAAATAATTTGCAAGGCTGTTTCAGTTATATTTAGATTCCATTATTTACTGTGGTTTGTGGTAGAATCAACAAAACAAATTACGTGTTAAAATAATGTTGATGATTGAAGTGACAAAAAAAAAATGGAAATAAATAAACGATGGAAATTTGTTTGCTTCGGATAGGGTGTATTATAATCTACAGAAAGCCCCACTAATGGCAATTATTGAGCTTTTTGATTGTCTATATAGGTTTCAATTTCAGACTGTGGTTTACCCTTTAAACCATTTTTATTGCTATGGATTCGTGTTTATGTGGATAGCAGCACCTCGGGACAGTCACTTCTTGTAATTCCACTCAATTTCCTCGAGTTTCTGATAACAAACTGTAACAATAGTACCTGTTGGTGGGGTTGATTGTTGATCCCCCTCTACTTCAACAGGTGTACGCGATTCTTGAAGCATAACAGTGCGACGGACACTCACTCGTCCGGCACAGTCGGAACAGAGAAGTCAGTGGATCGCATCCTTTCTATAACGCAAAACTACTGCGTGATCTCCTTTACGGCATCATCAACAACAATAAACAAAAATCAACATCAATACTAGAGAGAGAAAAATAAAAAACAAAACAAAATTAAAAAAAAAACAACGTATTTCATAATTGAACGAAAATCTATCAGTTTTTATGATTTATTAGTTTAATTCAAATCAAGTTCGTGTGCTGTGTTATCATCGAAATCACCATTAAAATTTTGCCGTGGATATAGTGTAAATCTTTTAAATTTCAAACAAATTCGGCCGTCGTAATACAGTTTACAGTTTAATAAAGACAGAGTTTTCCAAGTGCCTTCGAGTTTGTGCAGTAATCGATCGTTGAAATCTCTCAACTCTGTTGATTTCAAAATTAATCGTCTTGTGATCGATGTAATGTTGTTCGTCAAATAAAACGATACGTTATCGACTGGCTTAATTATAAGAAAAACGTTAATATGTTGTTATATTAATCATATCTTATAGATAGACAACAGTAAAAGTTTTGTTTTTATGTGCCCTCTGGTTCTATATAACTATGATTTATCATTATTATTGATAGTTTAATAGTGTTAAATTTTATTTCTGATTATTTGCTGGACTTTAAAGGTAAGCTTTAATGTTTTGTTGCATTTTTATTTTCTATCCAACTTCTTCTATTACAATTCAATTCTAATTTTGCGGTTGATTTAGATCGATTGTAATCGATTATAAAAACATATTTATAGAAATTTCCGTCGGATTATTATTGTTAACTACTATATAGATATGAAAAGCTTTTAACACATTGCATAGTTTACCTTTATAAGGAAATTGTTCTGCTAATTTACAACACTTTACAATTAATTAATTTCCACAATAATAATTGAAAACTATTTCAAACCATTTTTTTATTGTTGTTACATTCTATATAGTTAACGTCGTTAACTTTATTTCATTTCAATCAAATAGAAATTCGAGTTCATTATAGTTTTGGCCAAAAAAAAAGACAACAAATTGGATGTTTCTGTGATATATCCGCGAAGGTTATCGAACTGACCTTCAATAAATACGAAATATCCGCCACCAACACAATGAAAACTCTATGGAATCCTTGAAAATTCGTTTCGGGGGAAAATTTGAATATTATCAATATTTTTTGTCATGTTTTTAAAACAAAAGTACAAAAGCTTTTGTTGTTGCTCTAATGATATTTTTTAAATACGATAAATAATAAAACAGAAATGAAGAAATTTGTTATTCATTCTGGTATTGTTTAACAATACGGAAAGTCAGAGTGGATCTTCATCTGAAATTCTTGAAAGTCGAATTGAGGTGAAGAAGAAGAAGAGTGAATTTTTTTTTTGTATATAATTCGTGCTTTACATTACATAAAGGATCTTCAAAACAGGTCGGATTATAAGTGTATTGTTATGTTGCACTTTATGGATCACATCCTACAACTTTATCTTGACCGCATTCATTTTCTATATTAGGGATTCCAGTGTCTTTAGATTTCATCCAACAGATCGAAAGCTCACTATTTTCCTCTATCTAATCATTAACGGTAATTATTGAGTTGGAGATTTATTGGAACGTTTCGTATTTTAGTAATTCCAACCTGTAACACATCGAGAAAATCTACACGTGTATCTTGATATTATCTCGTAGAAACAACTGAAAACTGAATAGACAACTTGTTCGTTTCCCCAAAAAAAATATTGACTGTTGCCATCGATTTTGCATAATATCTTCCTATAGTCATTTCCATACGCAATCACCGGATGATCGTCTGAACGAAAACAACATTTAAAAAACAAAAAAAAACACAAACAAAACTGGTCGATTCAATAAAAATACTTGTTTTTATGGATTACTAATATCCGCTATTCTCAATTTTGTGTTTAAAAGGAAATAAAATTGTCCTATTTTATTATTATTATTATTATTATTATTATTATTATTATTATTATTATCTAATCGATGATTTCCACAAGTGATAAAAGTTTTAAGAAAGTATTTCATATATGCCGTCAATCAAGCTTTCATCAATCATTTCGGATGTTTATCGTAAAAGCGGTTTATTTATTTTATTGTCTTATCAATATATAAGTCAGGTCACGATTTTTGTTATATAAATAAATAATAATAATAATAGAAATGAGTTATCGATTTGGCTCGATGTCCTGATCGAATAATTCGACAATTTCTCTATTTGTTCAACTTCAAACATTGTTCGAGACAGCTTAATTTATTTAATAATAGTGCAAAATTACAAGTTTTAGATGTAAATACTATAATTTCAAATAGATTAATTCTAGACAATTCCCAAACGAATGAAAAGCATTGTTGGGATGTTTTCCTGTATTTTTGTTTTAGTTTTTTTTTCTTCTAGTTTTAAAGTAAAATAAACGAAGTATAATTTACGCAAATGAATTCAAGTTATATTTAGAATTGGTTGGTATTTATAGTTGGCAACTCCCCCGCTAGACGGCGATATTTACAACGGAAGTTAACAAGGCTTTTTATCATCACATAACATTACAACAATTGTATTCGACCAGAAGATTGTTGTGCGTGATTGAATTTCATTAAAAGATTGTTGATTCGATGCGGACCGATTGTTTTTATTATTTTCCTGCTGATAGACATTCTAACTTGTTTTTTGGTACCTTTTCGAAATAAATTCTAATTTTTAGGATTTTGTTTATAATAATAATAATAAAAATAATGGCTGTATTAAACAAAAAAATGTAGCTATTATTCTCCATATTTTCCAAACAAAAATGTTATGCTTTCTAGAAACCCACATTTTACATCACCGATTGTTTGCATAATAATGAATACCTTTTTCTTCAATATCGACCTATTGCCAAATATTTACAGCCTCCATTTACAACACTATCCAAATTAATTAATTTAATTGGGGGCAATCATTGATGACTTAGATTAATCTTCAAACGTTGCAATTGTATATGTTCATTCCTAATGTATAAACAGGAAGAATTCGTTCTTCGGAAACAGCAGCATTACTATCGTTATTTCTTTGTAGATTTCTGTAGTATTTTCCAAGTTAATTACAAAAGGGTTGGGCAAAAAAACGTACAGTTAAATCCAACAAAAATAAAAAGCATCCACTAGAATCTCCTCTTGGCGGAAACTCATGGAACTTTACTTATTTCCAATTATCGTAAATTACAAATTGAAATTAGCTGTTTGTATATTTAAACATCTAATCGTTAATATATGAAATTGTTTAAATTCTCATTACAATTAGTGAATTTTCTTCTGTAATTTTTTAAAATATATTTTTATGTGTGTGTGTGTGTCTACATCAAGGCCACTTCTGCAAGCTTTTACGTTTATTTAAAATGCAATATACGCCCCATTTCAAATTGTTCCTGCTATAGAATTCTAAACGATTTACGGCTTGTAACAATTTCGTATTCTAAACTAGTTACTTAAAGGTGATTGCAATCTTTGTTGACCGGAATCTCTTAATTATTTTGTGGACAATTCAAACGTATTCAATTTTTCTCTCCATTATTCTTTTGTTTTGTATTTGATCGATAAGTAAATAATGTTGTAAGCTTTGACACTATTATATAAAATAACTTCTCAATGAAGTTTTAAAAATATTCACCATGTATTGACAATTAACATTAAGATTCACATCTAAACATTCCCCGTATGTGAGTCGACATCTATCTTATTGCAAAATTTTATACAACACCAACAACAACAACAACAACAACAAGAAGGTTAAGTACCTATCGTTACATTCATTCAAATATAATTGCATAATTGGAAATAGTAATTGATAAAAGTGTTATCTTTCGTTTCAATAAAAATCTGATTGAAATTGTCAATAATGAAGGAATTATTTTTCCTGTTTATGTATGCATTTTGTAATTATTAATTCTGTTGTAAGTTCATTTAGTGTCCGTCAATAAATCGAACTAATCGTATCGATAAATATGTATTGATTTATAAATGGCTATGACATAAATCATGTTAGTATAAACACTTTAATACATTGACAATCATTAAACGACAAATCATTTAATAAATTTTAAAATATTACCAATCATCTAATTCTATTTTGTTCATTTCTTTTTTATTTCTAACGAACGGACGACTCCTGTATAAATCAAGAATGAAACGAATAGAGAGTAGATGATCCCGTTAACGACGTTTTGTCCATGCATGATTAACTCTTATTGCTTTCTCACACCTTGATCGTCTGTGAGCGATACCGTCTAATCAAACCGTGTCCTCAACTTCTTTATGTGCAATTTGTTTCTTTTTTCTTTAGTCTGTTATTTCTCTCATTCAACACGAAATTGTTGAAATCTTATACGGCACAATAAAACAAATCAAAATAACAAAATATGACAACAACAATGTCATTCATTATCGATTTTTAATATCGTACAAGTTTTAATCAAATCATATAGATACCGGTTATTGGAGATTTTTGACAAATAAGTAGGTGGACATATGTTGCAAATACATTGGCCAGTCTTTCTATAATTAATACAAATTAACACACTTACCTGTCGTGTTTACTGGTTGTGCCATTAAATCACAAAATCTTTTTAATCCGATCCATGTATCTATCTGATATCTACTAACAATTGATAAACAAGACAGATCGTTAAATGAAGATATGTTTCAAAAAGTGTAAATTATAATTTAATGGAAATTAAATGCCAGTCAGATACAAACAAAATAATAATGTTTTATTGCAATCAGGTGCGAAATTTTTCACGAAAACCAAGAACAATTTAAATGTGATCGTTTGATTTGAGTATTTCACTATTGTTTGTTTCTTTTGTTTGTTGGTGTGTGTGCGTATCTGTGTTTGTTTAATGATTTTGATGGTTTCCAAAAGGTCCGAAAGGAAATTGCCGAAAATAGCTTTATTATATCATAAACCACAGGAAAGTCATCACCGACCGCAAATCATTAAAACAAACAACAGATAATTTAGGTTGAATAGAAGGTAACATTAGAAGGGGCCCATAATTCCATTTACCGCTACCTTTAATGAAGGGTAGTTTACTTGTGTGTAGTAGCATCAGTAGATTGACATATGGTGGGTTCGTTGGTTATAAAGAAAAAGGGATATATATATATATATATATATATATATATATATATATATTCATAACCTTCCTTTATCTAATAGAATAATCTTTGAAATGCGGTAACAATTTAGAACAGCTGAAAAGCAATACAAAATGTTCGTCTTTTTATTCATTACTTTCACTTGTCTTATTAGAAACTATTAACCGTATTCTAGTTTTAATTATTTTTAATTTAATTTTCAACATAAATTCATTGTGTGTTTCTTGTAAATTGTTAATAATTTTAATTAGAAAAGGGGCATTAGTTTCTAATAAATAAAGCCATATGGTAAGCGACAATGTTGCAGATTTTGTCCCATTTGATTTTTTATAATGTTGATGATCTCTCGTTGTATTTACAGGGCGGTATCATCATTGAGGGCAATATGATCACGATGGAGTGCCAACCAGGGGGTCACGGAGCACACCTGGGGCACTCCATGATGATGGACCCCACCGGGGCGCCATGCATCACCAGGAACAGGAACCGAAGAAAAAACGTAAGTTAATTTTATTACCAACTTCCTCATCTATTTATTTATCTTTCTATTTATTTATTTATTTATTTAATCTTACTCGATAGAGAATCATTTATTTTAAATCAGTTTATTATGCAAAACATTGAACAATTTTCAAACGGATTGTGACGAAAATTACTCAATCTAGTGTGTTTAATTGCGTATTTATCTTAATTATCAATTATTATTGCCGATACGAACATAAAAATAAAATAGCTGTTAAGATAGTAAGTAGACGGTCGTGTTTGGAATGATAATTTGATATCTAATCAAGCTAAATAATTTAATAAGAAAATATCGGGTTTTTCACGACATTTCTCTTCATCGCAATGAGAAGTTTTTGAATTGCCTAATAAAATCAAAACAACAAAATATTTTCAAAATAATCAACTTTTACTTTCAGATAATAACATTGCAGACTCTGACAATGAATCCTTGATTTATGGTATGTATCAATTTACTTCTATAATGATTAATAAAATTTGAAAAATCAAACGATACCTTCCAATTATATTGGCCGAATTTCCTATCCAAAAAAAAATCGCTTATTATTTTTCAGTAATTTGATTGAATTTAATCCGTGACGGTTCATTGATTATAAACAAAAATCACAGTTTTATCGTTAAAACTCTTCAGTTTTCTTGTACAGTATAAATCACGTATTTAGTGTTTATAACCGAAAAAATCGATAGCTATTATATTATTAAAATAACAAAAATTACAAGTTTTATCGATGATCAAAGCTGACCGTCTCCCATATCCACCCACTAACAAAATTTTGCTGAAAATTTAAATTAAAACTGTAGCACAGTATTTTCAGTATCGCATTTCAAACTTTTTTCAGTCTATTTCAATCTTTGTCTTGTGTATATAATAAATTGCAAAGACGTGTTTATCGATGTCTATACAGTATAATGTAAAGGTCGGACACAATCGATGTAATTGCTTGTAAATCGGCACCAATATGATCGTTTAGTGTATTCACCGACTAATTCATTGAAATTGTTATGTCCAGATTACAGTTTCAAGCAGGTTTCTTCAATAGTGCCCGGCTTTTTTTTGATGTTGTTGTTGCCATTCTTTTATATGAATTGATGACATTTAAAAATGTCGATTAGATGAATTCGATTATAAAATATGCGTCTAAATAGCTCATTTCATGTTACATGACAAATTTGACAAATTATATGTAATTACAACGTAACAGTAGGACAAATGCCGGCGTCACACTTGAATAATTCCAATTCTAAAGAGTCCTTTTCAGTATTTCAATTTTTGATTTGATTCTCTTAGAAATTGTTCGGAAAAATCACAATTTTTATTGTCAACAGGATGGCTTCTATACTGCAAGTCGAATATGTTGTATTTCATTATTTATTTACGTATTTATGTTGCTGACATGCGTCAAAAACTGTACAATGATCGTATTAAATCACAAAAAAATATCCAAATGAATTTGGTTTGTACAACCATTGCAATCAAATCGATTGTTGGGTGGGCAACGATGAGAAAACGGACATCAAAATTGAAAATCATAATTAAAATAATAATCGTGAATTATTAATAAAGAACGTTAATAATAGAAAATCGTTTTTATGATTGGAATTTTGAAATTGATTTTGTTGTTTGTTTGTTTGTTTTTTTGCAGGCGATGGGGGCTCCCATGTCGGTTCGTCTTCAGGTGACGGTGAGTCGAGTTTGTTTATTTATTTGTTAATTCTATTCACAAAACAAATTTTCCAATATTTCATCAATTTTAACAGGTCTCTATAATTATTAATTATTTATTTACCTTTTTTTTACGAAATTTTCATGTATTTCATAATAATTATTATTATTAATATTTTATTTCAATCAACAAATTCCTGTTCTTGGATGTTTTATCGTATAATTAAAACATATAAAAGAGACGACATAATTTATGTTAATGATATATAAAAGTTGTGTGTTGTGTTTTGGGTAGATTTACATAGGCGCCAAAATATTATTACAACAATTTTAAAAGCGACATGTTCTTAATTAGAGCAACTTTCATTAACAGGATCTCCTCTCTCTATATGTATATAAACAAGACCAATCAAATTAATAACTTGCGATTCAACAATAACTCGTGTTGTTCATTCCAAATCAATCTGGGCATGTTGATGAATTCAAATCAGATCGTGTCGATTTGCATAAAGGAAAATCGTTGTTTGTTTGTTTGTTTGTTTGTTTTTTGGAAAAACATATAAAATCAGTTCCACACTCACACACATTGGCAATGATTGCTTTAAATCGAGTTAATAGAATAACAGTAACAACAACAAACAATCGAAAAAAGAAAAGGAACTGCACCACTTTCTATTTATGCATTCCTACTAATTACTATAGTACGCCACCTACGCTAATCAAAGCTCGTTTCAATCTTGTTTGGTTGATTTTATTTATGAAACTGGCTACTAGTGCAACAGCACAATTTATTTATTGTTGTTGGACCAATCATAGGACTTTGTACAGGTGTTTCAGAAAATTTAATAGCCGATTTGACATTAGCGGATAGTGTGCAATGACATATGTTATGTTTATGTATGTTGAAGTGGGTTTGGTTAGATTTTCTAAATGAATTTTATTTATTTCTTTGAAATATATAGGTACAACAAAACACCTCCATATTGATATCGGCTATAACCCAATGCAAATGTTGGATTTGTTTCGTTTTTTCTGTATCAAATTTAATTAAGGAATTTTTTTGTTAATAATTGTAAATGATTAATTAATTTCGTAAAATAAGGTCATTATTGTTGGAAATAATTTGTTATAACTGTTGCACACAGCAGGACTTTATACAGTACATGACAAAAATGCATTGTATAACTTTCATTGGTTTAAAGATTTCAAAAAAAAATGTGCAACTTCAGACAAGTCTCGATCTTAATCTGCATTTTTGTAAATGTGCTTAATCGTGATCTTTGAAAGGCTGTTTGACAACTTTTTTTTTTAATTTACTATTAAAACAACAAAGTTATCGTACGATTTCTCAAAACAATAATGGAGAATTCGATCGGATATAGATTGCAATTCGATAAAATTGAGAATTTGGGTAGCAAATGAACAACGAAACTGTAACAAAATCTATACGAGTACAAAGGGGATTCGAATAGATACAAAAATTCATATAATTTAGACATCCTTACAAGTTTATCAAATAAATGGTGACATATTGACATCTGTGTTGTTGTTCTTTGTAATTTTACATAGGAGAGTTTTGTATGAACGAATTACATTCCACGGAATACACATTGATAGTTTAATGGTTAGAAACTTGAGTCTTGTATATTCCATAATTTTTTATTTAATTTTGATTACAATCCTGTATAATTTGAATTTTTTTTAATTATTTGTTTTTAAACAAACTCAATTAACTGTAGTTGATTAATATTGTGATATTGCGATTGAATTGATTATCGTCGTGACATTGCTATTATTTTTCGTTTTGTTTCATTTTTATTAAAATTCTTAGAGATTCATCCTGTTCAATTGCAAAATGAATCACAAATAACTAAGTACAAACGTATATAATATCGCACCATATGTTTTAAATAGCTATTTAAAACAACAAAAAATTGATATTTTCAATGTTACAATTAATATGTAAAATTGTAAATTGGCGTATACTCTAAATGCATGTTTGTTTTCGTTTAATTATTTTTAATTATTAACGATATTACACAATGCAATCTTGTCGACCTATACATAGAGATATGTGTGTAAACTTAATTACAAAACAAATGTACCGTGTCAGTAACAATTAGGGCCGGTTAATTGGCTAGTTAAGCACAAACCACAACCCTACCTGGTTGAAGTGATGCTATCTGTTTTATGGATAAATGATTTTCTAGAATGATTGTATATATTTCAATGGAAATTTATTTGAAAACTTTTGCAAACAAACTGAATTGTAGGTGTTTTATATTAGAGAAATGGCGTATGCGTGATCAGCTGTTGTTGTATATAAAATCGAGTAGATACAACAACAACAACAACAACAACAACAACAACAGCAGCGGGTCTACTGACCTGGGGCCGTTACTGGCGACCTGACCCTCCCCCTGTTATGCAACTGTTGCATTGTATGTCAACATCTTCACAAACTATCAATCAATGTTTTGTTTTTTTTTCCTCTAAAACAATTCTAAAGTTAAGTCATCGAAATTCCCTTTAAGACATTAGATGATTGGAAATAGAAAAAATGAAATAATTATAATTAAATGACCTTGAGTTTTATAGAAAATTACTTATATTATTAGGACTAAGCAATCAGTAATTCGTACCTGCATCAACTATACAGGGCTTTAATTATTTGAAAATTTATGGGAATCAGCCATTAATCATTACAGATTAAGCAATATTTTGTATTTATTTTCTGTTGGTAATTGTGTTAGCCAATACTAAACGCACACATAATTTACCTTCCAATTCAAGATTGTTAATTATAAACAAATTCTATTATATACCAATGGCAATAATAAAAATAACAATAAAGAGAGATATTTTAACTAAACAGAAAAAAAAACAACAAAATAATAAGACAAAACCATTGACACAGTTCTTTTATTTTGATTTCTTTACAAATTTATTACAACAGAAAATATCGATTCGTTTTAGTTTTTATGCTTTGTTCTTTGTATTGTTAAACTTTGAAAAAAGTCAACATTAAACTTGTGAAATCCATTCGCATTTTACCCTTTTTTTTTGGTCCTGTTACTAAACCGTTTTAGAGGGCCATCAAAAGAACAGGAAAAAACAACAACAACAACAACAAGTAAATTTCTTTATAATTCTATCGTGAATATCGAAAGTTGCTCAATAAAGATTGAGCAACTCAAAACTGTCTAACAGGGATCCGTAATTGTCTACAGATCGTGCTCCTAACCATACAATGATATTTTGTTGAATTTAACAACAAAAACGTCGTCTACACCAGTAGAAATGGATTCAATAAAATTTGTAGAAAAACTCACGTAAAAACAACCAACAGCCATTAATGGTAATTAGATTGTGATATAACGGTGTAAATTAGTACATTTCATAGTGATTATTTTTCGTTTTTATTACGAATTTTGTTCTCTTTTCGTAAATCTAAACCGACATGACACGCTAATTGTATATTTGATGGCTTTAGGGAAATTATATGGTTATAATGGTATTGCTTTAATAAGCAACAAATTACGATTTTCTTCTAAATCGAAAGTCGGATCTGTATATAAAATGACCTTATTTCTAGATGCATTTTTCATTTTCGGAGAGTAGATGGAAAGAATGAAAACAAAAAACTCAAAATCCTGCAATTATTGCCAATATAAAATAAATCATAGTCTCTAACATAGATAAAATTGGAATTTCTTAAATCTATTTCTCTGGTTTCTATAATGCCCAACCTATCTATAATTTTATTGTTTTATCTATCGAATTACAAGTTTTTTGTTTTTGTTCTTTTTACAAAAGCAATTGACGAATTTTTCAATTATTTTTAGATATCGGTAGGGGAGATTTTAGCATTCTAAAAGACACTTTCTCTATTTTGTTCCACATGACAGCATATTTTCTTTTTCCTTTGATTTTTTTTTGGAAAACCAAAAAAAAATCCAATTTTGCTCACAACTTTGATTTATTAATTGATAATTGATTTATTTCTATAAAAACTTATATGAAATCGCATGTAAAATAACATCAAAAAATCATAAATTAACTGATAGATTAAATTGATAACAATATTTAATTACTGTTAAATTACCACCATTCACTACCGTAAAATACTTTCAAATATATGTATAGAAAAATTATTAATGTCAGCTTTCACACATATAAAGATAATAATAATAATGGTAATAATAATAATAATAAAACAAAGTGAAAGATCTATATCAAAATTGTCGATTAAGAAACAATGGGAAATTCGATTAAAAATCAATGAAATTCATCAAAAAATTCTTTCGTTTAATCTTTATTCTTCAATAGGTAAAGTAAAAATTTAATTGTTTCACGTTGATCTAGTAGAACTAAAAAGCAAAAAGATGTGTAACGGATATTCTAAACCAATCTATCTCCATACCATCTATAGTCGATAGTATAATAATAATAATAAAAATCAACTAAACTGTATAAGATTGAAAATCGATAAAGAAAATAATAATAATCACCTCTGTTGTTGTTTTTTTTTGATATAAAAACTGAAATAGGTCAAGTTTTTATTGTTAATGTTGTTTAACCAAATCTCCAATATCCTGTTGAGAAAATTAATAAATTTTTTCTCAATCATTATAAAACAATTCTGTTTATTTATTAAATTTAATCCTTTTATAAACAATTGTGAAGAATTATGAAAATCTATTATAAATCGCATTTAAATACCGTTTACAGCCAGTTCATCTATCTAATTGCACATTAACGTATCGCTTTAAGACTATTTACTGTTCAAACGTAGGTTTGTTTTATTACAAATGTCGTTTCATACAGGGTATCTCAATTCTGTTCGTATTACTATTCAGATACAATATTGCAGATCCTCAATTTAGAGGGATCGATCTGTTTTTACTAAAACGAAAATAGTTACCGATCTACTAATTGATGTAAGATTGTGTTCCGTATATTCGCACAAAAATAAACACCATCCGTACACGGAGACAGTCTGTATAAAACAAATAATTTTATATGTTCATAGATTTGTATAGAATCGTTCTCATTCTATACCCACACCTACGCTCCACTATAAAATCTCAATGTTTATTAACTATGCCACCAGTGTATAAATACGTTCTTTTTTTATTTTCTTTGATGGATATTGCAAAATATTCTCTTCAATCATGGCATTCATATTTTCAATCGTAGAAAAGTTCACTTAATTGATAACGTAATTAACATTATGCATGTCATGTACATGTTTAAGGTAAATATTGATAGAAAAACAACACTGAAATTCCTTTTTTGCTGATTTTGCCCATTTATATTGAGATTTAATTACGACACATCTATCTAACTAATTATTACTTGATTAGTTTTAATAAAATCAAAAAAAAGAAAGATTTTGATGTTGTTGTTGATGATGATTGGTAAAGGTAGGCATTGAGATATGTTTGTTTGTTGTTTAATATGTTTAACGCATGTCTTCGTCTTGTTTAGTTGATCCTTTAATAAATGGAGTTATAGTTTAGATGTACTATAAAATACACAGAACAACCGTTTCTTAACTCGAATATTTACAACATTTAACGCTAGAATAGTAGAATGGACAAGTGTAATGACAATGCGGACAAGGTGTTCGCTTATAAATGTTGACATGGAAATTATTTACGGGCCCACTGCTGGTCTTTGTCGTGTGGGTAATAATTTGTTTTTTTTCTATCCATTCGTGTATTCGACTGTTTTCTTGTTTAATCGCGAATAAATCAATAAATTGATTTCTTTCAATTGACTTTAAACCGAACTTGTCTAACTTATAGACTAGTAGAAGAATTGAATCGACGACATCACGACACAATTATTGTCTTCAATCATCATTTCATGCCAACATCCTTTACAGTAATCATTGGAATATTAAACGGATCAATGATGATTAATAGTACAGCATTCATCATATTACTGAACGGTAAAAATATTGAAAACGATTAAGTTTTTGTTTTTGAAATCACGATGTATAATAATTGTAGAGAATTTTCAGTAATCTTCAATTGTGTGAGTGAAAATTTAAAAACACGCTCATAATAACATCATTTTGTGCGTTTTAAACCGTACTTTTTAGCTGTGCGAAATCAATGCTTTAATCCTTCAGAATTTCAGAAATATTTCAGATTTTCAGCTATTTATACATAATTGTCATTGTGGAAAATTCTGAAATTTGTTGGTTGACATTGGATGTTTCTCTGCTGAAAAATTTCAATATAAACATTCTACAGTTGTTTATTTATCACATATTGTTGTTGTTGTTGTTGTTGTTGATTAGACGGGGTCGTTGAATTTTTCGAGGAAACCGATCCAGTGCAGTAATCGCGCCTCCGCATTGAGAGACTCTTACCTGTTCAACGCCAACATTTGTTCAATGATTTATGATAATAAAATGGTGGTCTTGTGTTCACCTATACTACAGGTAATATCAAGTTATGTTCTATCGCGTAAATTTTCCAATAAACAAAAAAGACAACAACAACAACAAAACACACACAGAAAAGTGTATACTTAGTAACATCTCAATTTATCGGTAATATTATTGACTTTACCTACCTCAGCGAGTCGAACAAAATTGAACATAAATTTTCCTATATGCAACAGAAGAATAAAAAATGAACACATCGAATTTGCAATTTACCAATATTATACAATGCTTTTGCATATACCTACATGCATTACAATCAACCAAATAAAACCATCAAAACTTGTTTGTTTATAATCAATAGTTATTGTGATATGTTCAGCTAGTCTCTAGACAAAATGATTATCGGTTGGAAATCGCAACTATAGCTCGATATATTGAAGAATTGTACTATAACTATAGTAGATCAAACGAATTGTCTTTATCTAAATTATCCAGTATTAATGATAGTTGTTTAGTTTGGATGATTGGAGAAAAATTGCGTTTAAATTTGAAATGAAAAAAAAAACAACGCAGGGATCGCTTATTTCTTTTAAAGACTTTGTTACAACAAAATTAAGAAAATAACTACTTGTAATGTTGACTTTATTCAAAGTTATATTGGATTGAGGAAGTGCAACTTTATCTTTTCTAATTACAACTGTATTGAAGTTGAATCATAGAGAACTATGATGATATTGGACCACGCATGTTATTAAATAGATAGGAAAAGTAGAGATTTCAGATTAATCTACAACTGTAATGTTGAGTTGTTCGTCTTTTTTTTTTTGGTTGTTGTTGCATTTGTTTTACATTTTCTAATTATTTTCTTAGTAACAATCATCCACACCTTTGCATTTGAAAATTATATGGAGATGGATTTTTTCTGTTTGATGGAAACATGAAGGAACATTCAAAAGGAGTTTCCGCCTACTACAGTAATGTTTAAATACATTGTATTGAATTGAATTGCATTTCATATATTCCAATTAATTCGTTTTTCGATAAGCGAGATTTTATCGTTGCTATTTGATCTAAATTCAGCTACGATTTGTCGAACATTATTATATTGGATTTTTCATCTTTTTTTGTTTTAAAATCGTTTGATAAATACATTCGATCATTATCAGAGATATTTATAAATAATCTAGTTGACTGGAATTTATTAACATTTAATTTTACAACAATATAAAATATAGTTGTGGTATGGTTTTTGTTTTGTTTGTTTTAAACAGATCTCAATAAAATCGAACTCATACTGATTTTATTACTTATTATAATAGCGAAAGATAGATATAGTATCTAACCGATTCATAAAGTTATCAAAATCAATGTATTCGCATAAAGATTAAGCAATCATTCGCCTATTAAAGTAAACAATTATGTTTTTGTTATGTTTTTTGGATTTTTTGCGCGGCATGTGAAAGGTCTCCATCGGTGGCTCATGGATTATGACGATGTACTTGCATGTAGTGCATATACGCGGAAAAACAGCAAAATGGCATGGCCGAACAGGTTAACAAGGTAATCATAGAGAAACAACTACTGGTAAGATTTGAAAAGCAAGAGAAAAAAACCAACAACACACACACTTCAAAGATAAAGATAAAGAACAAGATACGAGAAATCTGCGAGTGAATATAGTGGAGAGAGTTTGAAAGAAAACAAGTCGAAAGACGGAAAGTTGTAAAGTTAAAGAAAAATTGCATCATTGCAGCTGGTAAACACTGATTGAAGGTAGATCATACATGAGTGATAGTGCACGATTCGCTAACGGCTGGTTATATATCGACCTTTATCTATCATCGTCTATTATCAGGACCGCTCATCGGGGATACTATGACACCTTACAAGCTATAAACTTACAATATTACAGCTATAAAAATCATATTCCATATGGTAATTCATGTGATTTGTCTTGTTCTCAAAATAATTCCATATAATTATTAATGTGGAATGACAGTCGTAACAATTGGAATGAAAACAGCAGCGATGGCATTTAGAAATCGCCAAGTCATATTTACATTTTATTTCTCAACATAAACTTGAACTTTGTGTGCTTTCCATTATTGTGACAGTTTTATAAATCAAAAAACAAAAAACCAGACAACAAAACTCGATTTTAGATTATATTTCTATTGAAAATCTCTCATTTAATGAAACAATAAACGAACAACAACAATAATTGGAAATTTATCTCTATTTTCAATTCACACATGATCGAATTTTCATATAAACCAACAACAAAATTACAATAATAAGTAGACGTAATTTGTGTTATCACAAAACGTTTCACAGTTAATCAACTGTGAATTTTCGCTTTTATATGTGTGTAATTTAAAACTATATGGTCCCGGAAAGCTCTAAGTGTCATAGTGATAACGGAAAGTACAAGTAGCCACATCTTTATCAAATCAATCAATTATTAATAGTGTGTTGTATGTTTGTTACGAGTGCCAAATGGTCAAGTAATGAAGTCCACATGTTAGCACTAGTGTTTAATATCGCCACTATCATATCAATGTGCTCTATAGATAAGTCACATGCGAACCGCTAATGGTTCTACTTGATTTTTAGCCGTTACTTTATTGATATTGACTGGATATTATGGCATTTATATATGTTGAATTGATAGTGTCACATAAATATAAATGTTTTCAACATTATATCACGTCGGTATCGATGGAGTTTTACATTCCGACTAAAGGAGGGGTTGTTGGTTTAGAAGGAAGACGAACCCAACTCGAATTCGAAACGAAAAACAAAAACGAATTCCGGAAGTATGTATTGAATAGGTAGTTTGTTTAAATAGTAGCGATGATGAGACCTAGCTCTGTCAGTGAGCTTGTCAGCGGATTCAAACAGATGGTTGATTTAGGTATATGTTTCTTTTAAACATTCACACTGATCATTTATCAAATTTAATCTTGACATTTCCATAATTGGATAATTTATTAGTTCAGTATAATAAAATAGATGTTGAAAAATGAATGCAACAAAAGAATCAACATCCAATTAGAATTATTTCAATCATAGTGAACGAAATTTTCCTGTTTTCAGCACGATTATATTTAGTGAACTTCCTTGTACTGGATAGTTGAAGATTAATTGCGTGATAACAAGGTGCCTACTTACTATAATAACAATATTCCAACTTATAAAATGCTTTAACAATATAATTTGATCGGCAACCTATGAACTTCATAACAGTTGGCTTCAACATCTTTAAAATGAAATAAAAAAAAAATCCCAAAATCGACTCCTGAATAGTGATCCGTTCATTCTTTTCTCTCTATAATTGTCGGATGCTATCTGACAATTAGTTACAGTCGTTTTTATCGGGGAAACATACGTCATTCGATCATAGTTTTTAACCACCTCTCTAGGTGTATTTAATTAATTCACGTACGGTTTGTTGAAATCCTAAAGGATGATAGCTTGTAAAACACATATGGGCAATATAGACATTTTTCAATAGATTTTATCCATAAAATGTGACGAACTGTTGGGGGGAATTGACAATATAAATGAAGAAAATTGCATAATGACAACAGCAAAGTCATGCAAGAATTATTTTATTAGCACGCAATCAATTTAGTTAATTTTTTTCTATCGACTTTCTAAATTCGTGTTAAAACAAATCAATTACCGGTAATTTTTGTTATTAATTTTCAAAAACCCTACACTGTAGATAATTAATAGATTTTTTTTAATCAAATCGCAAAAAAAAACTAATAACTTGCTCTAGAAGAATTTGGTTTTCTTGTTATATACTTCGATGACTCATTCATTGTTCAACCTTCAATGGCATTGAAATTGTTTGTAATTTGAGTTACTTTTGTTGTTTTTTTCTCTATTTTTGGATTGATTGAAAAAAAAACTTGAAACAATAAAATTGTTAATATAGTTAAATTACAAATTTGTTGTATAGCTAAAAGATTGATTCTTCCCAGTAATTGTATTGATAACATTTCCATTTTGATCACTATCTGTAATTACATTAAGAAGATAAGAATAGAAACTAGATATGACGTTGTGTACTACTATTCGAAAGTTGCCTTTTTCATAGATATTATTATGCAAATTTTCAGGATGAAACATGATAGCTTCAGGTATTCCAAAGAAATTCCATAGATTTTTGTTAAAAATTTCGCTTTATGATAATCGATCATCAATACGACGACAGAATAATTGTCTAATTCGATATTTTATTTATATTATAAAGTTTATTGTTGAGCTTTTGTCATATAGCTGCAAGTTATCATTTAATTCTCTACGTTGTACGTTTTGTGTATAAATGAAAGATAGATTGTCAGGATACCATCGATTATCGCCTGTAGGTATCCTGGTGGCAAGGAGGCGAACTAGCAATCTACTCCTGCAGTCAATGATCGTTAGAAAACCTTCTTATCGACTAACCTGATTTCGAAAGCCTCTAGCTATGGTCTTTTTCCCATTAAGAAAATAGAAGAAACACAATCAAAATTCACCATGTAATTTTTGTATTGTTGTATGGTTTTTCCTATAATCAATTTCGATTGTACCAGTTTCCTTTAGAAATTAGTATCAAAATAGCACATATTTTTATTCAAAAATATTACTTAAAATTTGACATTAAGCAGACGTTTCATATAAATTACCCTAAAGGCCTACGTCAGCCATGAATGGAATGCTCTTTTTGTTGTTGTTGTTGTAGTTGCTGTTGTTGTTGTTGTTAGTGTTTAGCACTTAAACTTACTTAACTTTTACTTAAGTCTTAATTGATTTTTATCCTTGTTAAAACCTGATATTGTTGCAAATTCAAACACATTATCCATCAGACTACGACAACTTGACCAAATGCAATAAATTAATAACAATAAACAACAATGAAATTCAAATAAAACTGAAATGGAAGTCACCTGAAACAAGGGTCAAGTCAATGCCAGAGCTTTAGCTCGCATTCCTCCAATAATAATAATAAGAATAAGAATCAGAATAATAAATGTGGCGGTGTGGGACGCATTATGTAATAGACGCTGGGAACGTCCTTGACAGCGTCTAATGTGTGAACCAACTATGCTAATGGATAATCATTGTTTTTTTTATTAAAAAAAAATTCCTTTATAACAATTTTCACTTTTCTTTATTATAATGGAAATTTTACATTAAAAGTGAATTTTATTTATTTGTCCTTATTATCTTATAACTTGCAATAATCACTCTCTAAGTCGACCATGAAGCATAGTTTATATGTGATCGCGATTCTCATTTAGTCAGATTTTATGGCATATTAATTTTTGCCAATGCCATCTTCCATAATGATTCTCTACATTGACTTATCACACTTTATGGTACTGGTCGTGAATCGTCCTTTTAATAGAAACATTCTCACAATTGAAGCTTTAGAGGTCAATCGCTCCATCCCCAGTTGATTAATTCCCGGTAAATAGTACAATAGTTGTTCAATTGTCAAGTTTACCATTAATTTGTCTGTAACTACAATACATAAGTGACATTGAAAATTGAGAGTTGACTGTGAACGGATGTACATGCAGATCAAGTGTAATGATGGGAAAAGAATTCTGTTGGCTATTGTTAAATCCGTGGGACAATCCGTATTACACTGCCTTACTAAACATATAGAAGAAAGAAAGAAGTTGTAATCATTGGTGGAAGTTGATTCTCTTTTTCCTTTGCCTTTAGTAAAAATATAAAAAAATAATGTGTATTTCTTATAAGATAAGGGCTTCTTGGCGGCTACGTTTCCCATGGGCGGTTTTATTATTATTTTAACATAAATAATAGTGAACGTTATTATAATTGACGGATATATCTGATGAAGTATGAGAGCAGACATTTAATTGTTTTATTGTTGATATGTTGGATATTTTGTACGTAAACACGACAGGAAATGGTAACTCGCAACATTATCTAAATATGTCTTATGTATGTAACTAGTTTAAAGTAAAACTTGTATTCTGGATGTGGATGTAATTCAGAATTGACACACAACCGACCGTTTGGCCATTGGAAATAATTGGTACAGTGTTTAAGGATCAATAAAGTCGAGAATTTCACGTGGAAAACGGAAAGACTAGAAGAGAAATTTAAAAAAAAAGATCCCGACAGGTATCCGGTGTTCTCATTATTTTCCTTTGATTTTGGGTTGTTTATTTTGTTTTATTATTATTTATTTTTTTGGCAAGCTGTGAAACCAATCAAATAATAACTGTCCATTTCCGCAAATTATCATAACCTACTCGGCACACGACTTATAAATACCAATTAAACCCCCTAGTCATGATCTAATCTTCCAAATTCAAGTAGTCGTAAATTAATTATAATAAATTAAATCAATCCAACGGAAATTGGTTGGAAGTTGATGATTTCCATTTGATAGATTCAGTCAAAACGTAATTTAATTATAATAGAAAATTAATATTTAAAAATGAATTATTAATACAGCAACTTGTTAATTGTTTCTGTTCATCAAAAAATATAATTTGTATGATTTTAATTAGATAAATTAGAGATGGATTTTTTTTTGTTTGAGCATGTAAATAAGACTTTTTCAAGGATCAACACACTATAGGATGTAATTAAGGTTTTTAATAGTCACCTGTGAAGTCTATTCAAGCGCTGGGAAGGTAAAGCAAAGGAAAGGCTAGATCTTGTCAGTTAGATTCTTTTATTTATTTATCTATTTTTTGTTTAAAGCATTATCGTCACTTAATTATCTCAAATTTGTTGGTGTCTCTCATTGTTTACAATTCGTTTAATATTTTATTTTACGCAATAATAATAAACATTTTTTTTGTTTTTTCCCCACATTTGCATTTTTGTGAATAACAATATTTGTTTTTATTTTCTGTTTCAAATGAGCTCTATACCTATTTCAAATGAATAATAAATAATGACTAAAGCGGAAGAGCAAGTAATTTACACATTTTCACTCTTATTTCAAATATGATTAGAGTTCGATGGCCGCTAAATTAACAACACACGATGAGATTTTGTTGTTTGATTAGATTTTCGTATTCCGTATAACGGACGCTGATATTTTTCTATTCACAATACAACAATTTATAAATGTTAAATAGATTTAAAGCGCGATATATGTCTTCATTTGTCCAATATCATCTTTGAAAATTTGTTTAACTGCCTCGCTCCAATATTCTTTATAACCGAGCTCGGCTACTGTGCTCCAAGGGGGCCCCACAAGCTATCATAAACAATGTTAAAAATAGAGGTAAAGATCAGCATTGAAATGAAGACATACAGAAATTCAATTATAAGAAACCAGAGATTATGATGCTGTTGAACAGTGTTTTAGAGATGATAGAGATCCGGATTTGGAATAATTCATCATTGCTTGCGGAAAGTATGATGTCTTTAATGTTTCATAGTAAAAAAATACAAATTATGGACGTTATTTTTCAAATCAAATTAATGAAAAATATGTTGAATAGTTTTTCTTTCTATACATGTCAGTTATTTCAATTGAATTCATTTACTAAAAAGACTTCTATTCCTATTAATTAAGCTCTATTACATTGTATTGACTGTCTATTTTAAAAGATCCTTGAAGAAGTTTTAATTGGGCCAATATCTGTAGATACGATCCTTTTCAGTTCAATTCATAAATAAAACATTTTGGAAAGGCGGACAGAAATAACAATAAAGCTAGATTATCGAATTGTTGTATATACATATTTAAATTTTCGATTTATCTTAAACATTGTCAATCGTCTCAGAAACATAACGATTAAATTCTATTTGGAATAGAGAGATATAAACGGAGACAGATTGAAATTTTTAGACAGTGGCAGTCATTACATATGCTTGTTGTTGTTCTTGTTGTTCTTGTCTTTCTTTCTTTCTCTATATGGTATCGAATAGAAATTCTAATGGTTAGAATGTTTATTTACTTAGAAATTATATTGAATGAAACTATTATTACTTGCCATTCTGTACTTGTGGTTTGTTTCAAATTAACATCGACAACTTAACTTTCTAATAATTATGATATTTTGTCTATATGTTAAAATTCATTGAAAACGTATTAAAATTAATACCGGATCTCTGTATTTCATACTAAATTTCGACTATCTATATTATAATTGAAATAATGATAGCTTTAAAGTGGAATAATTTCAAAATAGGATCTTTCTTCTATCTAGCTTCCTACATTCCATCATGTCAACTAGCAGCCTTCTGGCGAAAAATCACACTCACTGGATACTAAAAATATAAATTTTCTCTAAAGTTTTATTTTTTATTTTTTAGAAATAAACAATACATAAATACGGAAAGGAATGATAAATATTAACAGTTAGATAGATAGTAGAATCGTGTCATAAATGGTTCATAATTGTTCAAAGAACTGCTTTGGCGTTGTTGTTGTTGTTGTTGTGGTGTTAGGGAATGTAACATGTGCCCATGTGTAGGTGTCAAAATAGTTTAATTAACAGTTTAATTTAATAGTTTATTAAATTAAAAATGAGCATTATTTGCGGGCGATTATAGAAATCATAAACCGGACCTGTCTATATTTATGTTACAATTATTATTAAATGAAAGAAAACTGGTATACGATATTAATATTTACAGACTTTGCGTGTTGTTGTTGTTGTTGTTGTTATTGTCATAAAACAGTAGAATTAATTGTGTATAACCGTGTCTGTATAACGAGTACACTACTCATATATTATGTTAATTGATGGTCCTTATTATTATTAGAATTCTTCATTTTTGTTGTGTTATTATTGGAGACAAAAAGTAAACAACACATGTGTGGATTAGAAATTTGTAACGGCGCTAAGTAAAAGGTATTACAACGCCAACAACAACAACAACAACAACGGTATCAAGAAAGACTAATGGCTCTTTTATATGTATACACGTATCATATAAAGTTTTCTGTTGCTTAAGCCTCTAGCTATGCGATGATTGTTGATAACATTTTAATTGCCTTAATCTTTTTGTTTCTATTCCACAGTTACACAGTTTTCGGTATATTATTAAATATTTCACAATAGATGCTGTCAAAATTGGAAAACATAACAACAACAACAACAACAACATAAAAAAATAGAAGTTGAATTCCACCGCCCAAAAATCGGACTCTCTTAATGTTAAGTTTCTTAATTTATCAAGAAAATCGAACAGAAATTCGTTATCAATTATAAATCTCCTATATATAATATATATATATATATATATATATATATATATATATATATATATTGTTGTTGTTGTTGTTGTTGTTTCGTATATGAAAAACTTCCAAGCCTTGCAGCGTTAGGTTATCACGATTTGTTCATAGTTCGTGTAGTGATTTGCATTTACTTCTATTACTGTATAAATTCCAACCTATTGAATTATCAGAATATCGTTTGTTTTCACTAATTCATATCAAAGTTATATGTCGACATAATTTAACATGTTTTTACCGAACATTCTTGATTCGGTTATATGCAAATTATTGAACGAGCTTGCATATATTCGAAACTATAGAAGGACGGACTATTCATGGTTTTTCACTTAAAGGCTTCAATCGTATGAAGTAAACTCAATTCCATTTTCATAATACAATTCCAGAATATATAAGTTTTTTTTTATTATTATTATTTTTCTTCGGCGAAATATTGCACAATGCCTACATCGTCCTGACTTCGATCAACAACACAATAGAAGAAATAAAACGAAAATACCATCCAATCTATCTATTTATAGAGATCTCTCGTAACTGGAGAGAAGGAGTTAAAGTTTCGATTTGAATAAAACTTGAAATAACTTAATTGTTTACTGTTGGCCAGTGGTACAGTAGTTGGTTGATAGATTCTTCACTATAGAACAATACAATTAGAAATATTCTCCCATTAATGTGTGAATTTCACAATATTTACGTTTTTGCATAGGAACTTTAATCGATGTATAAACCTCACCTTAACCTTATATTTTAGTTCTCACATGAACAATAGCACTCCAGTGTTATCTCATAGTTGTCAGTTTAGAAAAATGTAGGTTGTTTTATATACATATTTATATAAAGTTGGTGCAGAAAGTGCAAGTTTTCCCACTTTAAATTCTATAATAAAGATGGAAAAATTGGATCATAAATATAAAGATGTCTTGATGATGCTGTGTAGTAATTTATGTCATATTGGTATTATAATTAAAATTCTAATTGTTTCAATTTTCAATTGACTAATTAAAATTATAAAATTCTAATCGAATAGGAAGTAATTGAACTTAAATTATTTTAATATCATAAATAACAACAACATCAATAATGATAATGTAATTTACAATTACTTTAAATGAAATTATTTAAATAAAAATTGATTCTTAGTGATATTGTGGAATGTTGTAAAATTATTAAAATTGATACATTTATACATGGAGGCGTAATTGTTTAAATTGCCATCTTACGATGTGTTTAATAAAATTGTATGACAATTTATTATACCTATAAGATCTATATTAAAACAACTTTACAAAACGAATTACATCAAATTAACGTATAATAAATCTAACATAAATAGATCAAGTCTTCAAGACTTGATTAGAAGTAGATGAATAGGTGCGGAAAAATTAAAATCAATCACTTGTAGATAATAACTTAAATACCGTACGTTCCATTAAGAAGAAAATAAGTGTATACCAAGTCGCCATAATATATCAAATAAATATGTAGTGGCCATTAAGGCTGATTTACACTGATACGATTTTGTCGTGGCGCAAGTTGTTGCTTTATCACTATAAGTGAAGAATCATCTCAATGATTCGAATGATTCCAAAGTTTTTGTGGCAAAAAAACTGTGAATGACAACATGCCAATTGATTGACGTGTGTCTCCGTACAATTCCATGTGAGAAAACCGGTCCTAATAGGATTCTCTTCCGCTTGACCAATTGATACTTCGGCAAATGGTTGCTGTGAAGCGTTTTCGGGTAAGATTGAAAGCCTTGTATTTCTGGTGTACCTTTTATATTTAAATAATAGTAATAATAAAATTAAAATATAATTTAATCGTTATGAACAATCAGAGAGAATAAAGTGTAAAACGAATAGAGAGCCGGTGTTTCTGTGTGGAATAGTGTAGTTTGATCGCGTGTCAGATTCAGACGCTTTATAAGAGGGCGTTAAAACTGAGGTCATAGGTCATACTAATCGCGAGAAAGTGAACACGTTCAGTTGTATTGCATTATGTTTTTTTGTATGTGTGTATTATGTACATTCCCACTTTAAAATATAGGTACTAAAAGTATATCTATATACTATTACATATACATAATATACAGTGTGTATATTATTATTATTCCACTTGTTACATTAGACACATGCCACAGGTTATTCAAAGAGAAGTCGGATAATAAGAATAAATGGCCATTGCAGTTATGCATTCTGCAATTTTACATAATTGACAGATAAGGGGAAGCTTTTGGACTGCATGTACACTGGTTACAGTTGATATCTAATTGATACAGGAAAGCCTGACAACGAGACACCTATTCGGAAAATAGGACGCGAAGAAATAAAACGAGAAAATCACAGAGGTATCAAGATGTAGAAAATGGTTTTTTTTTCTCCTTCTATACGCAAAGTATTTAACATAAAATTCAATCACGAATTTGTTTAAACGTTCAACAATATATTAATAAAAGCAAATGAGTTTTCTATATTTCAATATGATTTATCTATTACAATCGACAATTATAAGGAAAGTGCGAAGAGAAAATTCCTTTAATTTATGAAATAATCCACAAAAAGAGAAACTTTAAATTATAATATCCAACAATCTAGTTCTTTTCTATTTGTTGCTTTTTTCGTCCAATTATTTAGAAATAAACGTGGATTTTATAAATACAAAAAAAAGAGCAAACAGCCAACCGAAGGTAAGAAAAGCAGCCGCTTAGTTAATTGCAACAATAATGGATTTATATAACTTTACGCTCTTACGAATATTATTAAAAATTCTGTTTTAAAACAATTGTGTTTCCGCAATATACAAACATTTCTATTTTGATGCATTCTTTTACTGTTTTGCTATTTATTTAATTTTTAATTGATTAAACTTTCTACGTTATTATAACCAGAATGACGATCTTCCCTGCGTATCCGCAGAAAATAAAGGAATTTTCCATGACCAGCATCATTTACACCAGACTAATTCTATGTAATTCCACAATTTTACATCGACAAAAAAATATTACATCAAGGTTTTCTGATTATATAACAATCCTATTGTCAAACGAAATCAATTTAATCAATATCCAATAATTAATTAAATCGGACGCTGCATTGTTCATAAGATTGTTGTTGGTTGGGTATTTTTTCTATACGTTAATGGAATATTTCGCATGCGTTTCTTGTTTAGTTTTTTCCTCTAATTCATTATAAAAATAATTTTCGAAAGTGAAACTGTCATGTATCAAGCGATCTTATAAAAATAACATTTCGACTTGACGTTGACTTTTGATTTGCAACAATTAAATCAAACAACAAATCATTTAATTAAAATTTATCTGTAGTTAAGCCACACGTTTTAAATGTTGAATGAAACAGGCAGAAAAAAACATTGGAAATAGCCGGTGGTTTAAATTTTTTATACTTTCATAAATTCACATAGGAATTTGCATATACATAGATGTAAAGGCAGTGTGACAAATCACTTTATCAACATGACTAATTAGTATTTAAATTGTAACGATGTTTTTTTCGGATTTTATATTTAAAACAGTAGGCAAAACAACAGTCTATCGTTTTCGGTGAAATTGTTGTCCTTGTAGTGACGCCACTGCATATTCACTGCTTTTCTGTAATCGTGAAATTGATCATATATTTTCAACGAAAAATAGGTGCTGTTCATATTTCACGGTATTGTAGTTTGGCGAGAATTCACAAGGGGACGCTACGCGTCCGGAGGTGTATTTCGATCCGACCAAACAACTACTGGACTCGAAAGCTCTACAAATACGAGCTTTTTCTACAATTTTTGGTAAATCTTCAATGTGCAAATGCACAGTTTCCTGCATTTCTTCTAATTGAGTACATTGAAAATTGTTTTGTTTATTTATGAACGATAATGGTGAACGTGCGATCAGTTTAGTTGATTGTTAATTGTAATTTTTAATTAATCCAGAATGCATTATTTATGTGTATATTTTAATTACATTATTTTTTTGGTCGACTGGCTGGTAGTTGGGCCATATATCATCCGTTGACATGTCGTAATAGTATGATAATATGTACACACTCGAGGGCAGGCAATTTTTACTAAGCAGATTACAATATCAATCTCTTTCGAAAAGAATCCTGCAGATTTTCCTATCCCAACGTGTACATCCGCCTTTTTTATATAAACGATAAGGGTATTTCCTGACGCCTATTCCTTATGGAAATTAAACTTAATGCATAAATTGATGTTGGAGATTTTGCTGAGCTTTTAATAATAAAAAAGCTTTCTCTTTCAAACAACTACTATGGTGTATTTGAATTTGTTATTGTTAAAATCTGCTATAATCATATTGTTGACTTGTATGATAGTTGGTACTATAAAACATTATTTATTACGAACAAAAGTCAACATGTTCACAGATGTGTGAAACTCTAATATTTCAGCAATGATATACCCCCATAATACATTGTCACCTAAGTCGGCAAACATCTGAAACATTTCTTATATCTTTCAACTTCATAAATTATTTCAAATGAAAAATTGTACAAACATATTTGTAATTATTTTTACATTTTTTTTTATTTTTGATTAGTTTGTGTCTTCGGTTTTGTTGCTTTTCTATGTTGTACGTTGTACTTATCTAAGACTTGAAAGAATGTCGTCTCTATTTATATTAAATTAATCAGTCATTATGATCAGACAATATCTTTAATAGACAACTAATAAAGCTCAATGAATCAGTGAAAACATTCTAACTGGATCTTTTAAAAGAATCAAAAGCAGCAGTGTTAAATTTGTTCAGTGGGCACGAGCGGGTATGGGTCACACGCCGTTGGCTCTTGGCACAGTCGGGACTTGATCCAAGCACCGTGGAGACCACACACAAATACATCTCATATCTAATATATATACACACATACACACACACACACACACACACACACACACACACACACACACACACACACACACACACACACACATTTATATGCACTAACAAAATATTAACATTTCCTTGCTAATTTATCAAATTATTTGTTATATTTTAGCACATGCAAAATTAGATTTTTGATTAATTATAATTGGATGCGGTTCTGTAAGTAGATGTGTTAGTTAAGACTGTGGGGGCGACTCATTTTTACACAGATAAAAAGACAACTGAAACTAGTTGAAAATGAGACAGGTATGGCCGATTATTAATCGCATTAATGTCCGGTATTATTTTTAAACTATATATATATATATATATATATATATATATATATATATATATATCGCAAATGTTTTGTTTTGATGCGATACTATACTGTAGACATATAGATGGAAATCAGACGACGCATTCCATTCTATCATGAATTGTTTTCTTTCTAAATTCTATCATTAACGTTTCAAAAATCTCTAAGGTCCTTTTTAAATGGACGAAGTTCTTTTATAAATACGTAGAGAAATCGCTATTATTCACTCTGCGATCTTGATTGTTTGACACTCGTGTTTGTTTCGTGATGAATTTGTAGAAATATTCGATTTTCGAAATGGTCGATTGTGTTATTATACATCGTCGAAAATGCGAATTAAATTTAGCAAAACTAATCGAAGACAGTTTTTCAAATGATGATGATGATGATGATGATGATAAGTTATCACCATTACCATTGATGCAAAAACGTAAAATTGATAACGGTATAAGTAAATAAAAATATATGTATCTATAAAACTGTTATTAATTCAACGTTGTTATAAATGGAAGAAACAATCAATAAAAAACACATTCCATACCAGCAGAACTCTGACATTTTCTTTAAAGGGCACCTTCTAAATTATATTGACTGAAATAAACTACAACTAGGACAAAAAAAATAAAATAAAACACACACAATACAGTCTCTCATCGCTGTATTTATAATTATAATTTTTGTGTTATTTCGAAAATGGAAACGGTAGAGAAAAGAATTAAATTCAAGAAGAGCGTGGGTTTTATAAAAACGTAGATGAAGACGAGGAAAAAACCTCAAAATGACGACGATAAATCTGCTTGAAAAATGATACTAATTTATTTGGCAATTCCCGAGGAAAACTCCCCACCTCAACTGTGGTACACCCTCTTCTAAAACATCTGCATTAAGGAGAGTTCCTATTTTCCTATACAGTATGGTGATATGTAATGGCTTAAAATCAAGTTGAAGTTACTTTTGTAAAAGGAAAAGTCAACGGTGAATATAACAATTTATTATACGATATTGTGTCTATCTAAACATTTTACAAGCTTAAAAACTCACTTGATTATCTGATAGAAGCTTACAACAACACTATTAGAATAGTTGAAAAGATTTTCAACTGGTAAAAAAATATATATTTACGATGCAATATCAACACTGTAATCAGTTAATGTATTTTTCTTCAGTGAATTATTTAGTTAAATGAATGAGAACGTGTGTCATACGCCCGGATGATTCCGTATTATTACATTAGAGGGGGTTTTAGCGACTTATTGTGTACAATTGAGTCACAATAAAATAACAAAATTCGATTTGAACCCGAAAGTCTATAAACAGTGGCGATAATGATGACCCCTTCTTTACAAAAGAAAAAAAACGTGAATCTTCTCAACTAAATAGATCCGTTACCTAATCTATAATAATTTACAAGGATTGTACTGTTGAAAAATGGAAGAATTAATAACCGTCATTGTAGTGGTGTACATACAGTGACATGTGAATGTATTCGTGTGTATGCAAATAGGGTGGTAATCAGGACGGTGCGACCATCTCCCTATGGACACTAGGATGATTACAGGACAAATTCACTTCAAAATACTGACTGACAAACTCATTAATCATAGTACATCCAACTATTATTTTTGGTTGCACTAAATTTTCGTCTTATAAAACCTCAGTATTTGTTAGATTGATGGAAAATTTGATGCATATTTTCCGTTTCGTTATTATATAAGTCCACAAATTACAACCAACATTCGATACAATAAAAAAACAACTAATTTAAATAAAAATTGGAAAGAAATTGCAAATCGAATAAATTGAATCAGAGAATGCTTTTTCCCATTACAACACATGATCCTAACCGTATCGATTTCACTGGGAAGTTTCAATTACATATGGGAGTCCTCCGCGGGCCATAAGTCCACGCACCACTCGTCAACTAGTTGCTATTGATATCCTTTCGATTTCGATTAATTTCACACACAACTATCCTTTACCGAAAATTGTACAAAAATTGCCAAACAAATATTAATCATTGAATGTTTTATTATAGATAATAATAATGAATTATTAATAATAATTTTGTATTAATGACGGATATCGTTCTGTTGAAATACGATCGGTCAATATTTCTGGCATTCTTTAGAAATATGATTCTTTTGATATCCTCTCATTCACCTGAAGCCCTTTATGTGTTGTGGGAGGGGCTCAAGTTGGTCATTCGTGAAGATTACAACAAATTCACGGCCAGTTTTATACTTATTTTCATATTGATCTATTCTTCTGTTTTATTAATTAAATTATAAGTGTTAATTAGTGATCGTTTGGTTGTTTGTTTGTTTAATTTGTTTTTTTTGGAAATATATTCTGGTGGAACTTGTTCGTTTCTATATATGGAAGTGCTTTTATTTGTAAAGGGATCGTTGTCCCTAGTGCGCCATATTATTTTATCCTTTGTAAAGATCAAAGCGGCACTCACTTTATATTACATATATATACACATAACGTAATGCATATGTATATAAGCTGAAATACCGCAAGCCTACACGGATTTGGCTTTCACGCAAATTTCTACCATATTTACAACACTTTACTTATTATTATCATTTGCATGTTTGATGGGCAATTAGAATTTCTAACGCCCCAAGTAACGGGTAGTCCATAATTTTAAATTGTATCATATCTATATATATACCTACATATAAATGTGCGTTTGAAAATTCTATATGACAAGTCAATATTTCCGGCATAAACAATCCAATAATAGTTATTGCCGTATTGTTGACGTCCATATCAAAGTTTCTCGTCTAAAAATAATTGTGAAATACTGATCAGATTTGTTTGTTTATTTGTTTGTTTCGAATGACCACAACGCATCAACTACTCCCATCTGCAACTACCCCAATACTGGTGTCTATAAGTGTGTAAGAGAGTAAAGATCCCACTTTGAACTTTGTTGAAATTAAATTCTGATTTTAGCGCAGGCGTTTCATTTCTATTGACAATCCACCAATGATTAGTAAGGGGTGGGCCATTGAACGCAAGCGCCTTCATTTCATCCCTTAATGCATCCAACTGACCCTAATGTAAACCTCAGATTAGGTTAACAGAAGCAATGTCGGTATAATCTGCGCTACTGTACCATTTTTAACTGCAAGAAAACAACACACTCATTATATTTGAGAAATATTCCTTTAAAGAATTCAACAAATTCACGAGTTACATCATCTTGAAATTTCGGCTCAACCCCATTTTCCCCCATATTTGAATTCCGTTCTATTCGCATTGTTATTGTATAGGGCTTTCTTGGTAGTTTTATGTCTGTTGTGCCATATTTTGTTCGACCTGTATGTTTTCTGTGAAGGGTAGTAAAATCACCTTTCTCATATATACACACACGCACACACACGCACATATACAAACGCATAGAAAGATACATAAAAGCTATTCTATCACATCCAACTTAGCTTTCCAACCGCTGTGACAATCCTGACTCCGCCTCCAGACTGACAGGATCCGCTTATCTGACTCACTAGTCCTGTTTACAACGCGCTCGCGTCCGGCATCAGCGTCTGCCATCATCCCGACGGCTCCCGACGCCTCTATTCTAGTCAGAAAACGCGTTTTGATCAAAAAACGTGCTTTTTACCAAATCCAAAATATAAGGCACTCAAACAAAATTCTAATGGAATCCATAAAATAGAAACAAAAAAACAAACAAAAGAAATTGTCTAAAATCAAACGCAAATCTTCATTAACACTGTGATAACGGAATTTTATTAATTTATAGTTGATAAAATATTTATTAGATAAGGACATGGAATATGAAATATCAAAATTAGATTTAAATTAATACCGATGGCTTTTCGATTAATTAAAATCATTGTTGTACAGTTTGGATTTGTAGTGATTTAAGTGTGTGATAAATTGTGCCCCCATCAAGCTGGATACAACAAGTCTTGCATCTCTTCTGTCTTTGAGAAGTACAGCCACGGCCATGGACCTCACCACGGCCTACCGCTACAACCAAAATATGATGGAATATTACACCTGTAAGAATCAAATAAAAATATAGCAAAAATTAAGATAACAATTCATAATACACAGATTAGTCGCTCCGTTAACCACTGCCATATTTCATCGACCTCTTTATCTCAACAAAATCTCGAAAGTTCTTTTTCACTTTTAAAGGCACCCAGTATTGACTAACATAAATTTTCTCAAACTATGAATCGCTGGTGACTTTTAGAGTGTATAGCACACAAATACACAAAATGAACAGCTACTTCATAACTTACAAAAGTTTCAGGTATACAATAGATGGACAATTGACTAGTTTTCTATTCAACACTGATGGAAAAAAAGTATTTTTAAACGAGTTTTTAAAAACGATTTATCGCTTGGCTTTTCAAATCAACATACAGCAGCAGATGTCGATGGGGAATTTTTGATTTTTTCCCAAAATCGAATTCAGTAAAAACCCATCTTTATTCGCAAATTTTGTGATTCAAAATCGAATCAAATTACCTATCTACTTGAAAATCAATCATCAATTACTATTAATGGCACAACTTGTTCATTGTTAATATGTTTATGAAAAAAAAACTGTCTAATTTTGCGATCACTATCAGTTATCTTGCTGAAAAGTCATTGTAGAAAATTGAACAGGCGGCAAGAACAAAGACGACGGTATTTACTGAATATCTACTAATTGGTGGCTAACTATAGAATGGAGCCGGTGTTTTAGTATTTATTGAGGCAATCGTAGACGCTGCCGGATCTTTTACGATAATAAATCAACAATGCACGAAATCGACAAGGTTCAATCTTAAATCACACTCAAAAAATTACAATCAAATGACTAACTTGCTTTTGGAAATCAGTAGGAAAAGCTCATGAGCATTGCTATTTGCTTAACTTTTCAATCTACTAATATCTACAAAATTCAAAAAACGTCCAGTGGCTGTAGGCTAGTGAGATAAAATAATTTTTATAAAGTTTAAGTGATAATAAGTGTTAAATTTCCATATTTAATAGCAAAATTGAAAGAAAATTGTTTCAGTAGCAAAGTATGAATAAGTCGCCGGAAGCGGATCGTGTCAATTAAACAAAGAGAAAAATTCTAATCTTTAATTCTTCCACTTTTACACTATACAAACATGCAATTAATGATAATTAAAAAAAATCGAATTTCGCAAAAAATTAGAAGAATTCCATGACTTGTTGTGTGCGATATCTTTGAGCAAATCTGTGCTACGGCTTCAATTGGATAGTGTTAGAGGGTTTTCGGCTTTAGGGTTCAAATCATTTATCATTGAAGTTGGCATTTTGCAAAGTCATGGAATAGCTTTAGTGGTAACAACAATTAGTATCCTCCCGGTCCGACAGTTCATTAAATACAAACTAGATTCACAGATTTTTAATTCGGTCCGGATGTTTGTGAATCGTTACGGATATTGTCGGCAAAACTGTTGTTGAATTATAACAAGAGATCGTCAGCGAGAAAAAAGAATTGATGAAAATAGGAAGGCAAAAATCAACAGGATATTGTAAGTCGGGTGGTTTTTGTTGGATTTGCAAAAAACGATTCGATAGCCGCAAGTGCCAGCATAGATTCTCTAGCAAGTCAATATATTTAATATTGACTATATCGTTAAATAACCTGCAGGCTACACACAATATACAACTAATATTAATATCCTAAATTGAACATGATGCTGATAGTTATCTTTGACTATAGGGTAGTAAGTGGCCAGATGTCTATTTGAATAGTTGTTGATAAGACCCTTTTTTCACAAAAAAAAATAAAAGAAAAACCTAGAATAACAACATAACACTTGATCGTGGTGTTGTTGTTGAGTGTTGCTCGATTGATATCGTCATGTCTCATATAAGGATTAAAATATTGTCGGGGGCGGTTACTTTTCACTCCATAATCATTCAACCGTAATCAGGTTGAATGTGGCGATTATTATACCAGAGGCTCTCTAATTTTTTGTTTATTTTTATACAAATTCTAACATGAATATTTATTGAACCATTTTTGTTTGTTTATTTGTTTGGTATTGAAACTTGTTGGAAACTAATCCGAAACAATTCACCCTTATTGTGATTAGGTAATCTGATAAGTAGATAAGTATCATAACATGTGTATATAAAGCGTTTTAGGGGCGTGTATTGAAGAACTGATGATTTGATAGTTGCAACAATAAAAAAAGAACATAGTTAATCGTGTTTTTCAATCGTTTCTCGTTATTGAAATCCTAGTAAATCCTTTAGGACAATTGTGTCAGAGATCATTATATTTATTTGAATATTTTAATGTATTCGTGGTGGTGTACAACCACTTTATCACCAAATGACAAACGTTGGTGATTGTCGAATGGACACGTGTCCGGCACATGTTTGCTTTAAAAAGTCATTTCAACTAACCATTTATTATAAATTGGATCAATAAATTTTTAAGAGATGCAGAAAAGGTTAAAGAGTATACAGAATTAATAAATTGTCCAACAAACATGCAATTTACAGTTTACCTATGACGGCTCGACTTAAGAGTAATGAAGCTGATAACAATAAAGTAAATGAATGGAAATAAAAAGCTACCAAGCGACATATTTTATTACAAATCAAAACTTTTGTTAGATTCTTTCCGTTTAAGAGAAGATTCAAGATACTCTTAACTCTGTTGGGTTATCATGGGACGATTATAACTTTGTATTTGCGATTATAAACTTTTATTTTGAAAAAAAATGTACTTATGTTACAGTTTTTCCATTTACAATATAAATCAGTATTAAGGTTCAAACAATCAATTATTGGCTTATACTAATTATTGCCAGGCAATAAACCTGATTTACGATTCGCAATTGAATAACAACGTTGATTTCAACATAAATTATTATTTGTGGATTTTTATCGCTTGAATCCGCCAACGGTTTTATTTTGTTGTTGTTGTTGTTGTTGTTTATTGTATACACAGATAGATATTTATTGGAATTTTCGATGAATTGGTGGTCAATACAACAATTGTTCTTGTGTGTTTCAACCGGATGATGTATGCCCGTTTTGATATTTGATTTATATCGAACAAGCTAGTGGGGAAAAAATCGTTTAGAATCTGGACAATTCTAGATTGAAATGCAAAATCATATCAAATAAAATCATAATATAAAATGCATAATGACTTTTTTTTTCATAATGTAAAAATCACGATAGATATCAACCTCATTTCGTGCTTCCGTTAGTATGACCTGTATTCCTCTCTATCCACAATACGTGTTGCGGTGAATTGGTATTTGTTGCTACTACTATTATTATTATAAATATACCTAATTTTTTTTATAACTATTCGATTGTTATTTATTGTTAACAAATACAGTAGTGACCGTTATTTAGAAGCAAATTAACACTTTATTATCGTAAATTGCAATTAAAATCCGAAAAATCGATACAACATTTACTTGAGAAAGGCAGGCTGATTGTTTTTTTTTGTTGTTGTTGTTGTGTGCGTATATTTGTAATTTGATGTAGATTTTCAGTAGCTGTGTGGCAAACCGCAATTATTTTTGTCATCACAATTGCTATAATTCAGTATGAATGGGAATTCGTTCATATAATAACGAAATATTTCGAATTTCCTAACCCATATATGAGATAAATGTTTTTGAATAAGTAACGTTTTCCTAGTCTTGAGAGTTATGTTATGCTAGCGGTCATTGCAATAACATAAATGTTTATGGGCCTTCACTATTAAGAATTATTATAACAATACCCTGTCATTTACATGGCTAGCTAATTATTTTTGTAGTATAATTTTAGAATAAGCGATTTATTTTAAAATGCAATCAAGGAAACTTGTTTCACAATTTCCAATTGTATTGTTGTTTGGTTTTGTTTTTTCGAGAAAATAAAAAAAAATGGGTAAAACTACGATAAAAAGTGTAGGCAGGTATAGGTTTGTTGTTTGAATTCGTGTATAGCTTTAAGAGATTTGTAAAAGTGAAATATTTGTTGAGTGCTTGTGTAATTTCGATTTGTTTCAAATTTATTAAGATTGTTTATATTGAATTGCAGGTCATGGAGGCGTCAACCAACTAGGTGGAGTATTCGTTAACGGTAGACCACTACCGGATGTTGTTAGACAGAGGATAGTTGAATTGGCTCATAATGGAGTCCGGCCCTGTGATATATCGAGACAGCTTAGGGTGTCCCATGGCTGTGTCTCCAAAATCTTGTCAAGGTAAAAAAAAAAGAATACTGGATTAAAACTTAAAAAAAAAACTGTTGTATTTACGTTGTAGCTTTTATACTATTTTACTATCCATCTAACAATACTGGGCACCCCTTAAGTAACACCCTAGTCAGGCGCCCGGTTTCCCAGTTCCGGCGGTACTCAGCAGGCGCAACTAACACGATCATACGACCTGCTGGTAATGTTTTCCCGTTTTTTAGTGGTCGCTTCCCAAAAAAGATGCGCTTTATTTTATATGACCAAAGACCGCATGGGGATGATAACATTTATCATTTTTGTACATAAAATGTGGAGTTTTCTAGAAATAGCAGGAGGAGAACTTATGTCCACTATATGTCACTTAAATATAATGCCAGGCCGCTGCTGCTGCTGCTGCTGCTGCTACATCATTATAACAATGCGATTATGGCATTATTGTTATTGTTGTGGCAAGAGTCTCTTACAATTCATCCGTTTATTTGTTTGGCTTTTTTTCTTTCTGTTTGTATCAAGTCTTCCTCTAATTAGTTGAGATAAAATGAATGATGCAGCAGTTGAATGGCGAGTATTAACCAGAGGATCGATATCTTGTCAGTAATGATACGTTAACCGTTAAATGAACATTAGTCCATTAATAATGCTTTGAATAATTCTATTAAATTTCATCAACGTATATTTGTTTGAAAGACAATAGAATTATTAGAAACTTCTTAAAGTAAATTCGATATGTTTCAGTTGCAACCCTTGTTGATAGTCAACTTTAACATTCTGTCCCTTATACTTGGTAAAAAAGGGGTGTGTTGTCAACACATCAACATCGAAATGATCGTCTCTATGTTTTCTATATGCCGTCGATAGCGATATGCAGTTTTCATGTAGTTTATTTTTTCCAAGTCACGTGCCACTTCCATACAATACAATAAAAACAAGCGAAATATATAGAAAATGTTTTATTAAAATTATTTTATGTTATATATTCACCATTCAATAGACAAACATCAATGCTTATTCTTAATAGAATTAAGTGCTTTTGATTATTATTTCAATATGTTTGCGGTATATACAAAGTAGCCGAACATTAGATCGTGTTTTATTTAATACAGTAATGTTTTATAATGAATGCAAATAAATATAGGAGCATTACCAAAATTAAATTAGAGATTAATATGATTGATATTATCTAGATTTTCTGTTTTTCTGCTCATCTATGTACAATCCATGGAAATGAACGATAGAACTAATTTCCTGTTGTTAATTTTAATATTCAAATTGTCTCTTAGATAGAAGCCGATTCCTATCTGATTCAATTAAATAACCTGAATAATTACAACTTTATATCGACTGTATAGAAGTTTAGAGTAGTCTCTGTCTATTTATTTATCCATTTGATTCAATTCGAATGACAATGGTTTTCTAACTTCACTTAAGATTGATACATTTGTTATTTATCTAGAGGCCAATTAAACTCCATAATGAAACTTATATTGTATTATTGTTGGTTTACTTTAAAGAAATCATCAACCGTTAATAGATAAAGGAGAAATTTCAGTTACATTAAAATCGTAGAAAGTGAATTATTTCGATGAAACGATCCTATGTCTGTTATACGACAAATATACTCTTCAATGGTTCCTATTATATTCTGCATGTGTTAAACAGTTTGCATGTGTGTAGAAATGTTAACATATGTAAAACATTCTATCCAAATTGCAACATTCTTGCTCGTCTATAAATTTTGTCAATAAGGAACAATAAATAAACAAATAAGTAAATAAAATGTGATGGCGTTTGTGGTAATTTAAAATTGCATTAAGATCCCCTTTGATTAATAAATAGTATTATAACATTACTGGTTTTGATATTAGGAAGCTCCGATGGATGCAAAATAATAAATTCGTCACGGTAAGCCCACATATATAAACTGAATCGCATTACTACAGTAATTCAGTTACAGTATATTAGCAGGAATGATGCTGTCACAAAAGGGGTTTGGATCTACTCTAGGGATTACATTATATCTATAATATTTTGCAATATTGTACATTAGCCATATTAGATTTCATTGACATAAAACAGATTTTATCATCACTTCTATTATTCTTGTTATGATCGATTATTTTTATGTGTTGTTCTTATTATTGTTTCCAGATATTATGAAACGGGTAGTTTTAAGGCAGGTGTAATCGGCGGTTCAAAACCAAAAGTAGCAACACCACCAGTAGTTGACGCCATAGCGAATTATAAAAGAGAGAATCCAACGATGTTCGCATGGGAAATCCGTGATAGACTTTTAGCTGAAGGAATATGTTCACAAGACAATGTACCTAGTGTTTCATCAATAAATAGGTGAGTTTGTTTAAAACTGATAATTATAAAGGGGTAGATTATATTGTTGGCATCAAATTAAATCGCAAAACAGTTATTTTATTAATCAAAAGTGTGAGGGGTACTGATATGTTATAGTAGTAGTAGTAGTAGTAGTAGTAGTAATGGACATATCCCGTGGGAGGGACGGTCAAATTAAATGTGTCAAATCATCCCCCAACATGACCAGCCTACTCGATGTTATCTACGTGCTATAAATAGAGGGTGGCGGCTATGATTGCTCGATTGTTTCAAATGGTTCACATTAACGTTCAATAGAGGACTATAAATCTATAGCTTGGTGATATTTTATTATTCTTTATTTAAAATAATATTTTTTTTAACAAATTCCACCCATTTTATCTTTTCCTAAATAGAATTTTAAACCATAAAATTTCCATTAAATAATGTGATTTTTGATATTATGTACACCCACTTGTAGTGATTTTAGAAAAATCTCAGTAAGAGGGTGAAATAAAATAGCAATATATTTAACGTATGTACGTTATAGACGGGGTTGAAATGGGGCTGCAAAAGGTACACTATAGAATTGCCCAAGGGAACATCAATGGGGTTGATTGTTCTTATGAGTCGACCTTTGGGATTTGTTCAATCTATAAATAAATATATTCACTTCAATAGATTTCGTTAAAGCGTTCATTTAGAAGAAGAAGAAAAATCAATTTTCTCTTTTGTTTAATTTTGCTTTAACATAACTCATTGTGCGATACATTTATCATTTTTGTTTTGTTTTCTTAGTTTTATGTCTAAAATTTATCACCGTTTTTCTTTGAAAATATTTCCTAATGGTTAATGTCATCTTCCCTGGTTTGGACCAATAAAACAAATGATAAATTTACCAAAGTGAACTCTTGCACGCGGCCAGACAGTGGGGAGGTAAAGAGTAACCGGAAACGGACATGACGCCATGCTGAGTAGAAACAGCGGAAGACTACTCCAAACAATAGCTTGTGGCGCTGTGTGTTTTTATGTTATTGCAATTAGAACGACGGAGATTCAGAAATACTGTTTTTCCAAGAGTTCTAACGATTCCCTCCTACCACCATCATGGTTTTTATGTCGGTTCTTCCTTAGTAAATATCATTATACTCAAGATTTTTTTCTCCATTATCGTTGTTGTTATTCTAAAGAAATAATAATAATAATGGAAGGTATCTAAAATGCTTTCTTCTGTTTTGTTAACGGCCATATAACGACCGCCATAAATTTTTCGGTCAGAATCAAGGAAATCCATTTAATTATAGATGAGTGGGGAAATTTTCCGGGATTTTTTTTCTTTGAAAATATATTTTAAATCCTCCAATTATCGAAGTGAGTGTTGCCAATATAATCTGGAGTTTTTTCAACCTTTAAATAGCGAAAAAGTTGAGCCTTTCAACAACACACAGTTGGTTGAAAAGTAAGTAGCGGTCTCTGGCGATTCGCTTGAATGAAAGCTCAAACTGGGGATGGAAGTGGAATTTTGTATCATGAAGGAATGATGATCAAATAGCTGTTCTCATTTATTACTAAAATTCACAATATTTTTATTATTGTGAGTTTTTTTGTTTTTGTAATTCAAAAGTTTTATTTAAAACTTGTGGTATCTATTTAGCTCTTTTTCTGTTTGTGTTATATGGATCATGACACTTTGTATTCGTCTAATGAGATCGGGCTGAAACCGGCGAGAATTTTAACATTTATAGACGGTACACCTATTTAGGTTCTATCTATGTATAGCGAAAGACATCGAATGGTGGTGGCTGGGGATTTTGACAAGGCAAGGGACTAAGGGGGTTGAAAATGAACAGGAGAAAATCAATAAGAGAAGAAAGCCGGTTCCGGAACGCTCGGCTGACTTTCAGATTCGTGAAATCGAGCTCAAACCGATATCCGCTTCGCTCGACGATGCTGCAAAATGGAGAGGAACTCTTTGCTCGACCAACTGTCAGATTTACAATTTACATACATAAACCCAAAAGAAACATAACCATAATAATTGTGAATGTCTCATCTACATTACGTTTCCTTTTATTTTATTTATTCTGATTCTACCGTCATTAGAATAAAAATTCAATTTATGCGTTGTAATTTGATTTTGATGAATGATTACATTTCACTGATTGTCAAATTAGACATGTGATGCTGCACTTAATGTTATCAGAACAATCTCAGTGCACTTGTAGAGAGAATGAACGTATGGCTGGATAGTGCTGAAAACACCGTATGTCACTATGTTAGCCTGAAAAGAGGCGCTCAAGTGATAATAATCGCTGACCCTTGGAGAATAGGGGATTTAAAATAGATGAGCCCCTCATACCAGTAATTGTTTGTTTAATTTATAGACGTTTCATTTTTGATTTGTTTATTATAAATATTCGGCATTCCCAATAGATTTGAATAAATTTTAACACAAGAGCCCTGTCAAATTCGTAAATTATCTACTTTTATTTTCGTTCGTGAAATAAATGTAGTCTGAAATTGTAAAGATTTGCGTTGAAGAGTTAAATAGTGTTGGAAACAAAAAGCGAACAAAACATAAACAACCAAGAAACAGTTCCATGTTATTATCACAAAAGCTGTTGCGGTGTAGCACAAAAGCCCCTGAATTCGGTCGTGTATGCTTGAAAGCTCGGCGCAGTAAAGTGAGTGGCGCATTAAGCTTGTTTCATTGAGTTTTAGATTATAGCTCCTTGTCCTATCGTAGTGTGCCTAGAGGCTAACATTGATGCACTTTTATATGTACTGTATATCACATACCTATGTATGTATGTATGGATGTGGTATACATATACTTTCTTTACGAGCGGCCATCTTACTGGGTTGTAAAAGAGAAAGGGGAGCTTTTATTGGACTAGCAGTTTAGTTGTTGTTGTTGTTGTTGTTGTTGTTGTTGTTGTATTATATTGCCATGACTTTTACTTCCGGATAGAATCTGCTTAAGTGAATATAAAATCTTTAATGGTTGTCGAATGGAATACACATACACATAACAGCATACATAAAAGGAAACACTATAGAAAATTGTGTAGAAATTGCTCGATATAAAATTAAATAACAGCAAAACATAACATAATATCAATTTTTTATTTGATAATAAATATATTTAGTTGATAGAATGGGGTGTGGCAAATTGTTTAACAATCTTATCAGCTGAAATCCTAATGAGAGTTGAAGTGCGAACCCCAAAATCGAGTAGGGGTGCGGTATCTTTAAGCACATTATTACACCGACTGGTTCTAGGACTACGATGATGTCCCCGCTATTTACTTACATACCAGATGCTACTAGAATTACTTACATCCCATTGCCCGACACATTTGCGAACACTAAATACATACAACTCCATCGTACCACCCCTCACTCATATCTACAACTTCATATGTTATCGAGGATTTTTAGAGGATTCTAATTTTATTTGCTTGATCCCAATGGATCAAGCGACAAAATCAAGGGGAGCTTATCAGCTTCAATGCAATATAAAACAAAAATAAAACATTTGTTGAAATTGTAATAATAACGTCATTACAATTATTATCTTTATAACCGTGCCATATTGTCGACTATAATCATTAAAAGATACAGTATTCATTTGTTTTTTGCGGTTTGTATAAAATGTTATCAAATAATTACGGATTCTGTGTGTTGAATATTTACGAACAGCTCTTATTTTGAAAATATACATTGCCGCAACTACAAAGAGTTTCTTTGAAACCATGTTCGTTCATTTCCCTCTATTCTATCATCGTCACCATCATCAAGAGCAGAGCTTTTGCATACATCAAAATAACCATATTTACCTTCACTTTGGCAAAGAGAGACGGTATACCTTATTTATGTATACATATATAGTTCTATCCACAAAATATAATTTGCGGAACAATTACAGCCAACAGAGAAAGCCACAGTTAAGTGGCCGTACTGAATACAAACGACCAATCTATTCGTTAATATACAAAGTGTAAACTTTAAAGCAACAATTTACATGAATCAACTGGACGACATTGCTTTCTGGTAGTGGTATTAGCGTAGCACAAAGCTCTGGATCCTGTTTGTAATCTAATTTGCAATGAGACTTATTAGTTTGGGTTGTGGGATCTGCGTTTGTTCATAAAGTGCCTCATCGATTAATCTATGATTATCAGCAACCACTCTAATGTATACATCTTTAATGAACACTATCAATTATAGATTTTTGAGAATTCTCTAAATATCGTACTTTTTGTGAACCATTAATTCGCACGGTACGCAGGTGTTGTCTGTATTGGTCTCATAGCAATTAATTTGTTTTACTAATCATTTGGGATTTAAATAAATTCGAGAACGATTTAGATAGACAACAGAATTCGTTCCGAATTTCAATAATGCAGATTTCACTTTTTTAATTACAAGACAATAGATTTGTTTGATGGTCATATAAATAAAAAAAAAATGAATAAAAAATTTGACAAGTATAAGGTTGAATTAGAAACGAATTTGTTGTCGAAAATATTTAAAAACAAAAAAAATCCAATCAGACGAAATTAAGTCGAGAAACAGAATTTAATAAGCAAGAAACTAAACTGAAATTTGTTTGATTAAAATCATAGAAAAACAACTATGAATTCACGATAAAAAAGTGATTTATAATCGAATTTTTTTTAACTAGTCAGAGCCAATAAGCAGTGCAATTCCGCTATTTAGTCTGTTGTGTTTTTTTTTTGTTGTTATTTGTTGTTGTTTTTTGATTATTTTAGATCGAATGTATGAAATTTCCCACCGTTGATTCAGTACCAGTAATGAGTTCAACGTTAAATAGAAAAGAAATCATGTGACAATTAACCGGAAACGAGTTAGCAATGTACGCCACTTAAACCATGTTATTACAACTCGTTCAATATTTTTAATCCTGGAATTATTTTCAAATTACATTGGAAATTGTAATAAAAGAGCAAGTTCCTAGGATGGCATCCAACAAATCTAACAACAACAACAATAACAAACACAATAGTATCAGCGAACAATAGTTGACACTTCAATACGGCAAATATTTTGCTACTGTTGTATAGTATCCTCAATTTAATCTATCCTTTTCTAACATATTCCGTTTTAATATAAAATATGTGTTATATGTATAGTGTGTCTTTTCCTAACAGTCAAGAGCAGCTGTAAGTGCCATTGTCACATAATACCAGGTTCTATGTTATGTCTATTAAAACGGACTTGGGGCATTATACCAGAAGTGGTGTACTTCATTAAAATGTTTATGTGATAGTTGAATACAACTGTAGGGGGCCCCTATTTCTCTCATCAACTCTCTGAATCAGTTCCGAAATTTTATAATCACATGCAGACTTTCATTTCCAGTGGATTAATCTGTTTTAAAAGCCTTGTCGACAAACCACCGGAGGACCACACCACAAAAGAACAAAAAAAAAAACTCGTATAAAAATTCCATTTTAAATAAACGATTAATAATAGAGGAGAAGACAAGTTTTGAGACGAAAATCTACTTGGACCCTTACAGTTATTGGGGGTGGTGCGTCGTCGCGTGTTGGGGCGTCGTCGAATTTAGCCGTAACGACACGTGCTGCGGCCTAACAGTTCGTTGAAAAGTCATTACAACAAAAACAACCCCCTCTATCAAATTGTGTCGGACTTTGTTGTTATAAATTGCATGATCTAAAACTATATACGAGAATTCGTCATGGATTCACTTTAAATGACTATACCGAAAATAGAGAAATTGTCACAAATATATATTGCAAATATCGATTTCTCTTCTAAAATGGAATACTTTGGTGGTCCATTGTACAGAATCGCTCAACTGATCGATTTCTCTCTCTCTTTCTCATTCGGGCGATTCCCAAACTTGTGTTTCTCAATGAAATTGAAGTTTTTAGTCAATTTACGTTTCATTGAACGATGCAGAGTATACCTACAATACTCGTTTTTTTTTATGGATAGAAAAACGAAGTAGCAAAAGGTGTTACGAACAAAAGAGAAAACTTAATTTTTCTTTGCGTCTCGATTAAAATTTTGAAATTAAACAAATAATAATTCAAACACACGTATGGCATTGAATGACATCACGAGTCAGGGTGTGCGTTTCTGGAACATTTTCTAAATATTACCAAGACATTGTGAACTATACTATTATTAAATTTGATTAGATCCATTGGGTGGGTTTTGACCTGGAAAACTTCATTATTGCAACAATAATAATTGACAATAACAATAATAATTGTAATCAGTTCGAATAAATTAATAATGGAAATGCAAATTGTTATAATAAAATTGATGCTGTTTACCACGATAAACCTGTTTTTAATTTAATTTAGATTTGTTTATATTGCAACAGTTGTTGTGAGCATATTACACGGCTCACTAAGTGATAAGTAAACACAAACAGTAGAGCTCCGCGCTATCATAATCACATTGTAATATTACTATTAATATAATTTTGATTATTATTATTGTTATTATTTCTGATAAGATTCCATTCAGAGAAAATATTTGATTTCATATCTGTTATAGGATTGTAAGGAATAAGGCAGCGGAAAAAGCGAAACATGCCCATCAAATAGCCACTAGTGGCGGCACAACGTCGTCTTCAGGTGGTCCAGTCTCTGTAATAGCTCATGCACCTGCAACACAACTAACTGAACCCCGATCAGGAGCATATAGTATCAATGGCATCTTGGGCCTACAACACGATCCAAATGGTAATAGTATTAAACGAAAAAGGATAGACGATCACGGTAAGTGTCTCACAATTCTTACCATTATATTAAATCAAAACATAAACAAAAATATTTCACTGTCAACATCATTGTATAAAATGATCAAAAGTGTGAAAGATGATTTATTCGAAATGTAATGATAATAATCTAAAAATGTTTGTTAATGTCTATTTCTAAATTTGTAATCGTTCCGCAACTGCAAAAGGACAGGATGATGCTGTTATTTGATAAAGTAGACGTCTTGTACCGCCAAATTAATATAAGGCGCCTCCATGAACAAGCTATCGCTTTAAATTCCTTTAATTAGATCACTAATTGGGAAATCTCAACAATTTCCAGTGAAGATGTGAGAAACAACTAGAGCGTCCAATATGAGGACAAATTAACGTTGTGTGGCTTTCAAACAAAAAGACAATATAAAAATGATGACTTTTCATTTTCATTCTTGTCCCTCCACCATAATTTCAGCTTATAACAAAATTGGTTTTGTTATAAGTTTGATCTAGATAGAACGATATTATCGTCTTTTATACACATTTACTTCTTTATGTCTATATGTCTATGGGTGTGTGTGTGTGTGTGTGTCGTCCTCTTTAGTTGTGGTTAGATGGAAAATCCGTATCGAAAAGCACAACCACTCAAGTAAAACTTTTGTGAATAGAAGAGAGAATCCACAAGTAGAGGGCTCGATTGCATTTAGTGTAAATCGCATCAGCGTGAAACAAGCGAACGGCGGCCCTCTGCCGCCAACCCTGACCAATCAGCGTTGGCGGTGGATTATGAAGACATCACACGCGTTGCTACGCGACCGCGAAACCCCTCATACTCATAGCCACCCAAAATAAACCACTACCACCGACATCGTCGCCACCACCACCGCCGCCGCCGCCGCCGCCATCGCCATTTGGGGACCCTTCGCCTCCTGTTTTCCGATGATGCATATGCTTACCGGCTTTCCAGTTGGAAATTGTACATAGTCGAAGACAAAGTATATCAGGAAAAATTATAAATTCTCACATACATATTCACTGTAAAACGGATAAGAAAAAAAACCCAAAAGAAGTAAATAACTAGCAAAAAAAAAGACTTTCTAGATAGGAAGGGTGTTGCATCTGATGAATGTTTAGTTTATTTCATAGTTAATGCTCCTCCAAGGCCCTTTTATAAATTGATAGAATAACAGACATACACATATACATATAAAGAGACGACACACAAGTTGCGAACACATGCACTATTATTGGAGTCTTCACGCATGGTGGACTCTACCACCCATAGACCTTTCTCTATATGATCCTCTTTCTATATGTATAGTCTTGTGCGTGAACCGTGAGATTTATAAATTTATATTTTGACAATTTCATACTGCAATTTGATGTTAAAATAAAAATCGTAAGGGGAAAAGCTGTATTATTTATGGATATAAATATATATATATATATATATACGGTGATCCAACACAAACGGGGTTGAATTTGCGGACTATCGGATTACAACTGATTAAATTTTATTAGCTTAATCATTGGCGACATTTTCTACCCCTCTTCAAATATGAACAACCAGCAAATAAAAGGGAAGTAGTGGAACAAAAAAAAATGAAAACAATTTCATATAGGGGTAATTTTTTAAACATTCCCACACAGCTGCTGCACTGTTCTCTAAAATTTTGAGCATTATTATGCAATAATATTTATTTTGCCAAAAATATTAAAATTTCCCATAATATTAATTAACGAATATTTTTGTTCATTTTATTTACATATCACTAATAATATAATAGAAAAAAAATTAATTTCATTCGGTGCTAATTCTGATTTTAAACCATAAAAACGATTATTAGACTTTATGGATAGAGAGAAAAAAACGCATTTAAGCGCAACTAAATAAATTGACCATAAATCTGTTACAATGACATAAACTTAGATCACCTTTAAATATGTGCAAGTGTTAGTGTAATTAATATAATCAGTTAAATAAAATCTCAAACAGGCTATTAACATTAAGGATGCTTGAATTCATCCGGCGTTTTAGCGAATATGTTTATAATCTTACACAAAATTTCGTTGGAACTGAGCCAACTAGATAAGCATTTAATTTTTGACTACCTTGAAGCATTTTTTTTAATTATAACACATTTATCATCTGTCTAGATAGTGAAATTATTCCTTCGAAATATGTACAAATCCGAAATAGTCAGACTAGTCTGTGGTGTAATTGGATACATGTCGGTCCGGTAAGTTGAAGATCTGGGTTCAAGTCCCGATGGTCGAGTCGGACTTTTTCGAATATTTCAAATATCAATATAGAAACATGATTAAATAAGTATCATTACTGTTATTATTGGCGTTGTCAATTTAACTGGCGTCTTTATGCAGTGCAGTCTGTTTTTGAAAAGTTCTAACATTGATTGTAAAGTTTTGCTCGATTTCTGTGAACAAACATATTGTGGCAGTTGTGAGATTTTCCGTCATTTTCTTCAATTTCCATTGATTTCGATAATAATTTTGTTGATAAATTGTTGTGGATTTAGGGTGAATTTCCAAAACGATCATTTACTAACATAAATGTTACCAATATAAATGAAATAATCGAGTATCAGTTGGCCATATTGCATGTATATCACAAATGCAACATTTCAAAATACAACAACTACAACAGTATATAACATATATACATACATACATATATGTATGTATAAACTGTATTTCATTTGTTAAACGAAATTGAATTCGCATTTGAAGGGACCAGAAATGGTCATCACTAGCATAACAATGCTTGGTAACTCTCTCTATAACACTATATTCCTTTATACATTCACTCTCTATACAACAAACAGCACTAGTCGATTTATTTCAAATGTACCCTTCGTACTCCCTATGGACCAGTCAATATAATCGCAATAACATCGTCCTGGTATATAAACAGTCGACCAAATAAAATTTTATATATGATACTAAAATAGTTGATTATAAAGTTGTTGTTATTGTTATCATTATTGTTGGGAATTTACTAACAGACATTTAATTAACGAAAATTTCAACGTTTTAATCAACACACATCCACAGACACACACACACACACCCATACATATGTAGAATAAAGGAAAAGACAAAACTAGAATCGTTTAAATTTGGAGGATTTAATTAGACTATGTTGAAAATAAACAGATATTTATTAACTGGATTGTAGTGGATTTTATTTGTGTTTAAGGGTTTGTAGAAATTATATTGGGGCAATAATAGTCGAAAAGCAAAAAGAGCAACTACATAACATAAATGTCACAAAGAATAGAAAAGGTGAAAGTGGCGCCATTTTTATTCTTGTTGTTTCATGTTCTATTCTATTCTTTCTCTTTCAATTTTCGTAATAGTTTCGTTTTCAATTGGAAGTTTGTTTTTTTGTTGTTGCTGTTATTAATTTTGGCCGAAAATAGTTGAAATGTCAAAACAAATTAATCAAAATCCATAAGCAAACATCTGTCATAAATAGAATTGCGATATGAAAAGACATTATTTTATCCAAACACAGTATGTCTTCAATATGATGCCAGTGGACCGTGCTCATTACTACAATAGTCACTAACTTGGTGATTAGCAATCACTCATTCTGTGACGTCATTGTGTCAGTGATTAATTGATTAATCCAAAGATTATTGTATACATGTCCTTAACGTTATTAACCAATCGAATATTATACGCTAACTTACATTTTAAAACAACATAATTTTGTACGAAACAAAAACTAATACAATTCAATTAATCAAAATTCCTTGTTATTGTTATTTGTTGTTATAATTCATATAGTTAACATTAATAAAGTCCTTTCTAAAGGAAACGGACACGAATTTAACGAATTACACTTGACCGGAACCGGAGCTTTAACCGGATTTCAACTTGGACTTATCCTTTATCTTAAGTTCACGGTTCTACTAACTGTCCGCACAGACCTTTAACTTGAGAAACTACTTGCTCCTTTATTTTACAACACAAGACAATTACTGTGGAACTATTTCACAACTTCAACATTTAACACTCGCATTAATTCGCATTTACAACGAATTATTTGATTTTAAATTGCTCCCGCACAAAAATAATCAATAAACCAAAAAACTAACGTAATTGGATTTTCCATATTGTGTTAATTTCAAATCAATAAAGGGTATTCCCGATTAATTTCAATTATGGTCGGCCTATTCAAATTCTTGTTTAATAATGTATACGAAAATAACTGTTCACAATCTAATTTAATTTTCGAATCGATTGAAAACTTGTATTTTCAAATCTTATAAAGATTGAAAAGCTGAAATAGTTTAGATAATGAAAATTAAGTTCCCCTAGGATAGTCATTTGATAATATTAACTTTCTAGTGGACAATGGATTGAATTGTTTGTACGTTAAATTTCGTAATCAGTAACCGTTCATGTCTAATTGTATCTGAAAAAAATAATTTTTGTGAGATTTTACGATAACATAAGAGTTGCTGACAGTCATTACAAGAGTCTCAATTTCAATCTATATGCCTTTAAAAACTGTTATAAAAGAGCCTATTGTGTTTGCTCATGAGATATATTGTCGGCGCTTATAACTGCTATGTTTGCCAGGATTTTGTCGAGAAATCATAAGTTTATCATAGTTTACCGAAAAAATAAATCAAATACGTATTGCCATTAATGTTTATTTTTATTAAAAACCGATTTATCCTCAAAAGATACTGTCGCCTGACTGGTGCCTTGTTGTTCACGTATTACAATCCAACAGATATACAGTACCGGAAATTGTGTTCCGGTTAAGCAAAACCAACCCATTTCAAAAGCTTATTGTCAAGTGACTCATTTACAATAAGCATACTGTAATTTCGTTTCTTATAGTAAAACAATAGAAAATTTTTGTTCAAAATAATTATAGATAATCGAAAATAATTCAATTATCGTTCAAATTAAAAACACATTAAACTCTAACCGGATATTGTTTGTGTGTGTGTGTGTGTGTGTGTTTTTAATGTTGTTGTTTTTGTTGCTAAATTTATTTTTCACTTATTTATCGTATTTGTTACAGATGAAAACCGTGATATTAACGGACATCCGGAAGATGACCTGAAAAGACAGCGGTCCCAATATAATGGCGATCAACTCTATACAAATGTGAGCGGAATCTCATCTTAGGAATGTCAACTATTTAATAAATAATCTTTAATTTTTATAGCTGTGGTCTAGTAAATGGAATATCAAAGATGAACATAGACTCCTATCTGAATTAGGTGGTGCTGGTACAACGACAGGCCCAACAGGATATTATGATACCCATACAGCCGGATTCCCCGGTGTCGGTGCTGTTAGTTCAGCTGCTGATATCTATGACACTATCAATACGATGAGTCAAGCTACATCACAGAATCTCTATACACCCCCATTGGCTGGAACTTTAGGTGAGTTTTAATAACAGAAATCAGAAATTTCTCTTCTAAACGCTTTGTAGTCTAACATCATTACTTCTGCACTGTCTCTCAAAAAAAAAAACAAAACAAAACAAAACAACAAAACACAAAGGCAAATCACTTGGTGGTGGTGGTATAATATTTTTTTTTGTTGCTAAAATCATGATCTACATGTGATAAAATTTAATTTAGGACCGAGTTCATTAACTCCATTAGCACCAATCACTATGCATGAGATGAAAATAGAAACGAATAGGATATTGGATCCGGCCATGTCCCCTTATCATTCAGGTGAGATATTAATTATTAGTCTCATAGAGGTGATGCAGAATTATCATCAGTTGTTTATTGTTCGATTTCGTCACAAGTTTTTCATTTTTATCAAGCACATCAAATACACGCCACTGTACTTTTGCATGCTTATCTATTCTGAACACTTAATTTAGCACGATGTTTTTGTATATATTTTTTTAATGTTCTATTGTACACAATTCATTGCATCATTTGACATTGAATTCTCTAATTAAACCATCTCATTGGATATCTGTAATCTGTCCTTCCTCTATTCCCAGGCTATTCTTTTATATATTTTTATAATTCTTTTAAGTATGTAAACAAGTAGAATTTCTTATTAATTAATTTATTAATTAATTGATTTATAATTATTATTATTTTTTAATTAATGTAAATGATGTAAAATTATTAACCTTTATAAGTTCTTTATTTTTTATGTTTTTGTTTTTGTTTTTTTTGTGTGTGCTAATTTTTTGTTATTGCATGGTAGCCGAGACTAGTTCACCGTACAGTGGCGTGGTTGGTTTAGGGACAGTAGTAGATGGGGCATCACCCGGTCTACCACTAGCCCTACCATCAGAACCAGGAAGTCAACCAGCATCCCACACTGGATCACCAGATCCTACTGCTTTGACTGTATTACAGCCATCTAACGGCACTAATCAACATTATTCAACAATGTTGCCCAGTTTCAGCTATTCGACAGGTACTAAATCATATTAAAATTCGAAAAAAGAAACTATATTACCACCGCCAAAATTTGAATTTAAAAATATTCTCTTTCGTTGTTTTGTAAAACAAAAACTGTTATTGTTCTTAATGGTTTTTCAGCGGGAACTACCGTAGTACCAGGAACTGATTACGCTTACAGCGCAGCTTATAGTCAATATGGCACAGCATATGGCACGTATGGTTATGGAAGTGCTTCCAGCGGGTTACTCAGTAAGTAAACAGTGAGTATTGTGATCTGAGTGGAAAAATTATTGATGGGCAATACTGGTTGTTGTTAAGTATTGCCGTAGAGGTATTTTAGAGAATTGTTTTGCAAAAGATAAAAGAGGAAAAATTTGATTTTGTGATCAAAAGTTCATAGTACTCATTTATTTTATTCAATATTCAACTATAAAGTATCTCTGAGATATGAAATTTGCCGCAAGACTCTTTAAAATTTCCATTAAGTATAAAAGTCTTTTAGTGAACTCTGCTGTATCTACTTATCAAAATGAAATCATTTTTCCTTCTACACTTTCTTTGAGTTTCTGGTCTACCATGAAAAAACCAAAAAAGGAGCCGAAATAATGGCAACTATCTTATAGCCTCCACTTATCACCCACATAACCAAATCTGCTGGCAGGCTGTGTCGGCAGGTCTTGACACTCCTATACTAAAAGCATTCGTAACATGAGTTCCTTATTGCAAGTAACTGTAGTTCCCTATAAGCGGCGCAAATATCTAGGGAACGAGAATCAAAAAAAGACGTTTGTTGTCTTTATTAATGACGTTTCTGTCTAAATAGGTGTCTTATTTTGTACTAAGCTCTGGTTTAAAAATAGAAGTACTTTTATTCTAATCAATTCTACTCTCACAGTATAATCATGTCTTTAACTTTGGAAGATCCACAATATTACGAGCATAGCATATCAAGAGAATATTGAAATATTCCCAACTTTCCTCCAAGATTTTATTTACATTACTCTTCTCCGCCCCACATCATCGAATCATAAATATTTATAAATTCTGCTATATTTATAAAGAGTTTTGCTGTAAAATTCTCCTTCCTCCCTTAAAGCTACATCCAGAATTTTCCACAATTAATGGAATTAATTAAAAATGTCTTTTAATAGATTCTCCTTATTATTACACAAACAACGACCTACCTGTAACCAACAACAACAACAACAACAACAACAGCAACAACAACACCACCAACAATACAACCACCACTACTAATAATAACAGCAATAGTAGCAATAATATAAATAACAATAATAGCAACAATTTAAATTGTGCCAATACAAATGAGAATCAAGAACAGAATAGTCGCTCCCCTCTAGCGGCAACTAGAGCTAATTCCTTGGCATCAGCAAATTCACCAACCGAAAGTGGTAGTGCGTGTTTGAAAACAGAAAATATCTACGCTCACGATTTGAATCTAGGATAAAAAAGATAAATGAATTTCACAACAGAAATTCTTCAAAAAAAAAACAAAAACAAAACAGATTGATAGAAACAGGCAAGCGTGAATGGTCAGCGATGTGTGTACAAGTGTATAGATATTTTAGTTTTAAAAATAAAAGAGATTTAATAAAGTAGAGAAAAAGTGACTTATTGATTGTTGATTTTACTGTTTTGGCACCTTTAAAAGATCATTATTACTGTAATATATACATTGGTCTCAGAATACTACGAAAATATGTTATTATTTATTGTCTTCATTCTCCAAATGTCCTCTTTTTTTAATTATTATATTTTTAATGATTATTTCTATTATATATTAATATTTTATATGCTTAGTGAAGTAAGATACACCAAAGAAATGTTTTTTTTATATTATATGTATTAATTAATTAATTGCGTTAATGTCTGTGCACTTTGTCATATCATTACCTACACGTAACGTACAGAGAATCTGCAAGAAAAAGAAAAGATTTTCCATACGTTACCGATTGCGTATAGTTATTTTTTTAGATAAAAAAAAACAAAAAAAAATACAACATTTATTTTGCACCATGATTGAAATCAAAAAAGTCTCTTTAAACAACAAAAATCTGTCAACTAGTCAGAGAAATGCTGGATAGTCTTGTGTTCCATAATTATTTTGAAAATTGTGATAACTTTTACGGATATTCATCAATTTCTGTTTGTTTTCAAAAGAACACGAACACACAAAAGGAAATCTCTATAATTGAACGAAGTATCCGTGAAAGTTATGTTTTGATTTCAACCACAAAGTGATTGGTCAAAAACAATTATGTGGACTTGTAATGTTTTTCCAATGTTTTCGTTTCTAATTTTTTTTTTTTGTTCAATTACAGAAATAATTTATTTTCTATCTCTATCTCTCTTTCTCTATCTTTATAATATGATTAAATATTTTTTTGTCTGTAAAATGTGTAATAATATACCAAAGAAACAGCATCCTTATCAAAGCTGTTAAGGTATTTGTTAAGTATTGTATTGTAAAAAAAATGTGATAGGCCCAATATAATTCAGGCCCCGTCTTGCCCTTAAACCAACCCTGTCACATTCACTCTTAGCTGTAGACAGTTTATATTTAGAAAAATAAATGAAATTATAAATATATTTTGTTCTATAATTATTAGGTTTCACTTGAAAGCGCGAACATTTACGAAAGTATTGATTTGAAATTAAAAAGAAATTATTGGGGAGCAAAAAGGAGAAATTTTAATTGAAAACTCACTCACATAACAACAACAATAAAAGTATTAATAATAATAATAACAAAAGAATACATTTGTGTATCAATAGATGATTAACAGGTCTATCACACTAGATAGTGTTTATTTGATTGTCTTAGAATAAGGAAAAAATATATATTTAATGGTTGTTGGCTTCTGCATCGAATTCTTTCTCAAATTCACTTTTCTCTAGCATATATATTGGTAATTTAGTTCCAAATTTCTTACTGTAAACCTGTCGCGTTTCAGCACTGAAAGCACCTTCTTCTGGCCCAACTTGGAATTCTACTGGCGTTTGTTGTGTAGGTTCATTTCGATCAACACTTCGACCTTGTTCTTTTATTGATTTTTTCTGAATTCTACGTTTCGATTTACTTGGCGGCTGCTTAGATAATTTTATCTTATCCTCAATGTCCTCTGATGCAGTTTGTACTAAAGATATCGGCGATTCTGTTGTCACTTTCTTAAAGAATCGTTTACGTTTCGGTATAGTTGGAGCTGGTATATGATCATCATTGGCGTCATGATGAACTTTCTCATTATTTGGCGATTTGATTTGCTTGACTTCATGATAAGCTACATGACTGGCCTGTGGTTTTGATTCAGAGACAAACATACATTCTTCATGTTGGATGCCTTTCTGGTCCACACACAAATAACAGGTCATCCCTTGTTTTTCTGCCTTTTTACAGGCAGAACGGTCTTTTTTCGAGAATTCAGCTAAAACTTCTTCAACATTTTTCCGACTAGTATCAGATTGGTGATCGGTTATTACTTGTTCTTGTTTCGATTCTTCTTTATGTTCTGGGAATAATTTGTAGTGGTACTCGTCAACATGGTCTTTGTATCCCTCAAGTTCATCATCTGATGATTCTTTTTCTTCTTGTTCTTCTTCTTCTTCTTCTTCTTCTTTGGCATCTGGAGCATCTCGGCTATCATAAACGTTCGGATCTAATCGACGACGTTGATGATTCTCACGATTATACGTATTTTCAGCGAAATGTTTAGGAATCTGGTACGGTTCATCATCAATTAATTTCTTTGTTGGTTTAGAATTTGTAGCAAAAGCCTTTTCAAAATCTTCTTTTGGATTGAAATTTTCGTATTTATCTTTAATTATCTTGGCTTCGGTCTCTTTTGTTTCTTTGGTCGGCTTCGATTCTGAAGCTTCTTCGGGAGTGTCGTCGTCATCACTATCATATTTTTTCTCAGTGACATAAGCAAATTTCTGTTCTTTCGGCTCCGATGTGTACGAACATTGTTCAAAATTACCACCAGTTTTTGGATCTTTACAAACTGTACATGTCATACCATCTTTAACACTTTTTACACAATTACCTGGATCAGTTTTTAATTGTTCCGCTTGTATTTCTGAGAAACTTCTATCAGGTGCTTCATTGTAATGTGGGACAAATTCATCATAATCCTCTATTTCTGGTTGACTATAAGCTTTCAATGATCTACTCTTAACGTATTCGTAAGGATCGTCTGTATTACGTTTATAACGTGAATTATTCGGAATTTTTGCTGCTGATGAATAACGTTCGTGATAATCAACCGGTTCGGATTCTTCAGCGTAGGAACAGTGTGTGTATTGCGAGTTTTTAACAGGATCTTCGCATACATAACAATCGATTGCATCACGTTTTCGACGATATGTTTGTTGGATACTCTTTTTAACACGTTTACAACCTTTGCGCTTTAATTGACTGGAAACATTTTCAGTGGATTGTGTTTCGTAAGATGGTGTAAAAGCAGTACCTGATTGTTTATTATAAGCTGGATTGAATGGTGCTGCAGTAGTGATTAAAGAGCTTAAATATTTCGATTTAACACCACCATTCTCAACCGGTTGGAAACTGTATTTTTGATATGGTGTGGCCGTAGAAACTTCTAAATTCTCATACATTCCAGGTGCTTTTGGATATTGAGCAATTGAAGATTTACCAACATTATAATCAGTATATTTTGATTTTGGAATAGTTGTGTAATCAGATTCAGTCGTGCTGAGTTTTGTGTATTTTATTGGTTTATCACCAATTTTACTAGGTACATGATATGAAATATGACTTGGATCTGAAGCTGGTCGATAATTCTCCTTGTTACGTGTTTGTTGATGTTTTTGAGATTCATCAAAATAATCTTTAGCAAATCTATTATCGGGGAAATTTTGTTGTTTCTCATCACTAAACGGATTCTTTACAGTTTCTTTCTTCTGTGAAGCGCCTAATTCTGTGAAATGATCAACAAAATGTTCTCAAAAATTTCCAGGAAATTCTCATAATAACTTACCAATATGTGGGAACAATCCGGAGAATCCAGTTGGACTTTCAAATTCAGCATCACTTGATGTGAAAGGTGCAGACGTATCTGTTGAATAATATTTCGAATAGTCTGGATGATTTGAATCCTCTTGATAACCGGGATAATCATCACTATCTTCTGTTCTGTAATCGTAACTTTGACAATAACTCTCTCTTATCAATAGCAATACACTGATCTAGAAAATTGATTAATAACAACAATAATAATATTAGTAAATTTTATTGGGAATGAAGACAAAGTTGATCACCTGTAGAACGATGCTTCTCCTTGTCAGAAGCATTTTGAGCTTCTAATTTGCACGTTTATTATTCACTATTTGAAAATTAAAATAGAAATCGATTTTTATATAGATATCCCACCACATTTCTTCTAAAAACACAAATCCACGTAACAATAATGAAAGCGAATTGTCGTCTCGCTTTGAATTCTTATATTTCTTAAAAAGCCAAAAACTAATCAACCAAAAATGATTGTGTGCAATTGATCAACCATAAAAATACCACTTTTTCACCATTGTTTTAGTTTAGCTTATAGTTCAAATACTGTTCAAAATTTAACAAATAATTAACAATGAAATGAATTTTGAAGATAAGAACGTCATTAAGATTTTCTTATGTTTAGTGGACGGCAAAGTGAGAATTTTCCAGAAGTTTTCAAGTTTTTCCACTTTCTGTTTTCAATAAATGAAGCATGAAACTTTTACAACCACATCTAATAACAATTAATAATTAAGTAATGTATGATTTGTTTCTGATTACGATCGAATAATAACGATTAAATATAGCTTTGTTCTGTAATCATCAATTGACATAACTTTCATGCTCTATTTTCCAATATTTGTTAAAGGTAAAACAAATATATAAATGACCCAAGTTGCCGTAGAAATTCATTATTATCCGATAGAGAAGAGTCTTGACGCGCTCACAATGGATGCTTATTACGTTTTGTTACGTACAAATCCACATTTCAAAGTAACTGACCAGATTAATTCGTTGGATTATTTATAATAAAATAATAATGGTTGAAATTGTAAAAAAAATCGAACATTTGTGAATTGATTGAAGTTTTCGGTGAATATTCTCGTTTTTTCTATTAATCAATTCTAGCTTTACAACTTCCTTATTATGTAAAGAAGCAAAGTTAATTGAGTATGAAATCAAATCATCAGAAACGAACCTACGGTTGATTAATAAAACACCACACTTATCTAATCATAAATTTCTACTGGTAACACGTGATAACACGTTGAGCTTTCAGAGCATCAAGCTTGCAGTATCGGCAATCCGTTGAACGTTGATAGAATTGATGTTGCATACAGATAGGAGCGCGATCTTTAAAATATTTCATATTTCGCTTGTTTATTATTGAAACTATTACAAAATAGTAATGAATTTGGTAAGAATAACTTGTTGACCATTCACTTATATAAATATTTAGAAATTTCAATTTAAAATTTGCCACCCATCAAATTTGGAAATTTCAATAATTATATGGATCAATGGTTTAATGGGACAAATTGTGTTTTTCATAAAATTTACGAACTGTTACTGAAAAATATTGATAGTATTTCAGAAATGGGCGGTATATCGTTCATTGATAAGCCAAGGCAATCTTTAAATCAAATCGGAAGATCTCCTTTATTAATGATGTAGTGGCTTGGTTCATTATCGTAAACACAGTTCGTACCATTAACCTTAACGGACCTTTCAAACTCCAAAGTCTTTTGTTTCTTTTCAAGCATTTTCTACCTGTATACGTGCACATACGTGTCGAAAAGTCTCCCCACCTTCTGTATCAAATACTGAGAAAGATGAAATAGCTCAGTGAGAAATAAGAGCGCGACTATTAAACACAACAACAAAGACTCCCAAAATAAAATTCATCAAAACAACGTGTCCAAAATGAAATTTGCTATCATTCTGGTGAGTTTTTGTTTGTTAATGCTCTAATTCTGTCATTTGCATAATGTGAATAATTAATTAAAACTAATGTTTCTTGGTAGAGGACACTTCCTCTCGCGATTCTTCCGGAAATAAGTCCACAATAACAATAATGACATAAATGCTCAAAATATCTCAAATTTAATGATTGTTATGTCTCATTAATCGCATAAATATTGTTCGCGAGTGTCGAATTGATTTCGAAATTATGTTAACATTAACCAGTTTTGCGTAAGTTTATTCAATAGAAGTAATAAAATAACATCCTGTTTAACAGAGAGATTTGAAAACTTTCAAGATTTTTCAAGGAAATAGAATATAGAATAGATTTTATTAGTGGCTACTTTAACAAAATTAGAGAATCATTGCTTATCGGCAAGTTTTATGTCACGAATTCAGATTACGATTATCAACAATTAGAGATAAAAACATTGAAGGGTTTCTGATAAAATCATTTTGTAAATTTTCTGTTAGTATTCATTCGAATTATTTCTTTAAAATTTTCGTGTCTAACAAGCTGAACAAAACCTGTTTTGATTTAAATTCCACTACACACATGAATGAGAATTAGGCATGTTGGTATAGTGGTCCTTTTGAATGCTAGTTTGGTCGTTTTATCGTTCTTCTTCTCCACCTCGTTCCTCTTCTGGTCTAGCTCTTTGGATAAAATTTGTCTTTGTCAAATTTTGTTGTCACCATAACCGTTTATTGGCCTTCAGCTAGAATTTTTACTAAAACATTCTGACAGTTTTCTATTTTTAGTAGTGATTATTCTGTTATAGAAGTAGTTTTTGTACAAACATTAGAAACAGTCGTTAAAATCACCTGTTCAATAAACAAATTCGTTCCAGAAAATCTAACTTTTATCTAACTATGGTATTGTTGTCGCACTTGTAATGCTAACAAAAAATTCTATGCAGTCTCGCAAGATCTGTTTTTTCAGCGTCCTTTCGTTTGTCTTCACCTGGAACTGCTTGTAATTGATAATAAAATTATATAAACAAAGCATCATATCTAAATATAGGTACCGTGAAACAAAACAACAGCAGATTCGAACGTTTATTTTCGATTTATTGATTTTAATGTAAAAATACTATTTTCCAGACATTATCAATACTGTTCATTGCAATACATGCAACAACAATCAAACAGGAAAAATCAGAGGAAGGGGCTGGTGCGCACGACAATAACGGTATTCTCATCTCAAATGATAATCATTAAAGTAAACATTGAAAAGTAATAAAAACAAATATTTGCAGGTAAAAAGCATGTAGAATTTAAAGCTATTGAGGGGGCACAAAAAAAATCATCCCATAATCAAGAGCATTCAAAAAAAGTCGAATCGTTAAAAGACCACCATAGGAAAATCAAAGATGTGAACGATGGCAAAAAGAAAACGTATCATTCATCTGGCGGGCATCAATCATCAAAACAAGCCGGTGGTCGATCAGAGCATAGTGGCAAATTCCAAGATGCTGCCAAACAGAAGAAGCATTCGTATAAGAAAGTATGACGAATCGCAATTAATTTAACAAAATCATGGCATTAATATTGTTTTGCTGCAATTGTTGCAGGGTTTCCGTGAGAAATACCATAAAGACGAGCACAAAAAGCACGATAGCTTCTACAGTAATGGACACAAGAGTGGCGATTATGAGGTTTTCGGTGAGAAAGCATCTAAACATAAATCGCATGCATCAGCAAAGAAACACCATGACAATCATAAACTAGTTAAAAACGCCGGTGATTATCAGAAATTGCAGCGAAATTCTGGTGGACATGAGTTCGATGAGAGACAAGCACACAAAGATGGGAAAGCTGGAGAAGCCATCACAATCGCCAAGAGAAATATGCGAAGAAGGGCGGCAAAAAAGGCGGCAAACAATATCAATACAAAATCAAATAGAGCGTGATTCTTGATCAAAAACGAATATTTATTTGTAGAGTTATTTGTTTAATTAAAACATTTTAACAGAAATTGGGGGCGTTTTGTTGATATGAAATTTTGATAATTTTGTGATTTCATGACTGAAGTATCCACGATAATTCTATATAATTTCAGTCATGAATCAATCAAAAGTGTATTTCCTATTCAAATCAATGCTTTGTAAATATTATCCACCGATTCGATTCTAAATTATAACGTATTAGAATAGTATCAAGGTATTTTATTAATAATTCATCGATTTCGTGATGGCATAAAACTAGGAACTTGTTCGTAGAAAATCAAACATTTCAATCCTGTCTAGATACAGATTTCCAACTATACACACAATGATTTTATTCAAATTGATCGTTTTAATCCATTTGATTATTGTAAATTGTGACGAAAACGAATTTAAATTCGGTAAGTATATTGATTTATTTATTTCATAACATTTCTAATTCGTCTGAAATATAATGTCGCCGTTGAAAATAATAGATTGACGCTTTCAATACAACATAACACAGAATAATCAAACAAATTAACAACACGATGATTACAATTATTGTAAGAAAGTGATTGTTACGTGGTGATTCCACACACGGGATGCCAGCAACATTTTCGAGATTATAATCGAATTCTTCGTTGAGGGTAAAACTGGCGTTTTGCCACTTGAGAAATTCAAGCATACCTTCCAAGAAATTACACGACAATAAATTCGATTTAATATCAATAATTGCCAATGATGGTAGATGTGTGAAAATTGAATTGTATTCGAAATTTGTTAAGCGATTGCTTGTTAAATCCAAAATTTCAATTCTATTCAACGATTTGATTGAATCATAATCCAAATTATTTAAAATATTGTGCGATAGATTCAACATAATTAAATTGTTTAAATTGGCAAATGTTTGAGCGTTGATTGAACTTAAATGATTCAATGATAGATCTAGGATTGTGAGACTTTGTTGGTGTTTAAATAAACCATCAGGCATTCCTTTGAAATGGTTGTTTGATAAGTACAATTCTTGCAGATTTGTCAAATTTCTAAACAAATCGGTGTGCAAATCGATCAAATTATTTGATAAATCTAGAATTGTTAAATTAACAAATTGCAGCAACACATCGACATTTTTTAGATTGTTCCAACTTAATTTCAATAATTGCAAATTTGGTAGAATTTCCCAATTATCTAGATCGCCAATTAAATTGTTGTCCAAAAACAATTCTTTTAAGCTCGTTAAATTCGTCAATTCTATCCGATTCAATCGATTATTTGTTAATTGAATAGTCTGCAATTTTGCTACATTTACAAACTGTATTTGTTTTAATTCATTGTAATTCAGATTGATTTCTTCTAAATTGTGTAAAATTCGAAAAATCTCCAAATCAATCTCTGTTATTCGATTATAATCGAAGAATAGGCGTTTTATTTTATTCTTTTGATTGTGAATCGCCGAAACAAAACCGTTCTTATCTAATTTCGTTAAATTATTGTTCGATGCACGAAAGATGATCAATTGTTTTAAATGTGTTAAATTCGCAAATGTCACCAATTGATTGTTGTTCAAATCGATGATTTCCAAATTTCCAAAGTTTTCCACTAAATTCACATTGAACATGACCAAATCGATATTGTTAAGTATCAATTTCGTTAGTGTTGGTAGCAATGGAAAATGATTCAAATCAATTCGACTATTTGTCACATTTAAATATTGTAGCGATTGTAAATTGTGGAAAAATTCTGGATTTATTGTTGTATTAACGATAACTAAGCCACGAATTGTTTGGAAATTCTTGAATGTTTCCATTGAGAAATTCGCCAGATTTGATCCTGTCAATTCTAAAGTTGTATCTTTGGTTGTGTATAAACTTTTAAAGTTCCTGTCATCTTCACTCGTTAAACCATCGCATTTTATGTAAAAACCATAGCCATAATCGAATGTTACTTCTTTAATACAATATCTACATACAATTATTCTCGTTAATGTCAATACAAGTATTGTGAATAGACTTATTTCCATTTCCTGCGATTTAAAAGGGATCAATTATTAGAATTGCTGTGCTGCTTTCCATATTTTTATTGGAAAACATTATTTTGCTTCTTTACTTACCGGTTTTTTACAATCGCTACGACATAATGAGCTTGTTTACCTAACACTTTGTTATTAATAATAGTACATAAAACCATTCATTATTATAATTTATGGATTTAGTTTATCTAATACAACGTACTGCAATACAAAAGAAAACGTAACTAACATTTGGAAACTTTCATTTGAAACATTAATCGAATTGATCGAGTTCACCAACTAAAGCAAAAACGAATGCCTGTAGTTACGCATGAAAGAAAGAAACCGAAACAATTGTTATTATAATAACAATAATAATAAAAAGAAATGGATTACAACCAAGTAATTTATTAAATTATTTCTTATCTGTAGTTATTTTAAAAGAAATCGATCAAGTTGACATTGAAACATGGTTGGAATCATTCATAAATCAGCAATTTCAAGCAATTATCATCGATGTGAACGGTGAAAATGGTGATGAAACTAAAAGTATTTCTCCATGCAAATTAAAAATTCAACCTACGTTCTGATTAATTTTTGTTGCAGTATGTGACCGTTTATCGCAGGGTGGTGTAGTTGTAATTGATTTAACATGGGGTGGAAATTCTGATGCGAAAAACATAACAACTAAACTCAATCTACCGTATATTGCAATTGATATTTCAATTAGTCCATTCTTAATACTGTTAGATACGTATTTGGAAATTAGAAATTCGACAGATGTTGCTGTTATTTTTGATAATTTCGAACGTAAGTTGCTTAATTGGGCCGTTTTATTAATGGTAATGAGAAATCGTTGGAAATTTCACATTAATTGGTCTCGCATAGCTCCATTTGTGTAGAGGCACAAATTTTTCTAACAATAGTAAAATGCCTACATTATAGCAAAAAAAAGTGAAATACGCTGGGAGTTAACCCAGAAGAAAGTAGCGGCTTCATCAATAAACGGTAAAATTGATTTCAGGTGTCGATCAGGCTTTATATCACTGGATTGACACAACACTTTTGAGAATGGTGATTTCCGAAAATTTGGACGAAACATCAAGTAAACGCATACAGAATATCCGGCCGATACCCAATAATTTCGCAATTGCTGCTACAACAACACACATGGCAAAATTATTAAAAACGGTAATTATTTCAGTTAAACACGAATTATTGATGTTTTTCGATTTCTATCCAAAATAGGCTTTCGATCAAAATCTTCTTAGTTTACCACAACGTTGGAATTTACTATTTTTAGACTTCAAAGCTGATGAGTTTGATCGTTCTATAATCAAAGATTTACCAATAAATCTCTTATATTTAGATTCAGAAATTTGTTGTAAATTGTCGAAAACACCATCGTGTCAATGTCCAGAAAATTTCAATTTACCACAAAACATCTTCTCAATAGCCATAGAAACGGTCAAAGAAACCTTTATCAAATTAGTGAAGGAAAACTGGCAATTTCCCACAAATTTACAATGTAATAACAACAAACAAATCGATGGTGAATTTAGAAAGAGATTTGAAACAATATTGCAAGAACAAATTGATACAAATGCTATCATTTACAAGGACCAAGATACTTTAAAACTTAATGTTGATGGTACAATTGATATTGGTCGAAATCCCGTTGCCCATTTCAATTCAAAGAAAGGAATCCAAATCATCACTGGTCAAGAAATACCATCGATCAAATCTTTCTACCGTATCGGAATTACCCATGTAATCGAGAATATTAATTAATTTTTAATTAATTAATCAAAAAATCAATCAAATTATAGGCGATGCCATGGTCATATAAAGAAACCGACTCGAATGGCGATATTTACTGGGCAGGATATTGTCCAGATCTTGCACAAAAACTCTCAGAGGTAATGCATTTCGATTATGAATTTGTTGAGCCGAAGACAGGATCTTTCGGTAAGAAACGTAATGGCGTTTTCGATGGTGTTATAGGAGATCTGGCTAGCGGTGTAAGTTTTCCTGAATTTTGTAGCTTGCAGAATTATTAAAATTTCTTTTTGTAGGACACTGATATGGCGATTACAGCTCTAACTATGACAGCAGATCGTGAAGAATTTGTTGATTTTGTACCGCCATATTTCGAACGAACTGGAATAACGATAGTGATGAGAAAGCCGGTCAAAAAGACGTCTTTATTCAGATTTATGACAGTATTGAAACTGGAAGTGTGGATGAGTATCGTTGGTGCTTTAATTGGAACAGGATTTTTGATATGGTTCTTGGATAAATATTCGCCTTATAGCGCTCGAAACAATCAAAAAGCTTACCCCTATCCTTGCCGGTATATTTACATCAGGCGTTCGACAAACAAATCATCTTAAAAATCGTAATTTTTAGCGAATTTACGTTGAAAGAAAGTTTTTGGTTTGCTTTAACATCATTCACTCCTCAAGGTGGTGGTGAAGCTCCGAAAGCTCTATCAGGACGGACTTTAGTAGCCGCTTATTGGCTTTTTGTCGTTTTGATGTTAGCAACGTTTACGGCAAATTTAGCGGCTTTTCTTACAGTAGAACGTATGCAGGTTAGTTTTTTAATTGTTTCCTTAAATAATAAATTCTATAAAGAAAATTATAGACACCAGTTCAGTCGTTGGAACAATTATCTAAACAATCACGAATTAATTACACAGTCGTTGAAGAATCCTCCACACATCTTTATTTTATAAATATGAAGAATGCCGAAGATACGCTCTACAGGTGAAGCAATGTTATTTTTTATTTTTTGTATGTATAATCAGAGTAAATAATTATATTTTTAATGGAAGGATGTGGAAAGAATTGGTTTTGAATGCTTCAACAGATGATACTCGGTATCGTGTCTGGGATTATCCAATACGCGAACAATACGGTCATATTCTAATTGCAATCAATGATTCAAATCCTTTGCCGAACGCATCAGAAGGCTTCCGTATTGTTAATGAACGTACAGATGCTGACTTTGCATTTATCCATGATTCATCAGAAATTAAATATGAAATGACCCGTAATTGTAATTTAACAGAAGTTGGTGAAATATTTGGTGAAAGACCTTATGCGATTGCCGTACAACAAGGCAGTCATCTTCAAGATGAACTAAGCAGAACGTAATTCTAAAAAAAATATATATACACGTCACAATGTAAAGAATGTTGATTTTCAGAATAATGATTTTGCAAAACGATCGATATTTTGCTGATCTTAAAGCGAAACATTGGAATAATTCAGCAAAGGGTGAATGCCCCAGTACAGATGATAATGAAGGCATAACACTTGAAAGTTTAGGTGGATTTTACATAATAAATGTTGTAATTGATAAAAATGAAAGCGTTTCAATTGTTTTAGGTGGTGTTTTTATTGCAACTCTATTCGGTTTAGCATTAGCTATGCTTACATTAGTTGGTGAAGTGTTTTATTATCGTCGCAAACGTAAAATTGGTAGTTCCACTAAAAACCAGCATAAAATGGTCAAACCAAAAGATGATAATCAACTAGTAACTATCGGCGATGAATTTAAACCTGTTAATTATCGTGATAAGAATATATCTGAATTAGCCCATATTACACTATTTCCACGTTCTAGAAATAAAATGACACTTATCAATTGAATATGTTTCGTGGGTATATTTATTAGAAATAGTGGAAATTGTAGAAATTTTCGTTAATGTAATTAGAATCTCTCACAATAAAATCATCAATGTCTTTTTGATATTTTTTCAAATTTCCCTCATACTTGCGACACTAGCGCCATTTCGATAAATTAACCATCTACATTACCGATAGTCTTAAGATGGCCGATGATAATAATAAAGAACTGGAGGCGTCAATAGAAACAATGCGGAAAAAATCAGAAAGTGATAATAAACCAACACAATCTCATGATGAAGATAATGAAAGCGTTGAAGAACAACCATTTGATATTGGTGAACATTATCTAGTGCAACGTTCTGATGAATCTTGGCGTAATCCAATTACATAACCTCAATGTTTTGTTTGTATACTTAAGGTTTCGTTAATTCCAGATCCGGCTGAAATTATTCAAACAAGATTCAATGAAAACGAACGACAATATGAATATTATGTGCATTATGAAGGCTACAATCGGCGATTAGATGAATGGGTAATTTGAATACTTGATGTAGAAGTGCCTAGGACACCTGTTTCTCTATTTGTATGTTGATAATTTTAGGTACCAAGAGGACGGATAATGTCATCCAGATTCAACTTAACTGAAAATGGACAGAAACTACCGGATAAAATATGGAAAGAACGACCAGTTGTTACCGATTTATTAAGTGATAGTTCGGATCGTAAAATCACAAGAAATCAGAAACGAAGACATGATGAAATCAATCATATTCAAAAAACGTATAATATTATTGATTACATTTTCAATCATTCATCGTTGATTTCAATTTAATTATTCAGTTATGCAGAAATGGATCCAACAACGGCAGCTTTAGAGAAAGAACACGAACAAATAACAAAAGTTAAATATATCGATCGTATTCAAATCGGACGTTTTGAGATTGACACTTGGTATTTTAGTCCATATCCAGAAGAATATGGCAGACAGAGTAAATTATGGATTTGTGAATATTGTTTGAAATACATGAGATTAGAGAAAAGTTACAGATACCATATGGTACGATTAGTCAAATCAATTTATTAAATTAATATAATAATCGTATTTATTTATTTTTCAAAATTAGAGTGAATGTACATGGCGCCAGCCTGTCGGTAAAGAGATCTACCGAAAAGGCACCTTATCAGTTTATGAAGTTGATGGAAAAGACCACAAAATCTATTGTCAGAATCTCTGTTTATTAGCGAAACTATTTTTAGATCATAAAACATTATATTTTGATGTTGAACCATTTCTATTCTATATTTTATGTGAAGTTGATAAACAGGGGGCACATATTGTTGGTTATTTTTCAAAAGAAAAAGAATCACCAGATGGTAATAATGTTGCATGTATCTTAACATTGCCACCATATCAACGACAGGGTTATGGTAAATTATTGATAGCATTCAGTTATGAATTATCACGTCTAGAAGGTACTGTTGGTAGTCCAGAACAGCCATTAAGCGATTTGGGTAAATTGAGTTATCGCAGTTATTGGACATGGGTGTTATTGGAGATTTTACGGGATTTCCGTGGTACCTTATCGATCAAAGATTTAAGGTAGATTTGTTTGTTTTCTCCCATTTAAAAGGCAAATTCTAAATAGATTCTTTATAGTCAAATGACGAGTATTACCCAGACTGATATTATTTCAACTTTACAAAGTATGAATATGGTGAAATATTGGAAGGGGCAACATGTAATTTGTGTTACACCTAAATTAGTTGAAGAGCATATAAGATCAAGTCAGTATAAACGGCCTAGATTGTGTGTGGATAGTTCAGCATTACGTTGGACACCAAGACGGCATACCAACAATAAAATAGGGAAAAAATAGTTTTCTGTTTTCTCAAAAACAAATTTTTGTGATATTTCATTTATTTTGATTTAGGTAGCTTATAGGTGTTTTTAACAATAAAATTTCATTTCTACTTACGTTATTCGATTGTGTTTAATTACAGATTCGCAATTTCTCTTGTTTCTGTCTCTTTTTATTATATTTTGAACTAATATATAGCTATCTCTCTTGCCTATCAGATTTGGTTTCGAGTTGAGTACGAGCACGAGTAGAAGTGGTAGCCGAAGAAAAATGGGTATTTACTAAATAGAAGGACACGTCAGCGGGAAATTTTGTTTTTTTGGTCATTTCGTTGATTACGACTTTATTTTTATTTCTTGTGTGATAAGCTAAATTGGAAAATTTTACGATTTTAACGGAGCATATTTGACAGGTAAGGTTATGTGACGTGTTACTACTAACATGTTTATTAACAGTAATCTGAATATTTTAGCGTAAAGACAGTGCAATTCTCCTAAAATGGCTTTTTTACCGCTATCCTTTCTGTTATTGATCCTATTTCAAACAATCACTGCACCGCCAATTACCCAAAACAAAGAAAAACCACCGGATGATGAGAGCGATATTGGTGGCTTAGAAGACTACATGGAATATCATCGTTATTTAAAAGAAGTCGTAAATGCATTAGAATCGGATTCAGAATTTCGTGGGAAATTAGAAAAGGCCGAAGAATCTGATATACGTTCAGGGAAAATCGCTGAAGAATTAGAATTTGTATCGCATCATGTACGTACACGTTTAGATGAAATTAAACGTGTTGAATTGAATCGTTTAAAAGAATTAATACAGAAACAGCGGCAATTAACGAATGGTGATTATAATAATTTAGAAGATCCAAATCATGGACATTTGGATCATGCAAATCCGCACACATTTGAAATTGAAGATTTAAAGAAATTAATTGCTAAAACAACAGAAGATCTAGCTGCAGTTGATCGACGTAGACGTGAAGAATTCAAACAGTACGAATTACAGAAAGAATTCGAGAAACAAATGAAATTAAATCACACGAATGGTGATGAACGAGAGAAATTAGAAAATGAATTTAAAGTAAGTTTGAACGAATTTTCAATTTACTGTGAATTGATATTGAAATTTTTTGTAGCAACGCGAAGAGAAACATAAGAAACATGGCAAGTTACATGAGCCAGGCCATAAGGCTCAATTAGAAGAAGTATGGCAAGAACAAGATAAAATGCCACAAGAATTTGATCCGAAAATGTTCTTTATGATACACGATCTTGATTCGAACGGTTTATGGGATCAAGATGAAGTTAAAGCTTTATTTGTCAAAGAATTATCGAAAATGTATAAAGCAGGTGAACCAGAAGACGATATGAGAGAACGTGCTGAAGAGATGGAACGTATGCGCGAAACTGTGTTTAAAGAAGTCGATTTAAATCGTGATGGTTTTATTGATTATGACGAATTTCTAGAACAAACAAAACGTAGTAATTTCCAACAAGATCATGGCTGGCAAGGTTTGGATGAGAACAGACCATATACAGATGAAGAATTAGAAGAGTATATACGTCAACATGAGATGCAGCAAGCGCAATTTGCTGCCACACAAGGACAACATCCACCAAATGTCCAATATCAGGTTCCACCGAATTATGCTGTACCACAAGCACAATATCATGGTGGACAAGTACCACAACAACCACAGTATAATCCCGGACAAGTACCACAACAACCACACTATAATCCCGGACAAGTACCACAACAACATTATGGGCATCCCGAACAAGTTCCACAGGGCGTTGGACAACCGCCACAGCAGTACCATAGACAAATACCACAAGGACAATTCCAACCTGGGCAAGTTCCGCAAAATCCTCCACAACCAATATCGGTAAGTGATGTCATTTAGAAATTGGATAGGCGATATATTAAATGAGTTTAGGGTAATTTGAATACCAATGAAATTTATCAACAACAACAGCAACACCACCAACCGCTACCACAACAACATCAGCAACCACCACAACAACATCAGCAACCACCACAACATCAGCAACCACCACAACAACAACCTAATGTGCAATATAATCAAGCAAATGTTGAACAAAATCAACCTCAACCTCCACAAGCAGCTGTAGCATCCCCAAATCAAAATATAAATACTCAAAATCAGATTAAAGTGAATCAAGTTTAATTTATATATAACTTAATTTAGTTTAGTTTTATTTTGAAATCGATAATCTTTTGCATTTATTCTCATTTCAATTTATTTTTATTGTTAATATAATCATTACTGTTTCAGAAACAATAAAATGTTGATGACTGAATTGGCTTCTTTTATTTTGTATGAATTCTTAATTGGAAACTAGTTTCTAATAGAGGATTACATATAGAGTTTGATATTATTGTAATAATGAATTAGTTTTTATTTTCACTGAAATTACACTTACCAAGCTAACAGCATTTTAAACATATTACAATGTGTGTTAAAATATAATACATATGAACAATCGCACCAAGCCAAGATCTTCCTACTATTAAATTTCAAAAAAGTTCCTTTTTACAATTAAACTCTAGCTCTAATACATAAAAACAAGTAGACTAAACTGGAACAATTCAACGAATATTAAAAAATATATCAATTTGTATCAGCTAAAAAATATAATACCAAAGACAACAATAGATGAAAAAGAAAATCAGCACCACCACACTAATATACGTGACTGTTTCTAGTCTAGAATGATTGATTATTTTCCATTTTTTAATTTATTATTGTTTTCAAACATAAAAAATGCAAATTGTCACGTTTTAATCTAAGGTGATTTATTTAATCTCTGGATAATTAACAAACCCTGGCAAGTGCTTCATACTATAACTATAACAATTATAAAATGACTCAACTATTACCACAAATACTAAGTGAAAGAAACGAAACAATCGTAATTTTAAATGAAGAACAAATGCAAGAAAATGATCGCGCAACTTTCCGAAATCATTTTGAGAAAATCACAACAGAAAAACGTTTGGATAATAATGATGAGAAAATTTTAGAAAAAGAATTGTTTAAAGTTGGAAAGTTGTATAACAATACTCTGTGTATACGGAGATTGTCCAATTTTGTTTATTTACAATCGATTTTAATACAAAAAAAAACAACAACTGGAAACACGAAACTACTGACGATTGATTTTTCAATTTTAATTTTGGTGGTTATTATTTTTGGACAATCCATCATGTATACAACACAACCAATAAGGCATGAAACATTTCCAAGATCGCTAGTGGTAAGTAAACTTGCCATATATGGGATATATTTTCAAGTTTATTCAAAAAAAAAAATGCACAAAACAAAATTTGAAATAGCCCTTCAAATATCTAAAAGGTTGAAATAAAAAAAAACATCAAATACAGCAACTTATTGTTTGTTAAAAACATAAATAGGCCAACCAATTTTTAAAGATTCTGTTTTAACTAAATCATGAGACAGTTACTTATTAGCCCAAAGCAGACAAACAACTTAAGAACAGTACACACTTAACGTATGCACAAAAATTTTGTTTATTTTACAATTTAATAATTATAATGTATAGCTTGATTTTTGTAAATATACAATATATGTATTAGAGATTTTATTATTATTATTGTTTTAATATTTTTTTGGGCATGGTATTTATTAATTTATTTATTTGATTTTTTGAAACGACCACACGCTGCTCTAGAATTAATAATTTTTATTTTTTATATATTTGAATTAAGTCTTTTACAGACATGTTGTCTCAGAGCACAAATTTACCCAATAATATACCTAAAAAGCCCAAAACTATCGCCAATGCTAAATATATAATTGGTATATTTTGTTCGGGTGCTGGTGGTGCATATCGATTTGGTTGTTGTACACGTGCACCAGCTGCCATTTTCAATTGGATTAACTCCTCTTTGAGTCGGAGATTTTCTTGTCTTAATGAACTTTCCTCTTCTCGGAGCTGTTGCACCTGCAAAATGGGCATCTAAAATTAATTTCGACATTTTAAAAGTGTTTTTTTTTATAAACAAATGAATAATAACACAGATAACTTGCCTCGGATTTAAATTTAATTAAATTGGCCTCCATATTTCTTTTTTGACAATGCGTGTTATTGTTAATTTGACAAAAACCAAAAACAATTGAATAAAAATAGCGTAATTAACAAAAACAAAAATGAACCTGTAAACTTTCCGTAACATCAGTGTATTATTATGTAAATTATAATTCGACTTTCAGGCGACATGCAAAATAATCTAAGAAATTGAAAATAAACAAACGAGAATTTTGTAAAAATATAATTCATTCATGATGAAATTAAGTATTGAAGAAATTAAAATGTTGAATAAATAGCAATATCTCTTTTTATTCGAATTACGGTTCCAACATTAACGACCGAACGAAGAATTTTCAAAAAGAAAAGCAAATTTCACTCGAGTTAATTAATAAATAAAAATCAGTTGGACATGTTCTAGATTCACTCGATAGCGCACTGTGTAACGTAAAAAATAAAGCAATAGTGGTTAATAATTAAATGAATTCACAAATACAAAGAACTACATTTCCCAACCTAGGCTGATAAAGTTATCCTTGTACTGGTTGCTTATATTTTGAAGGAAGGCGAAAGAGAGTGGATGTTTCAATTACCTCTTCAGCTGCCTTTTGTAATTCAGGTGGAGCAGTATTTACAAAACTAGTGACTGTAGTTGCTGTTGTTGTTGTTGATGGTTGTTCAATTGGTTGTGTTTCATTTTGATCAGCCGGCATTTCAAATACACATTTCAATTTAGAATCCATCAAATCTTCTGGATTAATCTCTTTCCATAATTTATCCAAGTTAAATTCACCATCTGGTGCAAATAATGTTTGTACCATAAACTTGTGTTTATTTTTCTCTTTTGGATCGAATACAAACGGTTGTAAGCTTACTAAAATTTTCAACACACACAAAACAAAAAAAAAAGTAAATTATCATCGTTGTTGTTGTTTTTTTTCCTTTAAATACAATAAAATAAATAAAAAACTTTACTTGCTATTTCGATGGAAGAACCTGGTTCTAAAACACCAGAATTAGGACGTACACAATACTTCTTTGGGGCTGTTGTTTTAATTTTAAATAAAACTTTTCTATCCGATGGATTAGTCAATTTCATATAGGATGTGACAGGGGCATTAAATGGTCCTGTAAAATAATAATAATAATAATATTAACCAAAACAAATATAAATCATTCGAATTTTATTTGTGTTTCTTTTAGAACGTTTTAAACACGGAATAATGAATCCTTAATTTATCAATTTTTTTGTATGTATGTGTGGAAAATATTGATTATTTGTTATGTAGTACATAGGGGGGGTGAGTATAGGTGTTTTTAATTCTCGTAATCTTCTATATTATTACAATTCTGTTATCTAATTGTAAAGTGACGTCAATAATTATAAAAATTATGCAAAGGTAAATTAGTGAATTATAAATAATTTTATTATTAGAGATATCAAGTTTCTTTTACAATTATAAAATTCAGAGAATGTTTAATTATTCATACATAGATAGAGCAAATTATGTGATATAAAATAAATGAGAAATTCTAAAGATGTTTATGTTTCTTTCAAATTTAACGATTCTCATCATTTTTACATATATTTAGACATAAACCTTGTACTTCATTCCTAATTCCAATTTAATTAATTATAAACACTTGCAAACGTACGTATTATTAATACATTAAAAATGTTTTAAATTTTCATGTTCTGACAAAATTGCTTGATAATTCTATTGGAATCATCGTCATTATTCAATACGATATGAATATGGATTATCTGGAATTGGAGATGGTGTAATATAGGGAAGTATGCTATCATATAGAATGTTTGGCAGTAGGATTTGCAATAATTATAGAAAATTATCGGCCGGCTTCTGGATAACTACAAAAATCTACGTCAAAAATATCTTGAAATAGATCCCAACTGGCGCTCTTGCATCCGTTTCATTTCTAACCACATTTTTCTCTATATTTGTTTATTAGAACTGAACAATTTAAATAAAACATTCGTTATGTGAAAATATCAAATCGGTCGTATTTAACAAATGGAATTCCAAATAATTCTTACCGCGAAATTGGAGCTCATTTTGGGGTATAATCTCGACGACCTGTTCAGGCTTTGCCATATTGTTCTCGTATTAATTTAAAAACAAAACACTTATTATCACCAAAATTTTGTTTATTATAATCTCTAATATTAATTAATGTTTTTTTATTTTGTTGATTAAAACTATTCCTCTATAATTTATATTTGAAATAAAATTTCACGTATTTCACAATGACATATCCCGGTTATGCTGCACTTTCTGACACTTAAAGAGCATGCGTATGTAAGATGGCTGCCACTCATCGTCAGACTTTTGTAGACAAAAAAAAACACGGTGACATCATCCGGCCTATCAACGAACATTATTCAAACGGCAGTACAGACGGTTGACTGCTAGAGGGCGACAGTATTTGCTATGGCCACTAAAGCGGTCCACAGACAGCCAGTTTTGCTCTCGGTATGGGTAGTCGTTATATTGACAAATTTAGCGGCCAGAAAAGTGAAATTAATAACAAGACAGAGAGAATATACTCCCTCAAATCCATGACATTTATATGAGCAATACAGATTCTTGATGATATTTTAACAGTTCATTAATGCTACTTGTTGGGAATTGTGTCGGAAAATTCACAAGTTTTTGTCCAATTAGGTGGTTTCGAAATTGTCAACTGTGCTTCTCGCATTCCTTGCAAATCATGAGATATCCAAATCGACAAGAACTGGTACAAGTCGCTTGAAATTCTGTTTACATTGTCAAGTTCAACAAGAAATAAATGAATTTTCTAGTTTATGTTTATTGTAAACCGTAATTTAAGTCGTACAATGAAAATTTCAAATTTAAACACATTAGATGAGTGTGAGCCATCGGTCGATGATTGATTCTTACGGATATATGTGGCAATGCTGCCTAAGTTATGCAACACAATATGCAGTATAACTTTTGAAATTTGAGGTTGTGTTAAACAAGTGTACATTATTTTATTTTCTTTAAAAGTGTAAAGTGAAAAGTGTTGAATTGAAGCAAAATATATGTGATTTTAGAAGTATTTATTTGTTCGAGTTGAAGTTAATTAGGAATATGTGTTATTACAATCGACTGTTTGAAATATCTTTCATGGGGCCTCTTCGTCTAGGTAAGTACCTAGATTCGTTTTCAATAATTTTGGGATTTTTTTGCAATGTAAAATTTTGTTTCAAAGAGGCTTTATAAATATCTATCAAAAAGCCATTATATTAAAGTTCCACATTTACGTAACTTGCCGTAGGCAATCAAAGTCTCATAAGCTGTAGTTGCGTTCAAACATTTCTAAAATCTACCTTGAGTTAATTGAACATAAGGTTCATTTTACGTCGATATATACTCGGTGAATTTAAGCTGATTCGAAAAACGTTCGACTTCAAGCAGCTTAACCCATGAAGGATCTTGGTAATCGAGGGTATTCACTGTGCTTTTTTCCTACTACGTTAAAATATCAAAAGAAATACTTTAAAATTCATAGCTAAGTTGACACAAAATAATGTTGCGCCACCATTTGATTGAATTTCCGGATAATATGACTAAAAGACCAGTGAAAGGTGGAATTTATTGCTTTTGAAAATGTTCACTTTAAACATTTCTACATAAGCTCAAACAAATGTTAGAAACGCTCTTTCTATTGATAATGAAATATCCAAACAAACCATGTGATTTATATGGTTCTCTCTAAGCAATGCATTTTATTCTTTATTTGAGAGAACAGGAACAGTCATTAGTTGATGAATCAGGACTGTTAGGACAATGAAACACTAAATCAATGTTCTGACATTCCAAATAATCGATTGTTTGAACTACCCTGTGCATTGTCATGGTGCGGTATGATTCGTTTTTTAACGTTGTCTTTCATAATTTCACAAATGACTTTTGGCAAACAAATTCTAATATTCCACTCAGGTTTATTTGTTGTTCGTTCCTCTGAAGGTACAGTAGGATTTTATTCAATTGTTTTGATTAATTTAGTATTATTGTGTTTGATCTATTAAACATCCTGCCTGTATGTATGTAAGTGAAAGAGATCAATGTTTTTCCTTATTCAAGGGCACTAATTCATCCAATCTTATCGAATTCAACAGCTTGTTTTCGTTTGATTTGCATTTTATTAGTTGTGAAATATGCTAAATCTGTTGTAAACGATCTTTTCAAAGAAATGTAACGAGAATTGATTCATTTCGGACGTGCCCAGGCAAGATGTTTTTTTTGAAAAAAATACTTAAAGCGACTTGTTGATCTTTAACTTTTTGCACGCATAGAAAGGTTCTCTTTCAATTTTTTTGGACTGACAGCTTTCAACTTTAGTTAATTACATTATAAAATCCGATTAAAAAGAAATATGAGATACCAAATTCACAGTATTTTTGACTTTTTGACTTTTTATTTTAATTTAAAGATTATTTTGTTGTTTTTGCTGTTTTTCATAGACGATATATCCTTAATGCATTAACTAATTAGAATTGTTCTCGATCGAGATTATATTGATTATGATTTATGAACGAACCACATTACCAATTGAAAAATTATTTGACGTAGATACGTATGATAAGAAATGGTGATATATTTTATTATGTCATAGGCAGTAAAAATATAATTTAATATTTCAGTAATATCGAGATTACTAAATACAATTAATTTTCTCCACAAAAAAAATATAAATGAAAAAATTAATGAAAATATCAAATATCTCGGATTTGACGTACTACAAATAAGCGATATAACTATCTTCTTTCATTCTTCTCATTATTTTCCAATTTTCCAGTCTGTTGTTGTTATTTCATGCTTTATTGCACACTCCACTGCACAATCATGACGAATATATTAGAATAATTCGAGATGTAAATTATTAATAGAAAGTTGTATACAATGTCTGTTTGACAAGATGCGATTTTCACATCCGGACAATCGAGCTTGAGATGGTTGTATAGTTGTATTATGTATATAAGGGGAAACTTATGTTATCTTCCATGTTTTGCTACTTTGTTTACTAATCAAACTATATAATACAAGATGAATAAGCCCCATTGAAGCAAAGGGTATTGCATACCCAATCTTGATATAATAGGTACAACATCTTACTTATATCGAGCAATATTGAGATTAACATATTCAAGATGATAGTACAAAATCAAATAATATCGATCTATTCTTAAAGTGAAAATACGTTTTCTTAGCGAATCAAATGGAAATTCATTCTTCTCGAGTGGTGAATAACTGGCCTAGCCTACTCGGAAACTACAGATTGTCGAAGTAATATTGTTGAAAAAGTAATTCAAATCCTTTAGGATTTTTCATTTCTCAAACTGTAAACCACAATTACCAACTCGTTTGACATGCATTTTCCACCTTTCAATGATTTTGAAAAGTGTACTATAGAAAACATGTGCTTATTAAATTTTATTTTTATCGTTTATACAATACCACCGTGTTTTGTCGATGCGTATAAGCTAAGTGAGTAGTTGTTGTTTAATTCAGAAACAAAATTAATGAAATTACATCTATTTCTATTGGTTATAAATTTTTAATAACAGTAAATTACCGGTCTTATTGTTTGATTTCGCTTTGTTGTTCAAAGACGCCAACATACAAATATTGCAGCAACGGCTCTCTCTATAAATAATTGAAACAGTAACGTATATACGTATTTCGTTTCTACAATATGCTGTTATTCGAATTTCCAGTTAAATTATTGTCAAGAACATCGTTAAATATTAAAATTATCTTGTCAACATAGTCCATCAAACAAAAATCGGTTAAACCATCTTTATATTTCATAAAGTTAGAATTTGTTATTTTCTATATAAATATCTTTTGAAAGTTTTCTTATTCTTAAGGGATATGCTTTTTCGTTTTTTCGTTCTATCGACAATTTTACTTAGCAAATAACTTTAACAATATTTGACATATATGTATAGGTGTTTTGTTAGAATGGGTGGTAACATATTTTTTTTCTGGTATTTGTTGAAAAAGCTTCAATAAGCTCGTAAATAATTCAAATCATTCAATGTTCAATGTGTGAATATGGCACGGTATCATATGTTTTATTAATAATAATGCGAATGTTTAAAGTAATTGAAATTGAAATGTTTAACACTGTCATCTGTGTCTCTCTAATAAATGTTTTTGTCTATGCAGTGGTATTAGTCTAATTAAATTAGACTTATACAACTGTCTTTTGTATTCATTTATTACTAATTGTAAGTTGAATTATATTTAGATGATGTGGTTTAATAAGAATGTTGTAGATTCGACGTTATTCGAATTAGACTTTAGTTTAATCAAATTTTGGCAACACTAATGATGAATATAATCGATTATGGCAACTATCCAAACAACAAAATCTTCTTTGACCGTTCCCTTATATCTGTTTGATTTGCTTCAGATTGATAGGCTACACAGGTAGCTTGACACATTTTTTTCAAATATTCCAATTATAGTCAAATGCTTTGATTCATAGATATTATTTTTTGTTCATTTCAAAACATTTGTTATATAACTCCAAATTTGGTTCATTTCCTATTTCTGGTACTTAATTACCTTTGGGGATGTGTACTGGCGTGATGCAGGTGGTTAATTTTGGGTTCTGCCGCAGACAGGATGAATAGACGATACGTTTTCTGTATAGATGAGATGCGCTCTAGTGTGCTGCAGTACGATCTCCCATCATAATGGTTCAGGTGGTCCGCAGTGGGCGGCGCCTGCGCCCTCTTATGCGTGCCCCGTGCCACCAAAGTCCAGGACCTCAGTATACAATACGCGTCGCGACGCGTCTAGCCCCTTCAATATCTCTCTACACTGTAAAGCTCTCGATGTTCATGTGTAGGTGTATAAGTGTGGTGGTGTGTTGACAATAACCCCACGCCGTCAACTCTATTCGTATCGGTGGATTTGTAAAACTTGCACCTGTTGGAATACCAACCAAAAATGACTAATTTGAATTTATTGTTAATGATGGGGTTGAATTGGACGCCTGGGGTGGCTCAATATATTATTAGTATCATTAATAACCAATCGAAGAGGAAATACTATAAACACCAGGAAGTAATAGATGCGCGCGATTAATGGTCAATCGAGAACTTACATTTAAGGAGGGAGGGCAATATTTTAAATTTTTTCAAATCTTTGCTCAAATATAAATTTTAATTAGGTAGTATTGTAAATGAATAGGTAATTAATTTGTCAAGAGTTTTTGCTACTTTTTATCCAATTAACTTCCATTTTTAAATAGTTTATAGTAATTGTAAATAGGCTTCGAAATTTTTTCCATTAATAACAATAATTGATCGAATTTATTAAGAAAAATAATTCCAAAAACAAATACAACAATATTTATCATTATTAACTGTAGTTAGTACGTTTACAGACACTCTTGAATCGATTTGATAACAAGTGGTTAAATTTTAGTGGTGACATAAAATATGTTGATGATGATGATATGTACCATCATTCATCGTGTGTTGTGACTGCCTTTGGTGATTTGTTTGCAAATTTGTGCTTCTTTTTGCCTTCTTGTTCTTCTGATAATAGAGAGTACCCTTCGGGGTAATGTTGGTCAGCAAACATGACGATGTGGCAGAGTGGGATGGGGGGTCCTGGCGGCAAGAACAATGCCTGGATGAAATTGATGGGTATTGTCCACAAACGACATCATGATTCTGGTGGAACCTCAGCTGATCGTGGCCTTAGCCAGTAAGTTTATAGATATCAAAATTTAACATAGAAAGCATTATCAATCAAAACACAAATTCATCTGATTATAAATTGTAGATAAAGGGTTAATAACCTCGCATATGAAATTATAATAAGTTTCTATTTGAAATAAACGGATATTTTAAAAAATATTGCAGCACTCATCGAATCTTTAATAAACTCTATTTTATCTTTTTAACAAGAATTTTACTCAGTTAATTACTGGGTAATTTCAACTTTAAACAATATGAGAAGATTCTAATCTTTATGATACGCTTAATATAAAATGTATTTGAAAAAAGTCGATACAAAATTATAAACATTATATGACAAACTAAAAATTCTGCGATAAAAAGCGTTCATTTTAAACGAAACGATTTAGTAAGTATTTCCACATTAAGTTTATAGACAAAAAAAATCTTGTTTTTTTTCACTGCGAATTAAATAATTTTTTTGCTATTCCGTGACTTTAATGTGTGAATATATTATTTCTAGTTATTTGAAAATGAACCTTGAAAATGACCTGTAATTTTTATTATAACAAAATCAAAACAAATTCAATTCAAAAATGAAATCTGCATTGAAATAACATGATCGATGTTTTGGATATCATTTAAATTTAGTTAGATAGGAAACTTTCTTTGCATCTTATTTACTTAATTCGCTCGGCAGCTGTAAAAATACAGATCAACGTTCTTAAAATCGAATCAATTTATAAGAAGTATTTTGTTTTTGTTCGTTTATTTCCATGGAGATTAATCAGTTTATTCAGTAGTTCACAATCTTAATTTAAGCCCCTGTTGTGATTGACAATACGCTCAATATTAATGTTACAAACATCAATAAAATTAAGGAGACCAAGCGCATTAATCCATTGATTATATCCAACATATAAATTAAACTTTGAATACGATTGTTATAAGTCTCATATTAGAATTATAAATATTTCGATAAATTTATGAAGCAAATTTAATAGACTAGATACTTGACATTTGCAAAACAATCACTCTTGTTTATTTATGCCTTGAATTCAATTTATCTTTGTATATGTGATAAAATAAGTTCTTTTGGGGGTGATTTTCGTGTGTCCCTAGTGGAAAACATGCCTAGATTTTGGACCATAGTAACCTTTAGTAAAATTGTCTTTGTTTTTCCTTGATTCTCTGATATTTTACATTAGGGACACGTTTCGTTACAATACAGTGAAATAATATATCGAATATACATACATACATGATATATGTTTAATGCCTGTTATAGGGATTTATAGGTCAATTTACACATCATTCTTGGATCAATAAATATTGTAAAATTCACACTTCACAATTCTTATTTTAACATTTTGATTGTGACTATTCTTGAACAAGCACTGAATATCTAAATCATTGTAAATAACAATTATTTTATGTTGTAATACAACAAATTTTGGGTCTTGTTTTGATTTATTATCTGTCAAAATACAAAGCATTTATACAAATTGAACTAACACACCTCATCTGTGTGAATACTGATAAGATGTACAATGTACTGTTGTTAGAGTTTAGAATATGTCAAAACTGTAAAAGGACGACATTTTGTTTGATGATGACAACATGAAAGACTTAAATAATAAGAGATATATTAAAAAGATGTGAGAGATCAATCAGATATTTTCAGTGAAGTCAAAATTGTAGATGTAAAACCACATTTCCATCGTAAAATTAAAATGTTTTTACACTTTATCCATTTATTATGTTCTTATTTTCTAATTAAAAATTTTGATTCGATCCAATGTAATTCCATGTTCTTAACAGTTCATTTTCTCAATGCTGTAATATTAGGCACTTTTGATTGATTCCTTATTTGAAAATTCAATTAATTCTGATGAGATTTTTATTAAATTTCATGCAACGACGACTGCATTCGTTTTCATTCAACATCCTTTAACACTCATGTTATGTTTTATTTCAACAGTCGTTTAATTTTCCAGAATCGTTTTTCGTATCGTTTGATCACAATTGTCAAAGGAAACCTACCTTATATTTCTTCTGTACTTGTTTGTAGTGATTCAATGTATATTGGAAAATTTCACGGTGATTGTTAAACGAATTTTTGGGATAGATGTAAAATAAAATGAAAAGCACATTGTTTGTTGATGGGAGAGAATAGTAAGGGTTGGTAGATAGATGAAAACTACTGTCATTATCATATAATGAAAACAAATTATAAAATAGAATAATTAATCAAATGCATCATTACTATTTTAATTAAGTTTCAATATTTCCACTAAAAACAATAACAATAAAATCTAACAAAATGCAATGAAATGAAATGAAAAGAATGGTAGTGGAATAAAATTAATTGATTGCGTGATTCAATTACCACCCCCACAACTTACTATCGTTTCATTATTTTTATCAATCCATACTTGTTATTTCAGTCCTCGAATATCTCATTTCTTTTAATTACTTTTTTCTATATTGTTTGTAATTCGAAATTAATAACGAAAATACATTACCAACTACTTGTATAACTTATTTGAAATAACGACAAAGTTATTTCAATTGAACTGTTGTTTTTAATTTGAAAGTAGTTACAGTTAAAGGACGGATGTGTTGAAAAAGGAGAAGGATGCACGTGCGTAATTTAATTTGACATCCTTATTCTTCCTTTTTCTTTTACATGAAGAGTATTAAATTGATTTCAAAGAGTTTGTCGATTTTTTCAAATTGTATTTACTTGAAATTGCATCTTTCAATTCTCTTTTTATTTCCTATTCATCCTTTATAATCAGTGTTCGTTCTGATCTATCTTCGTAAAGATTTCCGTAGATGAAGAAAACGTTTATCGTCTTATTGTTTTTCTTTTTAAGTAATATAAAATACATCAATTTCTATTACCTTTTAAAGATTGTTTTTTTTCTGTGCCTGTTTAAGATATCTAAATTGTTTTGTTGTGCTATTAAAAGTGTACCTATTTAGTTTTATTTATATTCAAGATAATTCACACGGTTTTAATAGTTGTATGGCTGTGAATATTCACTATTTCAACACAGTTATAAATCGAGCCGTTTATATTTATCAATATTACGTCTTCTTGAGTTTACGCATAAAACACTTTCTATATAAAATTGTAGTAAAGATATCGTTTACGATGAAAGTTAAAGTTGTGACGAGAATTTTAAAATGAAGATCGTTTTTATTTTGTCTAAGATTAATGTTAATATTTACAGCATATCCCCTATAATCTTTCAAATAACGTCATGATTTATGATCGTATAAATTGAACTGTAAAAATGAAATTGTATCCGGTAATAATAATATTGAAATAAATAAGCAATTATACTTTTGTTAAGTAGTTACCGTCCGTTCTAGAACAATAAAACTATCGTATTTCTAGAAATAAACAAAAACAGAAAACGGAGGAAAAATTGATAGTATGAAGTCGAAAATATTAGAATTAATTATAGTTGGTTCATGATGATTTGACAAGTCAAAGTTTCATTATTAGAATCAAACCACAAAACAGAATTCAGAGAATTGGTGGTGAATTGGCAGCTTGAACTTCCACTCAACCGGCAATAAATTGCTACCTGTTAAGATTTAAACCGTGAATTTAATCAATCTTGTCGCTTGACACACGTCTTAATTTTTCTTCCGTTAATCGATTATTATTGTTTTCTTCAATTAAAAGTCGCTTTTAACAAGTGATCTTTCGTTTAATCAAATTTCGAAAAACATTCTTGGCAAATGAAACTGTTTGAGGGAATATTGTAAAGTTTTACAGTATATAATAAAGTTGAAAGAATAATGTCGCTTTTGTGTAGTGTGCAATTGAAATTTCAGTAATAATCGGTTAATATTAAAACTGGGATATTTCAGCTATTTATACAACCCTCTATTTTATTTATAGTGTTTCTCTTTTTTGTCTAACTTTTCTTTAACTGTCTCTTGCAAAGATTAAAGTTTCTTACTAGGCGAATGACTTTTGTATACAAACATCCACAAATGTTTAATAATATATTTATAGTTGCTAAAAACAACTACTAGATACCAATTAATTCGTGGAGTTGCCATTAATCAATGTTAACAAGACAAGTTAGAATATTAAAAAGGATGCATGTGATGACGATAAAATAATCATATCTACTTTAAATTGATAATTATTGGTGCTTTTTGTATCCTATTTATTCGTCTTGCAAATTTTATGTGGTAATTTGCTTAATGAAACTGTTAGTGCTTTAAAATTATGTTTATTTAAATATTAAAATGTTTACATTTAGAGAAATTTTCATACGTTTGAATATAACGATATTTAACAACTGAAATAACTCCAAGTTATTATCTATCTCTAAATTGTAATAGTAACTCATCACAATTGTTTTTTTTCTATTGTACATATTTTCTCCATTAAAATAATAACAATATATTATGATATGTGGTAATTATACACGTTTATAAAATAATTCGCCAACAATTTCCGTTTTTATTCAAAAAAGATTGTGTTGTTGTTGTCTTGATCTCTTGTTCGTTTGGAAGTTGATTTCACTGAGATCCCGATGCTTTAGTGCCTTATAACTAAGGTCGCTTTGAAATATTCAACAGTTGCTTTTATCCACCATACGTACATTCTTCTATAAAGAAATACAAGTGTATTTAAAGAAAAAAAAGGTCTACTGTATAAGCCAAGCTGAATTTCATTTATAAATTATTTTCGTATTCCAAAAAATTAAATTCAAACAAATATGCTGAATATTTCAATGAAGATTTCATAAGGAACAGAAGAAGAAAAAATTTTCGATTCGTATTGAATCGGGACAATTTTATTTATATTTACATACCACCTACTGAAAACTAATCCTTTCCAAATTTTATAATACGAAAAAGATATTATTAACACTACACTAGCAAGGTGACGATATATTTAGAGATTGTAAAAAAAGAAGCACAAAACAAAGTAGTATTATTAATTTTATATATTTTTGTTGTGCCTCCGTCTGGCATTACTACTAGTATTCAAAATCGTTCGGTAACACTTTGATTGCAGTACAATTTAGTCCGACAAACAGTAGCGATTTTATACTGTTCACATTAGTTTAGCATCATTTGTCATTATTGTCTATTTTATGTGTCAAATTTGTTGATATATCAATCAAAATAATGCAAATTTTAACAATTGAAGTAGTGAATGTCAAAGGAGTCGAATATTTAGATTTTCGAATTCAAACATCCCAAATAGCAAGTGTTTTTTTTTACAAATATAATTATTTCTAAGTTTATCTTTATTTAGGAAATTTATAGATGTGCTCCAAAACTGCTTTCCTATCGGTCTGCAAATACGCGTGGAAAAGTGCAGTGATACAAATAGGTATTGCTTTATTAATTGAAAATTCATCTCTGATACCTTCACCTATACTTCATTTCATATAATACCGCAATGCACAAAATTGTAAATAGGACCGACACGATCATGCAGAATATCCCAATGAGAGACATCACAACGGTCACCGTGTTGATACTAAATGACTTTACTAATAACTAACTAACCTGCAGGCCTTTCTCTCTCTTTCTCTCACTCTACACACAAATCATAGCCGTGTTTAATTGGAGACTACTTAATATACTTAATAAATTTTCGTGTTATTAGTTAGAGTGATTATCATTTGCCATTAAAAAAATGATGTGTTAATGAGCTACAGAATTTTATATGAATCTGTTGATTAAGTTTTTAATTTTAATTAGGTAGAATTGAAATGGTAGGTTGATTAAAACGTTTACGTTTTGAAATTGTCTACTAAATTTTGTATATAAGATTTAAAGTAAATGGCCAATAGATAATGATTTATGAATTTAAAAGAAATATAAATAGAAATAATGTGATGAAGCTAGATAGAAAATTTGATCGTTGTGTTTCGAATAAACTTATTGGATTTCGAACAAATTTAATGTGTTTCTTGATAATTAAAGCGGAAATTAGAGAGAAATTTAGAGTAAATCAATGTCAATCCAACTGACTGCATTGCAATTTTGTAATTTAATGTAAAACTTATTAACTTTTAGTTATTTGTATGAGTTTAAAATTGACTGAATTGTTGCAATGCAGTAGAATCTCTTTGAATATCGGGTGTTGATATGCAATTGGGTAACCCGGCGCATCCACCATTTGTACATTCTTTCCTACCTCGATTTAATCAGGATTAATTTGATAAATTAATTTGCCTCCTGAGAAAAGTCGTATAATTCCCATTTTATTTCGTTGTTTATTCGAGAGAAAAACAACCTAAATCGTTATCAAACTTATTCACAATTTATCTCGTGTTATTACTGCTGACTTTGTAATAAACGATCTTTATGCCTCTACATTCAAAAAAAAACAACAACAAATAGTCTCATAAATCTGGAAAATAAATATCATGTTAATTACTTCCTTACCAACAACATTTTCAAAATATAGAACACGCCAAGTTTGTATCCGTCACTGTCGTGAAACGCAACGATATGCGTTCACACATCTTCTATTATTTATCTACATAATTCCATTGAACTCAGTTTAAAAACATGAGATAGACAATATAAAACAATAAATTTGTATCTCGACTACCATAAAATTGATGTTAAAATTTTTCATGGAATACACCTTTAACATATTGTTGGTATATTCCAACGAAATTTACAACGACAGCTTTATCAGTTTTGTTGTGGCTTGAATATGTGTAGTTTTGAATTGAATGGGTCATTTTGAAAGCCAAATTAACACATTTCAATTGACCCAAAAGAATGATATAATCATCATTTTGTTATATCGTAGATAATGGTTTTAGCGTGTTCATTCTTATTTTGTCTTCTAGTTGGTTATTTAGTTCTTGAATGTTGGCTTTTCCTGTTTTGTTTTTTTTTTGATAATTTATACCTATGCTACGAAAATTTCACGAATCAGAAATTGAAATTTAACGGTTTGTTTTGAAAGAATTTCACTGATTTATTGTAAGATATTGTGAGTTTTCATGGTGGAAGAACATAAGATACTTGACAGCAGTGGTTATATTCACTTGGAAATGACAATATTTCAAATAAACGATTGTAGAGACTTGCCAAGGTAGCTTCCTTTATTCCAGTTGTTGGATTTGTTTCCATTTTCATTCAGTCATATAATTGAGTATTTGTAGAATTTTCACAAATTTCCCACTGGCGTAAGTAACACTGAGTCATGGAGTGAAAAGCTGATATTTCAGCGACACTTGACAATAATAGCAGTATTTTACTAATGTTTTGTTGCGATAAATAAGAAAAGTGCCGAGTCCTATGTGTTGCAGTAATTGCTATTAAACTTTTTTATTAAATATAATAAATTGGAAAATATATATGGTTTTTATGGTTGAAATTTATTGTTAGTATATTGTAATGTAAATATTTTGATTAGTTTTATAAATATAATTCAACTTTTTATATTAGATTTATTGCACGATTAATAATCAAAACGTTGATAATATATTGTTCGTTATAATTCAATATTAGACAGTTAACTGATATTGGTCAGATTATTAAATCTCTGATTTGATATTCATCTGAATGTTAAACAGGTGTTTGTACTATGCAGAAACATTCCTAATAATAATTCTTCGTTCTCCATAATTATAATTCTAATTAATAAATACGAACATAATCCGCCCTTTCCTTGATTTACGATAAGCTAAATTCAATAAAAATAAAACTGATTAATAAAAACAAAAACTCTCTAACTACCAAAACTTAAGAAAACAAACAACCATTTTGTTGTTTGAATTTCTCGATGTAATTATCGTTGAACGAAACAATAACGATATTTATTAAATTATTTACTTAAAAATTGATTTTTGTGATTGTTCAAGTTTGCGTGTTTATCTTTTGATATAAACCAGTAACACGACAAAAATATAAATATGGTTGGAAAAGATGGTTAACAATAATGACTGAAAATCAGGACCGGCATAATGTACGATTGTTTTAATATTTTACTAATAAATAATCAATGGTACTGTTGGAAAAGCAACATACCACTTGAAAATTCAACGAAACTCTGACATGAAATAAATGCCAGTCTTTGTGTGGGTGATGGGTACCTATTTCCGGTATAATGTCGTATCGAATAGATGTGTGAAAAAAGTACAACATAGAGGCGCCTACAATTGATTTAATCCGAAATCTTCTACTTTACTTTGAACGACGTCGACATAAAAAAATTCCGGTGTAGTTGCGTGATATATCCTGGAAAATTATTTTCAGGCATTATTACAAATTACTTAGTTAAGCATTACTAATATTTATTTTGATACGTCGTATACAAGTATGGTGGTGTTTTTTTTTCGTTAGTAGTTTGTAACTCAAGATTCTTTAGTGCATTCCTGAGAATGCTATCGGTGTAATAATGTTTACCAGACGCCCTAGAGGGTCACACTTCACATTTTTCAAATCCTCTCAGGCATTTACAAACATAGCAAGAATAAGTAGAATTTTTCCTACTGTTCCTTTACTTATATTAAAAACACGAAGTTATCTATTCTGAACTATAGAACTAACTTGAGAGGGTGACATACCATAAAATTACTCCATACGTAGAGACTATTAAGTACAGAAACAGATTGTTCATCCGTAAAGAGAACTATGACTTTAGGGTATTTCTAGTGGAACATAACGTAAATTCACTTATATCTTTGTTCTATCCATCGAGACTACTATTGCGACAAATTTGTACGAATTATAAAATTTAATCCTACAGGTGATCGGTGAGTCAGTCAACTGTATTTACGGAAATTAAACTGGACACATTCATAGTGTTCAAACAGAATTTCTGTCGAAGCGCATTGATTTTATTGTATATTGAATATATTTTTAAAATCCTTCCATATCTTCCCCAAAATAGAATTAATTTAATTACAAATTAAATGAAAACACTATAATGTTTTCTATTTATTCTTATCACGTATATTTGTGAATTTCAACTCTTGTCTTTATCGAAACGTTATTCTATCTCACTGTTTATCATCATCAAGCGATAAAATGTCTGCGTGTATACTTCCTCTAATCTCTATCCGGAACTTTTCAATATGTTTCACCTCGCCCTCACTAAACTACCAAGATTAAAATAATTCACTGTATTTTCGTCTACATCAAAGCTATTTTGAATAACAAATAGCGATACACTATATAGTGATAAAGTCGTTTAAAAATAGAATACAATAACGATCAATTCATAATAGTGTTGAACTTTCTATACTAATTCATCAAAATTCTTCTCTAATTACTGTTGTTAGCAATGCTCGATTCAATTATACACTAAAAAGATAAACACTAATAATTTTGTAATTTATATTCAAAATTCCTTAGGGGTCACACTAGGAATTCCAAATATTTACCTGTGATCGCTATCTTGTACCTTTAACTTGTACAGATGCAATAAATTTCTACTGTATTTGTGTCGTTTCTCAACAGTATTCTATATAGTCGAATTCCGATTTCCATTAAATCTCTTGAGCTTTCTGCAACATACTTAAATACGAAACATATATTAAATATAGAATTTATACAAATTGTTCTTCAAGTTGTGCTTTGTTTTTGATTTGAAAAATCAATAATAATCTACCATGCACTAGTTTCAATTAAAATCGTTGTGACAGTTTTAAGTTTCGAAAGACAAATGTTCTACTATTGTATTTAAGAGTGTGTATATATATATATACAGGGGGAAACTGGTGATAGTTTAGAGCGAAGTCGAGGAACTTAGTCCTCATGATAATAAACATCTACTTCTCTGCAATTTCAAAAGATTGGAAGATTAATGGCAATGGAATGTTAGTTGAAATTACAACGGTTTTATCCATTCACGGTTATAAGATGGTATTGTAGTTACAGTCAAAGAAGGGAAGCATCTAACTTAAATGTAATGTAATTCTGTGTGATTTATGCGGTTGATAACAGCATATTTCTGGTAAAAATTGAATTAACTATCATTACATCCTTGAATAATTAAGTCAATCCACACGTTTTCCAATAAAAACATCATGCACAAGTCTCAATAAATCAATCCCGTATAAATATTGGGAGTGTGGTTTATGTATTTCCCCCCCCCTAATAGTAAAGAACTAAACGTTAAGATGTGGAAATTCTTTCGTCTCTTGAAAACGTTCATCCCAATTCATTATATTTATTGATCGACATATCGTTATTGCTTTTTCAGTGTATCGCGTATATATTCAGGAATTGTTCTACGGTAGAAATCCTCGAAAGTGCTTATATTATTTGGGAACGCAATTAGTGAGTCATTCAACATTTTCGGATATTCAATTCTCTTGTTTTATTTTGTATCTTCTTCGTGAATTAATTTCAACGTAATTTAGATGTTTAGTTTCGTACTTAATTACAACTTGACTATATGACACGCTTCTATCTGGTATATGGTTTCCCTTAGATTTTCTTTTATTTTTGACAATCATTTCTACTTTCAGAATATCAACAATTGATTACAATGATAAGCTTTACTAGAATTATGTTTATATCAATGAATGATTAATTACAAACTAATCGTTTTGGAAATGTGTATCTATTCAAGCAGAAAATAAATAAGTCTGCAGCTTATTTAGTTAAATTGTGCGAAAGTCTGAGAGTGAATAGATTAAGAATTAAACCAAACGAATAGATACGTACCAAGCATTAAACATGTCTGTATCAAACAACCTTTCTATTTTCTTAATTCTAATTAAATACTAAACAAGATCCATGCCATTAAAAAAGGGGAATGTGATTCAATGAATTCAAAACTTCTTAGCGGAAGTTTTTTTAAGAAAATTACAGTGGCATAAAAAATGGAATCAACATAAATTTCCAAAGATTAAACCACCTTAGATATGCGGATAACGTCGTCTTAAATTCTAACAATTTTCAAGATATACATGAAATGCCAAATGAGCAGAATGCACTATCAGGAAAAACAGGATTAGACATCATCTTGTACAAAACAGAAACGAAGAATATAAAATTAGACAATAACACCATTGAGTACCTATCTACATCAACAAATACATCTACTTAATAGAACAATTAGTGAATGGTGGAAAATTCAATGAAACAGCGGAAATAGACAGAACGGTCAGAATACTAATTGATAAAGAGATCCCTCTAAACCTAGGAAATAATGTTTAGGACTATGCGTACTTCCTGTTCTTATAAATACTTCCCAAAGAAAATAATGGAGAGATTTAGTGTATCCCAAAGACAAATGGAACACCAAATGCTGAACATATACCAGCAAATAAATTTTGTAGATGTTAAAAGAAGCACCAAACAAAATGGACATGGGCAGGTTACACAATGAGACAAACAGACGGCAGATGGAATACAGTAATTCAGGAATTGAGACCATGACTAAGCGGAAGATCACGAGTTAGACCATGAAACGTTCTGAAATTAACAGTGACAGAGGATGGGAAAAGGGAAGAGAGGCCTATAAAAGATCCGAATTAAGTTGAGAAGAAAGGCAAAAGCCAAAACAAATGAATATTGTTAGTATTAATGGTTGTGACAAGACATGCTCACAGGACAACGATTACAATTTTGCTAAATTGACAGATATTAGTTCTTATCGTTTCCGTATTCCGTATCTTCTTTTCAGATCAATAAGTGTACAGATTTTAGATTGGAAAATTCTCGTATTCTACATAATAAAATATAAAAGTTTATTGTAACACATACAAGCTCTAAATTTATCTTGTAGAAGAATCGAATTAAGCTTACATGATAGAGCTTCAAAGTTTTCATTAGGAACCAATAAATAAATAACTATAATCTTCTTATTGTATTCCAACTTTCTTGTTTAATTTTGCATTGAAGACATTGAGTTAAAAGTTTATGTGGTCGATGCAGTATCTGATAATTATTTGAATATTGCATGTTTTCATTTTAGATTTGATTAATATGAAAATTTCAATACAACGTTTTGTACAGGAAATGCTTGTGTTATCCATCCAGGTTTTCTTCTTGTTTTATCGTAAAACCGTAACGAGCTGTAGTATTTTTGAAGTGGATTATAGTCAGTTAACACTTTATCGTTGACCGTTGAATAACGCTCGAATTTCATTGAAATTTTTGATAAACTCCCAATAGTACATTGTTATTGTTTGATTATTCTTTGATTTTTCATTGATGGCCTGTTTACAATTGTAATTTGCAGTATTTCATTAATTTTGCGATTTTGTCGAACCAAAAACTCGATTATTTTCTTTTAAAACATATTCAGCAAATTATAATATCTTTTTAGAAAATTCCATTAATTTTATTAATGCATGTTTGAAACATTGTTTTGAAATGAGCAAAATTTAAAAGTTAATTTTCATATCAAAGGCATCTATAATAAATTGAAAACAACGCTCACGGATATACAACAAAGGTAAAGAGAATTTTTAAATTTGCAATAATGAGAAATGAAACCAATATCTATCCAGATGAATCCTACTCTAACTAAACCAATCTATTATTAAACACAAATCAACATCTACTGATATTTATGAATGGTATTATTATCTAGGGACGAGATTGATTCTTGCTTTACAACAAAACAGTAGAGAGCCTATTGCCCGGTTTCCTCTAAAACCACAATTGTATATTAGGGAATTTATGATCATATTACAGCTGACGCACTTATGCTACCATTGAATATTCAAACCTTAATTATGTCAATGTATTTAACTGAACATTTAAACAATTATGGTGAATTGTGTGGGGAACTAAAAATATATAAAAAAAAAACATTATTTTATAGTGCCGTAAATGTAGTTGAATACTTACAGCTCTACTGAATGATGAAAATAGTATTTCTCTCTTAATATTTGTTTTTTTGTATCTGAAACTTTATCGTTTACTGGTGCATGGAAGCAGAAAGGCGTCCACAAATCTGATTAATGAATACGTACTGAAACGATATAAAAAAAACTATGAAAATTTTCAAATTCGAGAGACATGCTGATATTCAATATTTGTTGATTTCACGCTCTAAAATATCACACAAAATTTAATTTAAATAGTAAAATGTAGACTTGTGAAATTCTATTCAAAAAAAAGAAGCAATATTAACTTGCAATCGATGGCGAAATCACTTTATTTCCTTTTAGAAATTGTGATTTAAATTAAAGAAATGCATAAACAAATCTAATGTGATTAAGAAAATTAAAAAAAAAACAGCTAAAGAAATTATTAAACTTGAACAAGACGATCTTTTATGAATCTCCAGCGATGAATTTTTGAATAGAACGGACGTACTAATAAATTTCCAACAATTTCCATAATTTTCCAACACAGTGCTGCTTCATAAATCAAATAAAACATAAGTACGAATAAATAAACTAATGCTATTTTTAAAATTGAAATCATGCTTTATTAACAAAGTCATTTAAATATTCATATTAAATGTACGTTATCATCGATTATTTTCATGTTGACAACTTTTCAGTTAACTATTCTGAAATATTTCGCCTGAAATTCATAGTTTGGCTTATTGGTGGGAAGATGTCGCACTATTGTTTTGAATTTATTTCAAAATACTAAAAGCTCACCCTGTCGGTGTTTCATGAAATTTACTTAATGTGAAGTAGTTGAAGTTTTCCAATAAATGGCGGTAAATTCGATTTGGGAATTCCAACGAATTTCAACTAGTTTCTAAATTTTCAATTACTCTAAGTGTATAACAATACGTTTAAACGCTGTTTATGTCTTATTGTTATTGTTATTATTAGTAACAACCGGCATCATCTAGATTCTAAGCGACGCGACTTGTTCTAATAATACATGAACTAGAAGCTATCACGGGATATACCCATAGTTATCAAGAAAAAGCCAATTAAACAACTGGAATTTCTCAAAATTGTTATCGTATGAAAATAAACAGTGATTTCTTTGATTGTAACAATATTAGATTGAATTATATAATGTGACGATTAAATATGTGGTGAAACCATATGTACGTTGTTTTTGTTTTTGAGCGTTCTTGTTTAGAAACTATCTTCATCAGAATGTCATGGCCTATATTAGTACAGCCCACCATCGTCGTCACCGTGAAAACACACCACCACCTTTATTCACAAGAAGGTAGGAAAGGTAAATATATTACCATTACGTAAAGCTAGGGGATTTCTTTTTTAATTTGTTAATATAAGACTCAAGGGAATTTCAAAAATGTCTTTTACAGCCTATTACAAAGTGAATTAGAATACTTTTTGTTAAAAGTTCCAACGGTGCCTTTTAATTAAAATAAAATAGAATGAATACTCGTAGCTTCTAGAACTGTTACAAATGTTCCTATATGAAATATAGTCAACGCAAATCCTTGTTTTCGGTTTTCATCAATTTTGTGAGAAAGACGATGCGAAGTACTTAAAGAGAATATTTGGATTGTCGCCAAATAGACAAGTGTGTCATTAGAATACCATTCATATTTTTATTCTAACATCATTCGCCAGCGTGTGTTGGCCATTTTTCAGACTCAACATTTTATTCAATTTTTGTATTGGTGCATCGCACCACGTTATTATTGTAAAATAGGTTCATATCATGCTATAATCGATAATACCCTACAATATAAACAATAAACACCGACTTTATATGTTCTCGATGGTAAATAATTATGAAGGCTTTGTCTGTAAGTGATTTTCATTACAAAATTCGTTACCATAGAGAAGGATTGTTCCACGAAAATTCTTCCATATCTCTACAAATTGTTAATACAGCTGTAATACCATTTGATTCCTGCAATTCACTGTAATTTTTTAAATTTGTTTGTGAATTTGTGATAACTGCAGGAAGTAACAGAAAATATTAGCTGGTAAAATCAAAATTTACTTAAATTTATGCGACTTTCATTATCTATAAATTTGCAAAAACAAAAAAAAATGTATCGAATATCGAACGTTATAGCAATATGCTCGTAATTTCCATAACTTCCATAAGCTTCAATCAATATTCAATGACTATTAAGCGTTTGCCTTATGCTTCATTAAAAATTTGTAATTATCGTAGATTTCAGAAAGTCTCCCCGATTCTATCGTTTCGAATTATTCGTGAACAAATCTATGAATAATTAAAAACATTTACAGATACTGCTACCATTTAACAAATAGAATATTCGTCAATGTTAATACAGAAACAATAAATTCATTTAAGGCTTATTATGACAGTAATTGTAAATAAAATAAACTAAAGAAATTCAAAATAATTTGTAATTAAATTTAATGGTTTTTCGTCTATTAAAATGTAGTTAAGATATTATCGAAATGGTGGATGTGCCGGGTAATACAACATGATGGATCATCCAAATAAATTATCTGAATCACAAAAACAAAAAGAAATAGAAATAAATGTCTTATTTGATTATTTGTTATCATGTCAAATCTAGCTTCCGTTAAGCTATATAAGTTGTCAGAGGGTAGTAGATCTCTACCCTATATCGGATATTTGACTGGTTAGGAGCCTTGAAAGTAATACCAATATATCCGATGATTTACGACTGTAAAATTGGAACAGCAATAATAACAACATTTGACAATTGTCGATTTTTAATTGTATTTTCGCGTGCCACCGATAACCCATATGTCTAGATAGTATTTACTCTATGATTATTGCATATGCACCAGTTTGCATGCATTCAGTCTAGCGGTGGTGGTTTGCTCGTTATAAAAGAGGGAAGGGCAGCAATGCGTGCTGTACGGTAGGTTAGGGGGCTTTTAAATAATACGGCTGCCGTAGACCGATCGATGGTATGGAGGCGGTGACGGCCGGAAAGCGTCCATGATATTATGTCAGTGTGCGACGGGCACTCGGGCCGATGGGAGGCCCGGTAGATATGCCCAGAGCTCGCGTCAATCTCGAAGCCGAAGCCAACAGTCTCTACCAGCCGCGAAGACATCGTCGACAACGTCGCAGGTATCGCTGCTACACACACAAAAAAAAGCAAGCAAAAAAGCCGTCCCCACTGGCATAAAACATGCCAACATGCTTTCAATGTTATCAATATATTTCGTGTTGTATTTGATTTTTATTATTAATTTTTTTGATGGACCGAAAACATTTTTATTTTTTCAATAAATGATTATAGAAGCGTCCAGCCGATCGACAGCATCTCCGCTAGCTACCACGGTGATTAACACCAGCACAAAAGCCGCTTATTTCCACCATTTGCGCCACTGTGTCTACCAATTAAATTTATTTTCACACATATTATCCATCCACATGTACTATAAAACAACAAGCACTCCCATCACAATTACATTATTTCTCTTGTTCAACATTAAAATATTTGTGATCATCATGTAATTTAATACTTTGACAATCATGTAAACATTACAATTGTTATACCTATTTCCTGTCTATCAAGTTAATAGAACTTGGGTAAATTGAATTTCTAAGTCAAAACTAATTCCATATGAACGATCACAAATCTTTTGATATGTATAAAACAACAATTCAAATCAATTATTCATTCAATCTTTTCTCCATGTGTATTATATAAAAGCGTGGTGTGCTTTTTCATCAACAACAACAGCTTGTTTTGGTTTAAATGAAAGCTTAATGAAAACCCGTTTTGTATACAGGACACAAAAAAAAAACAAATATATTGTGAATGGCATGTGAATACTCGTATAATAGAATTTCAACGAAAAACAAAATCGCAATTAAAAAATAATATCATTACAATGCCGTATGTAGCATTGGAAATGACATAAATTAATTAATATGAATTGTGATACAAACTTTGCTTCAGCCTTCAGGCCCTACTGTTGTTATATTTTTCATTAAAAGTATCTTTGTGTCGACTTTGTATGGGAAAATCATTAGGGAATTAATAATTCAGACTTTCCGGATTTAGACAAACAGACAACAGATATCGAGTTGACAGCTCTGATAACATTACCGCCACTAAAATGGTTTAATAGAAAAATGATGTTAGGGTTGAGGGGTTGGTAACAATATACCTACGTACAGATGATATCCAATTTGAATCGAATCAATAGTTGAGTGTATAAATTTCTAATGAACACTCTAATGAGAAATAAATTTTGTAATTAATACAGTTTTGGTAAAATTATAAGATGATCGTTTATTAGTAGACCATAAAACGAACTCGTCAAATGTTATTTTATATCATCGTTTTACTAGCGTTTGTTGAATATTTGTTTCCCGTGTTTTATTGATCCAAATCTTTAATATTTATGAGCCTATTAGATTCTTTTATAAGACACATATTTCATTTCAGACACATTTATATTCGTGGGGTAGGTAGTTAGAGTTCTCATCTCGGTTCTCGTTTGCATCTATTAACACCTCTATTTTGGTTAATTCAATCAGAGTGACCCTTTCTACAGGTGTGATTGATGCTTTGATCCATCAATATTTAATGTTAAAATTCCGTTTTCTGTTATGTTGAATTGTTGGCGATATTTAAATATATGACGTCATGTATGAATAGTGACCCTGTCCTATATTAATTACAGCACAAGACCTATATAGATGAAAATCAAGGTAAACATGCAATGTGTATTGGATTAACATACTTGCGAATTATTTACATGCAAAGAGGATCTTATCTTATACGGAAAACTGAACGTTGTAACAAATAATAATAATAATAATACTAATAATTTTCTATTTATTATTTAAAATAAGACCTCGATTTTTTTTCTTTAGGGCAACACTTCTTTCGTAATGTCGATTTATTTTTTTGCAGTATTCCAATTACAAATTCTATCGAAACTTTAGTGATTTTCCTCTTTTGTCAACGAAAATTTCAGTGGTAAATTCAAGTTTATGAATATTTATATGGTAGCAAGTTTTAAGTGTCTCGTTATTTTATATTTTTCAAATTAACTGAGTGTAACTTTAATGCAGTTAATGAAGTTTAAGCTATTGTTAGAAAAAAAAATGGATTTTATTATATTTTCCAACCATAAAATACATTATAATTCAAACATGTTCCATTCGATCGAATTCTGCATCTGTCTTGAATACAATGTAATTGCATTACTCTCAATTCTCTTGTTCAATAGGCAGATGAATGGTTTGCCGAAGTAAAATTGAGACCATGAACACGAATTGTAAAATACGAATGATGAATAAATATCAAAACGAGAGAGGTGTGGCTTATGTGGAATTATTCATATACATATTTAATAATGTCACAACCTTGTAATCAATTGGGTAGTATTAAAGATTAAAATTGTTCTAGTTGGAATAATTCCAAATTTTCCAGACATCAAGCTGGTTGTGTAATTTTTTGTTTTGTTTTTTCGATAAATTTTGTTGTCTGCAAAGGCTGAGTTAATATATCTACTACCACCACCACTACGATCACTGCAGACTTGTGTACGAAATAATATTGGAATTGGGTGTAATGCGTGTGCGCGAAACAGTGCCTTTTTGCAAAAACAGGAGCTCCTGGAACGATTGTTATCCCAGTCGCGTTCCTTCTCGAGCGCGTCAACCGTCCACATACAACCGGCGCTATTTTACACCTACTCCCCTTCTTTATTGAAAAAGAATTAACAATAAATAGAAGTATATTTATAGATGATTTTTATTTTATTTTTATTTTTATTTTAGTTGTTTTAAATGAAACTACACTGTCGATTAAAGCAATCATGTAACCATAATGTATATCTTTCTATTACTTTAAGCTCAAAACACTTTATCTAGATTTGTTTCAACATAATACAGTTGCGTTCTGTTTAAAACGCTAAAGTAAACAATTCTTTGATGAATCTGCAAGCGCAAATATTGTCGTATTTTGACAAGGTTTTTATTGAAACCAATCAAAGAAATACAAAGTGTTTATTTTCAATTTACATACCATAAAAGAAACACTGGATACATTTCCCTCTTAAACGCTTAGTCGCAGTGTTTATTCCATGTGCCTCAATAGTGAATAATCCTATAACAATTAATAAAATTCTAATAATGAATAACAACGATAATACTAACCTGTACGTTTGAGCCTTAATCCGTCCATTAATAATATTATGCCAAATGTGTTATTGATAAAAATCATTGATAAACTATCCGATAAACGAACGTTCAGTGGGCATCAGACTCTCTCTAGTGGGAGGTGAGCTTATTAAAAAGACACCAACCGATGGGAATGTCAAATAACAAACATTGATAGGACAGTGTGTATGTGATAGAGACTTTGGATTCCGGTATGTCCTCTTCAAACGGCCGCCATGTTTGCTATGACAGAGTATTTTGGGGAATTCGCCATACCCAGGTAATTTTACAGAATCATTTCATTTTATTGAATAAAATAATTAACATTTCCAACATCATATCTAATACATAATAAACATTATGAATATAGATTTTTCGATTATTTCCCTTTGTGTTTCTTGTTCTTTCAATTTTATACAGTCAGAGTCAGTCTTTGTGAAATTCCAATAAATTCTGAAATCATCACGGAATAGAAACGTTCTTTCTTCAAACGGTACAATCGATCTAATTGGATTTTCACTTTGTTATTAAATCGAACACTTGATTCTTAATTGTATTGCGAAAAAAGCTGTCTAGGCTCTCTCAATTATTTAGCTTAATTTCTTTTTTCGCTGCTTCTCTCTCTCTCTCTCTCGCTCTATTTGCTTATTATATATATACACATATATATTTTCGATTAATAATTAAATTTTAATGTAATAGTCTATTTCGATTGAATTAAAAAACAGTCATCGTTATGTAATTTGCTGCTTGATGATATCCTGTAATTAAAAATCTACGCTCCAGGGAAAAGATGTTGTGGGAACACTAACAGCTGTATATTTAAACTGGTCTAATAATGCTAGTGATCACATCAAATAATAACATTAATATGAAAACATAAACAAAGACTATACGCATTAGAGGAGTATTATTGTGGGGGAAATGGTGGATGCGCCAGGCGAAATCCTATATGGATTATTGATGGCATTTTATTTATTTATTTTTGTAACTGTTCTCGTTTCTAATTTAACATGGTATTTACAAAAATGAGTATTGGTTTCTTTATTGTATTATTCTAAATTTAGAATCTTGTGAAATATTAGGAGATGGATATTTTAAAATTGAAAAATAATCCAATGACAGTCTTTTAATAGATTCTATCAAGAAGGAAATATTTGTTTATTCACTTAATGTTTATTATTAAATAGCAAAAATTAAGAGAAAATAATTTATAAATCAACAAGTGTTTGCTCTATTGTTATTGGTAGTAGTGATTTCATTTTAATGTTTTCTAAAAAGTCTTCGGCGATATTGCGCCGTCTAGTGACGAGTTCCACTATCAAAATACCTGACCTGGTTCACTTAGTCACCAATAGAGGATTTAAAAGGACTACCTGAATGGAATAAGCATTTCTAAAATTTGTATATACCTTCGATTTCGGATGTCTTACATACAATCGATTCGTTTCACAGATTTTAATTGAATACTTAAATCTACAAATTGTTATGTGCGTTTACATAAATTTACCAATTTTACAGAAACATTAACGAATATTTAATTTAATTTTAAACAGATGTATGTATAAGTTGACTGAGTTTTCAATGGAAAATCGGGAAATTGCCACGTGATGCTGCAATGCGGCACTGTCTGTCAGTGGTTCGCTCATACCACAATTTTTCACCCTTGTTCATTAACTTAAAGACTTTACACTTATATATATATATATATATATATATATATATATATATATATATATATATACTTTAATTACTATTCGTTAATTAATTGTCCATTATTGAGAGTGTCGCGTAATTACTTCCTCTAATAATGCAATATTCCAGCTTTCATCTTGATTTTCATTCATTGTTAGTCTTAATTTTATTTTTCGATTTATAATTTTTTCTTTGTTAGATATAATGTAGTCCTTTCAGAAAGATATTATCGAGAAAGTGGCGCCATCCTGGCAATTCAATGGCGCAGAATACAGTCACCAGGTGGCATTGTCTGTTATTCAACATCTTCCGGTCGCATCTGGTCGATAGTGTTTCCATTTTAATCAATTATTAGAATCTCATGGTAGACGGGATGACGGCAAAAACTGGCGTCTAGCATTCTTCTCGTTTAATTTTGTTCATTTTTACGAAAATTCATTAGATGAATCTTACAGTTTTGTAATAGTTACGATAGAGCATTATGCTGTAATTAAAGGCGATCTCTTCTTATTATGTAAGGTGACTGTTATTATATAAAAGCGTTGAAATAGTTACGCTTTCCTGAAACAAGAGATCTTTGATTACTTCATTGATCTAAATCTTTGGAAATTAATTAAAGATTTATTTTAATTAGTAAAACAGTAGATTCATTGATTTAATTTCCATATCATGCTAGGAATCGTGTTGCAGATATGTATTTTTAGAATTGATGCATAACCATAAGAGGAACTGTACTAAATTCACGAACTTTACCTTATCTTGAAAGAAACTAATTTAAAACAGGGAGTGATAAATTTGAATCATATTATTATTGATGATGCTTGATAATTTTGTAAAGATATTACGAATAATATTGTTGATAGAACTGGCTGATTAGCATGTGCATAAATAACAGTTAAATGCACAGTATTTTCATACAGACCTTCTGTGGAAACAGCATAATGTTTCCGTCGCGATATCATAATTTACACATTAAACTCCACCAATCTAAAGTTTGGTGCTAGTTAGTACCAACGAATAATTATTACATTTCTATGTTCTGCAATAAAAAAAATATTCTAAGACGGTTGTGGAATTTGTAGCATTTTCGGAAATGCTGACATTGATTATTTATTACTGCAAAGTTGATGAATCGTTCAAATTAATGGCACAATTGGCGCCGTTCCAATTTTTCGATTTGATATTTTCAACATATATAGACTAAGGGGATGTAAAAGCGAAGAAAAAACAACAATTTATAATAGAATGCTGCATGTATTGATACAAACGATTCACCAAATAATCCAGCATTATAGTGGATAAAAAAAGGTGGTTCCATTCTAAATCACCATTATTCTAGTTTAATTTTATAACAGATATCCGATGTAAATACCAAAAATACCAAATTGTTTTGTTATTTCAAATGAATGAAGTAAAAGTAATTGGAAATTCAAAACGAAACAGGTCAGGGACCTGCATTGTTCAAAATCTATGCCAAATAGTAAAATTCATTTTGATTATTTCACATGTGCTTTAAAATTATTTATAGCAAACTGTCATCCATTGAAATTGTTCGATATTTAACAAATTTAACAAATCGAACATTATTTATTGTTGTTCAATTATTGGAACATGTAAATGCTATTATTGTTTTGTTAATTCATCAAATTGTTGAAATTGCCTCAACATTTATTCTGACAATAATTAAAACATTATAAGATTATTAGAAATTTCAGGGGGTATTCTTCGATTGATTCTAAACCATTCATTAATTTCCACTATCGTTAATAACAAATTGTACGTATATATATAGTATATATCACTTGAAATGATGCTGACCTGGTCGGTGTAGCATACAACAGACGTTTTATGTGAGCGCACCCATTTGCTGCGAGCAGCAGCGACAGCAGCAGCAGTAGCAGCAGTTGAGAATAAAGAGGATTGGTAGACGTGCGCAGGACTAAGTTCTCCTCATGGACCGGTTACCCAGTATCGTCTAGCAATTCGCGCGTGGTATATTTACACCGCAAACATTCACGTGGCCTTTAAAAACCCTATTATCTAATATATTATTATTATCATTATCATTATTATTATTATTATTATTATTAGTAATTAATGTACGAGCATGAATTTAGAAATTCAATTTTACATCTAACCAGTACACTTTTGTCACGTTTAAGTGATTGTTGTGAAAACTGTGGTACACGTTAACGTATTATGAATTTAATGAATACTGAATACATGTATCTATTTTTTTATTAAACGATCGAAAAGAAGAATAAATCAAAACTTGGAGTTGTCATTTTGTTTACAATATTTGTTGACAGTATTGGGCTTTTATCTGTTGAGCTTTTAGCAATCAGTAGATGCTGAAATAAATTGATCAACACATAAGCGTTTATTTTATTTGTTGTAGTTTACTTAAAAATGAAATCAAAACACATCGACAGATTTTCGAATTTGTTTTTGTAATGCAATCAAATCTCTCTTATTCTCTACACAAATCATCAAATGATCTAAATTTAATTTATTTAATTGGTGTTTGTTTTTGTTCGCAAAAACTGTTTGATAGAAACAGTTGGAATTGTCAACTAAGTAATAAATGTGGTATCCAACTGGTTTCAATGTTGGTAGAAAACTTATTTGAAGATTATAAGTAATGTTATTAATATTGTCATCAATATATAATTGTGAATGTAGAAACGCATCAATTTCGTTGTTATTTATTTTACATAACTACACCATTATAATCTGATAATAGTTATAGTTTTTCGTTTGTTTCATGTAGTTAAATAGCGATCTCCAAGTCTTGATTTATTGCTGTAACATGTCAAAATCAACGTGTAGATTGATGTTAATATTACCAGTCTATAGGATAAAATACTTGTTAGGTATTTGTAAACAATATCGTAAAAATAATAATAGCATGCCAATTTAAGAGGAGTAAACATTAAACGAGAAAACAAAGTATTTTAGAACAATATCATGTCGTAATATTTTAGTTTATTTGAATTTCGTGCAATTTAAATCGTTTCAATATTATTTATTCAATTTTATCAATTGGCATTAATTTTGGATTGTACAGATGAAATATGCAGATGATATTAGTGGCAGGAGGGTAAGTTTCTCCCTCTCCCCCAACATAATTAAACACAATCATGAATTTATCAAATTCTAATTGATTAAAAATCTAATTGAAATTTGTTCCTTTTCAGGTAAGTTGCTTGACGATTATATCCATATTATCGGGTAGGTAGATTACAATAAAAATACCGATAACAATTCAAAAGAAAACAGTAGTGGAATAATTATTGAAAAAGTTGTAAACGCGATTCGTTTTCTTTAATGTTTAGAAGATGTGGTGGTACGGGTAAATTCGGCCGGCGCATCCACCATTTTTCGACAATCCCACCGTCAGTCTGTCTGGTGACTTTACTTTACTAATATTTGTTAATCGAACAAATATTTAGAAATAACGGAATTGCCAAGTAACAAATTAACAAAAACAGACAATATTTTGGTGGATTGAAATCGAAAGCTTGACTTCATGTAATGTAATTTGAAATTTTTCAGAATTTAAATCAAGGATAACAACAACTGTAACAGTGTTCCACTATACACAAAAAAACTCCGACAATAAATAAACATTAAATTAAATCGATAATAACGTCCGAGTCTTCTAAATAACAATAGCATGAAATGCTGAATTTAAAGTGTAGCAACTCTGTCATAATTCATACATTTTACATTTCCTGCTATCCTACAGATATTATAGCCATATTTTTCAACTGTATCCAACTCTTTTTTTCATGGATCAAACTAGAACAACAGCAGCAATAATTTGGCATTTAACCAAAATGTCTTCGATCAACTATCAAACATTTTCAATATTAAATCATAAAATAATAACAAGAAGAGGAAAATGTCTCATATATATATATATATATATATATATATATATATATATATATATATATATATATATATATATATGAACATGCGGATAGTCGTTAAGTCTCGTATCGAATCGTAATAAACCGTCACCCCTTTTGTATCAAACCCCCTACTAATACTGCATTGTAACACAACAACCAACGTTGTCACTCATCGTATTAAATTCTTTTTCTATTGATAATAAAGTTTGATTATTGGTTGTTGAAATCATCAAGAAAATTGCACGTGTTTCTCATTTACACAGTTCTGTTAGTGTTGTTGTTATAGTGATACAATGAAACTAAGGAATACGGGGCGGGTAATTTGAAAGTTTACCAAAAGATAGAAGAAGAAGAAGAAGAAAAAAACTATTAATTTTCGTTGTAAATAAAAAGTGTTGAAAATTATTTATTTGATTTTACAACAAATGAAAGGTAAATTATGTAAAATACGACTATTCTACTTTAATAGCAAGTTTGGATAGTTAGAAATTTTCGGCAATAGTTCCATCAAATTTCTAACGGAACATCGAATTTCTGTAGATGAATGTTAAACGAAAAAATTTATTCAACCAAGTAGAGAAGGCGTCCATGTATTATCGGAAACTAATTATCGACCATTATTTATCTAGGTCTTTGCTGTATTTTAATATTATTTATACCATAATCTGTCAACAATATAGTGTTAATATAATAATCGAGAGTAAGAGAATGATGTGAATTGAACGTTAATAAGTCGCCACTCATGCATACATAAAAGGATTGAAACATGCGTCATCTCATTATAATTAACACATACGACGACATTTTTATCATGATATTGACGTAATTTTTGATATATATTCTTTTGTTGTCAATAAGTACAAGTCCAAATTTCTTAATAAAATCAATAGAAGTAAAATTACATACCTACGCTGCTACATAAATAAATCGAAAAACATTGTTGTTTTATTAGCAAATTGATTTTTAATAAATTTAATGATAATTGTGTGTGATATATATATATGAAAATAATAATATAAAATATAACAATGTTGAACAGTTATTCAAACACCTACATTTATAATATAACTTTTATTACAAAAACGTAGAAATCGATTGAAAATAGGTGAAATATACGAGTATGTGTATTATGTCTGATCTATTTATATTTAAATTCACCGTTAATGTTTAATTTGTATAGAATTTTTCTATTTAATTTTTACTTTTGTTTTATTATTAATATTGAAGGAAACTCGAATAAACTTTCCGAGCGGTTCAATAAACGGTACAAACAAATTATTGATTGTTATAGTAGTAAATACGATGATTTAAATGATGAGTCAAAATCCTGGAAATTTCTATACAATGAAACTCTATAAATCAATTAATCTATCACTAATTTATTATTCGAAGGATAATATTTGTTTTCTATGGTAGTTTCTATGTGGATGTTTATACCATTTTCGTTGAAATTTGGTGTGAACGTTACAAACAAGAATAATTTCCGATTCTGCTTAAGCTGTCGTTAGATCAATGAAATAATCCAACGATAATAATCTGTCCACGCTAAGGCACCTTAACATACAATTAGGTGATATGTCGCTTTCAGGCTCGTTATTAACAACCAGAATATTATCGTAACATATATATATATATATATATATATATATATATATATATATATATATATATGTACATTAATCGATTTACACGCAAAACGAATTATCTTTATTAGAAGAAAACGAACAAGATTCCAGCTTACTGAATCATTCTGTTGTGAAATCAAATAAATACGTATAAAAATATATATAAATTAACAATGGAGACAATACAATTTTTTATGTATAATTAACAATTAAGTGTAGTTGTGGTTTATCTGGTAAAATTAAATGCTTCAGACGACTATGCTCTGGAACACTGATGGGGGCGTTGAAATCTATTCTTAACATAGATGGCCGTTGTTGGACTTTACGGATTGGGAGATGAAGCTCGCTTCCCCAGGTATCGAAATAAAAACTTGGAAATTATTAGGAAATTTTCTATGTTATAGTATTGTCGGAAATATTGAATCTATATTAATTTGGTGAGTACGGTAATGAAAATTCGTATAGCTGCTGTTATATGTATGAACAAACGTTTAATAAAAGATTCGGTACGTTTTAGAAGTTTGCTCGTTGAAGTTTTACTAATTACAAGTCTGAATATTGTTGAATTTCACGTTGAACTTCAATATAATAAAATTAATTCAAGGATGATACTGTCGGCAAATGTATATATATATATATATAGCGTGTTAAAGTAGCATTTATATCTTTAATGCTGTGAACGTATTTTTGCTGCTGTGAAAAAACAGCTACTTTATTGTTAAAACATCAATAAATACTACTCTTCTAATAATTATTTATAATAAAACAATTTTCATTCGTTTATCTATCGTTCAAACGTAAATGCAAATAACAATGTTTGTTTTGAACATTCTAAATTTATAAAGTCGTATATCGTAAATTAACGACAGTTTTAAGGCAATTCTTGTAGGTGATCAAGTTCTTATTTTAATAAAAATAAAAATAAATATAACTAAAAACGAAAAATAGTCGAATTTTCTATGCTAGTAACAGAATCTATTAAATATTAAATTCAAGGGAGTGACCACCGTACAGATCGATGGCAAATGTTACCGGTATGTTCAACGGACGTTGTAATATTGCAGTTAGGGTGGTATTAATGATACTCGTAATGAAGATGATGATGATGATAATGATGATGGTGGTGGTGGTGGTGGTGGTGTAGGTGGAGGGGTAGTGGTGCGTATGATTGGTTTCAAACAGATACCAAAAAATTGGTTGGCAGCGCACAGTATATATACAACGCTACAGCGCACTACCTGTAATAACAATAATAATAATAACAGCAACGACAATTTGGTGTGAACGTCGCGACGTCGACGTCTCAACGTTTGTATATACAACATATACGTGGTATTGTAGAACACATTTTCTATTTAAATCGAATGAAGATACGTGCGCATGTGGACAAATCATGTTGTGCAAAGACAGTTTATATGTGTTTTCATTTTTACTAAGCGACATCTATTGATCAATTTATATCCGTATCAATAATATAAAAATAGAGAAAAACAATCAACTCTGATATTAATGAATCATTCATTCATATTACACCACTACATAAACAACTCTTCAGCAAAGCTTTTGATAAATTACTAGGAAACGAAAATTGCAAAAGCCATATATATTTAGTAGTCTACAAAATGATATTTTGTTGTTATAATTCATAATTATTCTTCTCTTGCAATCCTTATAAACTATAATGTTTTATGCAAATTCCATTACCGCTCTATTATCGAACAATTTTCGTCTTATAAATAGCTACAAATATTATAAAAAATTGTCGATAATGAATGCAAAATTGGTATTGTTCAGGTTAAATGGTCTCGGGAGTATCATAGGAAAACCTGCAAATTTAGACAGTGGCAATGCCGCGACCTTGATAGAATAGGAAAACATATGTAGATATCAAGTCAAGTACCTTTAGAAATGAGTTGCTATTGTTAAAATTGAGTTTATAAATGCGAATGCATTGAATTTCCTACAGCTTAAATCGTGTAAAATATTGTCGTACGTTAAACTGGATGGTTATTCATTCGATTCTATGTATTTGTAATGAGTATGTGGAAGAGATGAGAGAGATTGTGCGCCGTCTCTTCAACGGCTGTTGCGGTTGTCGGTCCGAGATCAGCTGTAGCAGTGCGGGGGTTTGTTATTGATCGTTCCTGCAGCGTTCTCGCGCGACGCTTTTCTGTCCTCTCCTGATCAATGATCACACGATGCCCCCTCCTTATAAATAACAGTAATACCAACAAAACCAAAACAAAGCTCCCAATTTAACCATGTGTCTGTTAGACATGCTCTAATGTAGAAATGTTGTTCTTCAATTATTTATAAAAATGTTTTATTTATAAAAGTGATATCTATTCGATTATGTTTCGTGTTGTAGTTTCATTTGATTAGAATGAATATTTTGGTGGATGCGCCAGGACACACGTGGCGAATAGTTTTAGTTACAGTGATTGATAAGAGTTGACATTATCTAGTTATAATTGTTAGTGGCGAAATTTACAAGTATAAGGGTATATGGTATGCGTCGTTTGTTAGATTATTGAGTTGGTAACAGTGGGACGCCGGTATATTCCGAAACAGGACGATAGCGTCCGATAGCGTCGGCCGGGCGCAGTCTGTGTGTGATCGCGGCCGTGTGAGAGTGCAGCCCCACAAGTCCGGCATGGGGCTCGAGGGGGAGATGCGGCTCCCCTCTCGTGATCCGCCAACATTTCCCGCTTCGAATTAGTGGAGAAATGGGGGCTGACCCCTGTCCTCAAGCCGAGGCAGGACCCACGGCCCCCCGAAGGTGCCAGGTATGAAAAAATATTAGCCACTCCCGCCTTTACTCCTTACGGATGCTGCATCTTGAAAAATTTACACAGATATACTTAGTATGTATTGTTGCACATAAAAAGTATCCTTTCTAAATGTATCTAGATACCTATATATTTGTTGTAAAAAATTTAAAAAAAAAACAGTATTTGATAGATTGTGTTTAAATGGAACTGTATAGATATTGATGTTGGTTTATGTTAGACGTAGCCAATTATCTTGTCAAGTGCTGGAGCATCCGTCAGCCTCGACCTTGTCACATCTTCAGGTGGCGACTGTTCATTAGATTGAATTGGGATTTTAAGATAGTTTAATACGATGATAGTAACACTTGTTCCATGAAATAATAGTAAATTCGCAAATTTCGACTAATAATTAATTGCTTTATAGATAGCAGATAATTATTGAATAACTATTGTCAGATATTGTGCTTGAGTCCTTTATAGCATGCACCAATTCAAATATACTTTATTTATTCTTAACCTTAGTCTGTCATCTATTTATGTACCAATTCTTGTTATGTTTAGCATAAGTGTGATATTTTAAGCCAACGTTATAACCTAGTTCATGTAAAACAACCAATTGCAAATCAAACACTTGTCAGTGTGACACCATTTGTTCCAGTATGTATGTATACACCACCCACACATAATAAGCCACAATCCCTCGTTCGTCTACATCACAATAGATTCTGCATAAGAGCATAGCAATACAATCTAAATCTTTCGAAATTAGCATAGATAGAGTAGAGAGCATTATATTCTAAACTAAATTCTATTCTATAATAAGGCAATATTTAAAAATACATAGACACCATTCACTTAACTAATTGGCAATCAGTAAATATTTATGGAAACTATAATCAAAATTGCTTGTGATATGGAAACGTTTGATATTGATCGACAATTTAAGATCATCCACGTGGATTCTGTCACGTGTGCCGATTTTGTGCCATTCGTAACGATCAATTCTGTAACAACTTAACCACCAGTGAAGATATTTCAGTGAGAAGTGTATGCTAAATATAGAGGACAAACAAAAAACCGGACACAATAGAATGGTTTTTAACGACACCTTGTTGTGGGTGACTCTTTCGTTAACATATTTCACAATTTAACTTTAACAAAATAATAAACAGAAATCGATATTTTGATGAAAACATCCTAATAGTGATGGAGATTTTCTATTAATGAAATGATAGAAGACACATAGCCCCACTGTCAATATCAACAACAACAACAAAATTCGCATTTCATTAAAATTCCAATGGAGATGCTAAATTGTGGCGCCACAAAACAGATTTTTTACGTCTGAAATAGTCAGGGTTTTTTTTTGTTATTCAAATATTTAGAAAATAAAAGTTATTTATAACAACTCTCACAATTCGCATCAAATAATTATAAACTGACATAAGAAAACTCCAAAAAGTCCAAAAAGATTGTGGACGAATAGTTAATAATAAAACAAAAACAAAACAAGTTTTGACAGTTATCAGATGAGAACTATTGGAATTTTTTTGGTTTATCCTTCTGTATCGTTTTATCATATTTGCCAGTTCTTGTTGTTTAAATCGCATGTTACGATGTCTTACCAATGTTTGTTGTCAATATATCTGCGTGGTAGGTGCAACCCTTCGACATCTAGCCCCCAATAATTCCCTCTTTTACCTCCTACTGTAAAGGTATTTTTTTTTGTAAACATTTTCGATTGTGTTACGAAAGTGTGAATACAATCTCGATGTTAAAATATAAACAATTTTCCTTTAGTATAATAAACATTGTATTTGAAATGAACCAAAGTTGTCAATTTTAGAAGTGAATAAAGGAAATTTTCATAAAATTCAAACGCCTGATATCTAATTTGAATTCGTTAAATGTTAATGAAGCAACTGTGGAAGAAAGGTGGAAATGATCTGATTGAATTTTATATAATAGAAAAGAAATGGGGGGAAACGATTTTGTAGATGATGTTCCATAGCCGGCATCTACAGAGCGACCTACATTTCCTCACTGACGTCACTCGTTTAGTATGACAGGGGGGCGAGGTGAATTGGTAGCAGGCCAACAACACCTCTGACGTCATTGTTCTGTGTGCTATTATCAAAACTAACCCCCTTTTGTCCGATGATAATAATAAAAATACAACTTTATTACAAAACAACACTGTCAAACTACTAGATAAAGTAGTATAAAAATAGAATGATAAGGAAAGTTCCTAATTTCTACAATTTAGATTATCGCATTTCCTTTATGGTTAATTTCACCGTTCCTCAAACGAATTTTAACATTTAAATATCTTACGAGTGGAATATATTTATTTTTAGGTTGTAAATGCTATGCAAACACGCTGATAATAATAGTGGGGAAAAAAAATAATAAATTAAGAATACGACAGATATATGTCCGGGTTATAACGTTTTAGATTTGCAAATTATTTGACTTTAGTAATTCTTTGCTGTCAAGATTGATGTAGAAAAGATGGTAAAATTTTTTAGCCGCATTCCGTTACCCACAAAAATCCTTTAAATTATCTCTATTTCTGACGATGGTATTGATCAAAATACACGCTATCCGGCAATTAAACACTAAGCAATCTTATCAAAGACTCACCCTTCTAATTATCCAGCTTTCTTCCTTCTCTCAATGTAAACAATTTTTCTTTCTCCACCTACACACCCGATTGTTAACTGTTTGTAATAAATTCATTTTTGTTAAAATACGATCTAAAGTAATCGTTTTTATAAATTTTGGTTGAAATCACGTACATGCTATTATTATGAATAAATAAAATAATAACAACAACAACATATATTCCCCTCAGTTAAAACTAAAATGGTTATTGCGACTTGACTAAAATTCCAAATAAATTTATTAGTTCGTGTATATGCATTCGCAGGCACTGAATTTAATTTCATGATAAGCAGTTAGTCTTTACTACCCTATACTCGAACATAGATTATTGATAGGACATGTGCTAATGGGTACAGCGAAAATACTCAAGAGTTTCTCAGGTTTTATCAAGTATTAGTCGCTTTTTGTTTGAGAAAGAATTGCAAAAAATATTGATGCACTACCGACTATGTATGTTCGTTCAATGGGAAATCAACCAAGCGAAGTCTTATAACAACATTCCAAGGGTAATAATTTCCATTAAACCGTATACATGTAGGCAGTTTAAGCAATAGTAACTTTTTTTCGTTAGCACAACCTTAACGTGTCGATACTTTGATTTATCAGTTTGATTGAATTGAGTGAAGTACAATTTCATTCATCTATAGAATGTACTCTCCTAGAACGTCACAGTTAATTTATTATTTAAGAAAACATGCCTTAATGGTGAAACATGGCAGAAATGAAATTAGATTACACAAAAAACGTAAGAATAAGCAATCAAAGCAACAATCTAAGATCTGGTGAGCTTATAAAAAATAATTTCGAAGCTTGCAAATATTTCTTTTAATTGTTTGTACAATTAAGTAAGTATTAGTGTAATTAGCTGTTTCATGGACATGTGTTTACTATATACATTCAACATATTTGTTGATATCATTTTAAAACTCTATTTGCATTTATCCCTAAATTTCTAAAATATTCATCTTCATAATGGAAGATAAATTAATCGTAAATCGAATTTGTGACATTATTAAAATATTCTGCAGATAATTTGAGAAGAATAATTCGTTCTTATTTGTTTCTGAACGATAATTAAACAATGTATGAATGATTTGACTGGATGCGAGTGATTAAGTTAAAACGAGAATATTATCAAAGTGAAAACTTGTCGCCTTTTATGTTTTTTTTCCATATCATTTATTTCCTCTTTCTACTTGATATTTACAAGTGAATTTCATTGAAATAATAAGAATGTATTTCATTGTATGTAGTTTGTTTTTGAGTATTGTAAAAAATGTCAAGTTGTTGTGAATTTGCGTTACATACATTACATTTTGATAATGCTAATAAACGGTAATCATTAACGATTTAATTTCGAATCTCAATTCAAATAGTTAATGTATTAAGTGTTTTAATGTTAAAAGATGATATAGGTGATGAAATTGCAGGTCGCTGCCCAAGCTCAGCAGCCAGGAAGAGGACGGGCACACCCCCCACTCCCAGTTCACTGGCGTAGCCCACTTTGAGCCCATACCGCACGATCACGATTTTTGTGAAAGAGTCGTAATTAATGTAAGTTAAAAATGGAAAATTAAGTAAAATTTTCAAAATTATTATTAAAATTGTTTTTTTCCTCTCTATTGGTTTTAGGTTAGCGGCCTACGATTCGAAACTCAACTTAGGACATTAAATCAATTTCCTGATACGCTGTTAGGTGATCCAGCACGACGTATTCGCTATTTTGATCCGTTACGTAATGAATATTTCTTCGATAGAAATCGGCCCTCCTTTGATGCCATCCTGTATTATTATCAAAGTGGTGGCCGTTTACGTCGACCAGTTAATGTACCATTGGATGTTTTTTCGGAAGAGATTAAGTTTTATGAATTGGGTGAGCTGGCGATCAATAAGTTTCGTGAAGATGAGGGCTTTATTAAAGAAGAGGAGAAACCGCTGCCATCGCACGAATTCCAACGCAACGTATGGCTGTTGTTTGAATATCCAGAATCATCACAGGCAGCCCGTGTTGTCGCCATCATATCAGTGTTCGTTATATTATTATCTATCGTTATATTCTGCTTGGAAACGCTGCCAGAATTTAAACACTACAGGGTGTTCAATACAACAACCAACGGCACCAAGATAGAGGAAGACGAAGTGCCCGATATAACGGATCCGTTCTTCCTCATAGAGACCATATGCATCATCTGGTTTACGTTTGAATTGTCCGTGCGCTTCCTGGCGTGTCCCAATAAGCTACATTTCTTCCGGGACGTCATGAACTTTATCGATATCATCGCCATCATTCCGTACTTTATTACATTAGCTACTGTTGTGGCAGAGGAGGAGGACACATTGAACTTGCCACGTGCGCCTGTTAGTCCGCAAGATAAAAGCACCAATCAGGCCATGTCGTTGGCCATTCTTCGTGTCATTCGGCTCGTACGAGTCTTCCGCATCTTCAAACTTAGCCGACATAGTAAGGGCCTGCAGATCTTAGGCCGCACGCTTAAAGCCAGCATGCGCGAATTAGGCTTACTCATCTTCTTCCTATTCATAGGTGGGTACTCAAATAGAAAATACTATTTCTCTTTCTTCTTATCTTTCAATTTAACTATTTTTTATTTAATTGAAAAACATCTTCATTTCACTACTATTGTTATTAGTTTTCATCGATTAAGTTAGATTAGGTACTGACTTTGGAGGGCAAAGTACTTAGATAGGTACCGCTTCAAGAGTAATATCACAATTTTTCAGTTTTTCCGCATCCCGACGACAACATTTACAGTAAATTGTAGGTAATATCGAACATGTTTATTTTGTTGGAAAAACTATACTATTTAAATAGGTATATTCGTATAATATCTACATTTGTATATACCTATGTAACATACAATGCTATTGGAATACTCAATATGATGATGAATTCCGCGATATATAAGGTGGGGTGGGGTGGGGGTTTGTTTTGTTGGTTGGTGACCTCGTTCCGGACATTCCGGTCCTGTTTGGTCCATCTTATTTGCGTGTTCCAGGTCTGACTGTATTTAGCAGCCTGGCATACTACGCAGAAATAGGCTTCTATGATACGGACTTCACATCAATTCCACAAACATTTTGGTGGGCAATAATCACGATGACGACAGTCGGCTATGGCGATGTGAGGTAGAGTATTGCACAATACCCGGCTGACCCTGGTCCTCCTCCTTGCAGGTGTCGTGCTCTTCTCGAGTGCCGTCTACTTCGCCGAGGCGGGCTCCGAGAATTCCTTCTTCAAGTCCATCCCAGACGCGTTCTGGTGGGCAGTGGTCACCATGACAACTGTGGGCTACGGCGACATGACGTATGATGTACACACCTAATTCAGATTTAGTTGCCACCACCGTAGCTCTAACACACCGTACACACATTAAAAGTGATACGAGACCACAAGAAAATTCTTTGCTCCAAGGACGCGTCCGACTTGAGAACATTTTTTTTTGTTGATTATATTTATTTTAAATGTAGCAGCTACACTCCGTCCCAACATACCTTTGATGTCGTGACGCTCGATGTATGCTCAATGTTGCTTGTCATCTAGTCCGAACTTGAGGAACAAAGAATTTTCTATTGGAATGTAACATTGTTTATAATTAATTTATCCTGCATGTGCTTAATTACATAACTTCCACATCCTAATTATCCTGTTTTTTTGCAAGATACCATCATCATTTAAAATACTTCTCACGGACAGTACACAACAATTATCCTGCTCGTGTTTGTGTTGCTTCTTTGCAATTTAATATTTAACATTTAAATAATACGGATGCATGTATGAATTTAAGCAAAAAGAATTTTTTTAAATGACACAATGATTAAATTAAAAAACAACAACTAACATAACATTTATAATTTCTTTTCCACAGTCCCGTTGGCGTATGGGGCAAGATTGTCGGTTCATTATGTGCGATCGCTGGTGTCTTGACCATTGCTTTACCAGTACCGGTTATAGTTTCGAATTTCAATTACTTTTATCATCGTGAAACTGATCAGGAAGAGATGCAGTCGCAAAACTTTAATCATGTGACCAGCTGCCCGTACCTGCCAGGCACTTTAGGCCAACATATGAAAAAGAGCTCGTTAAGTGAATCCTCTAGTGATCTCGTTGAACTGGAGGAGGGCCTGTTGGTGACGCGCGACCAGCTGGTCCGGAAGCAGAACTGTAATCCGCGCCACAACAGCAACATTAATGCCATGAGCATCGAGACTGACGTTTGACTACAAGGTAAGTTAATACCAACGACACTGACCCCAAACTTATTCTAAATTTATAAAAATTTGACCTTTGGAAATTGTATTTTTAACGCAGTCATAGCAGTATGATAGATGGGAGCGGAGAATTTTTAAGCGTCACATTTTAAAAATATTTATGACAGTTTTAATTTAAGTTGCGATTCCAAATTTAATTTTCCGATCATGACTATTAAAAAAAAAAACGAAGAATGTATGTATGTACAGTTGTATTATTTTATTTTTGTTTGGATAATGATATAGACGAAGAGTGAAACGACGGCGCCTCTGCTACCACCGATGTAGGCATGGTAACGGATGATGCGCCACCAACGTTCGATAAGCGAGGTGAGGATATACACCCCTGCCCCGACCATAATAGTCCTGGACCACCATCTGGCTATGCAGTACTATCTACCACCAGATCAATCTGCAAATCAACTAAATATCTACCAACTTCTTAAAAATGACACTCCCATATACCTATCTGTAGATCTTTCTAATTATGAAAATTATAATGAAAATAGATTTGTGGACAGTTCTACGATAACAAATTTCTTGTAACAATTTGAATATAATTAGATGTTGTTTTTCTTCTTTTTTTTTGTATTTTACAGTGACGGATGCGCTGCGCCCACGGCATTTCGGCATCCCATATTGGTGTTATCATCAACATTATTGTGTTGGTATTTATCTATTGTCCTTATCGCCATTGCTACAATTAATAGCCGCCAACATTGCAATAACTGTAATAGAAAGAAGGATAATATTACTATTACAACAGCCATCATCAACAGCACCATCAACAATTACCGCAGAATCTTCAACATCTCAATCTATAATTTTTATAATTTTGTATGAAAATGTCAAGTGTGTGCGCGCAGTGCTCCGAACGCTTATCGAACTGCTACATGAAATTCATCGTACTTGTTCTCGGTACTTTTGTATTACCATAACGATTGTTTTTGGGTGAGATATCCTGCCAAACATATAATAATAACATAATTACTTCATAATAATAAAATACCTATAAATAATGAGTAATTTATAATAAGATTAATAATAATATTAATAATAATAATAAAAATAATAATAATAATAATTAATAATGATAACGTAATAATAATGATGAAAAACAAAACACGCATCGGCCGGCGACGAACGTACATATTTAAAATGCCCCCCCACACACGACGACGGCCATGTCGGTCCAGTCAATTATTTCAACAACAACAAAATGTAATAACAAATAATTAAAATAATTATATAAGAGTTAATTACCATTAGATCGAAGCGAATTTTACAACAACAATATATAGTACCTGGGCTAGTTTTTTTATAAACAAATAATAATAATAGAGGAATCGTTCATTTTCTCCTTAGATTTAGTGAGGAATAAATTGTTTATCCGAAAATTTGATAACGTTACTTGCATTAGTATTCAATATTGTTATAATTGTCATATCATTTATTCCAAAAAGAGGCAATTGTATTCAAAATATTTAGATATTTTTACGTTTTGTTGATGAAAATAAGCGAAGAACGCCTTTCGAGTTTTTGGTCGCAGATGTTAATTCAAAAGGAAAATATATAAAAAAAATATATATAAAATACGAAACATTAATTCAACGATTCTTTTTACAATAATAAAAGTTATTTCGATTCCAATAAAATTATACACAGATTAGAATAAACAAAATAATAATAATAATATTAATAATGAAAAATATTTATTACGCAAAAAGAGTAAGTCTGTACTGCATTTTTGAATAGATTTATCAAGCAGAGGAAATCAAGTTTTGCACTATTTGTAATTGGATTTTAACAAAAAAAAATGCTCTTATAAAATGTTCAGTCAAAATGTGATTTTTTTTTTACATATTGTATAAAATGCGATTTTTTTATTTCGTTAGATTTTCTATGGCATTCCAATCCTGTTAGTTGTGTTTTTTTCGGAAATTCTCAGAATAATAGCCGTCCCGTAACATTTTTTTCTTAATATTTTGAGAAAAACAGTTTTTATCCATAAGATTTCTAGTTATCAAAATAAATTATATGAATTTAGCATATATACTAATCATTATCTTCAAATATTACTTAAGCCCCTCTAACTTATTAAAGACAGGAGTTTAGACATGTATAACTTGATAGGCTTAGGATTTTAGAGGGCTATAGGTGATTTCTTATTAACTAGAAATGTAGTAAATGATAGCTGGCAGGATGTTGTCGCGAATGGAGATTTGCATTAGTTTAAAAATTAATCAGAGTCTTATTACTTAATTAATACCAAAAAAAAAATTGATAATGATAATAATATTAATACAATTAGAATTGTTGATATTGCCTCGCAGCTATTGTTTTGAAAAGTTGCTTTAAAATTCCAAACAGTATCCAAGCTATGTTGCTCAATCCTAGTTATTAAAATAAAAACAGAAAAAGATAATAATGTTGTTCGCGATGATTACGCGTTAGTTAACTGACAGGATTGGAAGTTGAAAGGAATCTAACAGGAACAAATCTATTGGTAGGCTTCGATTAACTTTTTAGCTGAATGGACCGACGGGCCGCGGGCGTAGGGGCGCCGGATTAGATCGTAGGGAAGAATCTAACAACTAGAAGAGGATGAATTAAAGATGGAATCAAGATCAACAACGTGACGAAGACGACGACGATGCGATGTGACGAATGCTGTGTAGTGCTCACACCGAACTCTTTTTTATTTTTTAGTTGTCAGCACTGTTTTAAGTGCTTGTATTTTTTGGGCTGTGTGAAGCTTACCTAGGGTTGGATTAGCTTTAGCCCTTGTTACATATCCACCCGCGTAGCCGGACCGGCCGGGTGAGTGCGGTCGGGAGTAGCCCCTATGGGGATGCTCTGGAAGGGATAGCCGGCCGGCCCGCGACCTGCGGCCAGCACGTGCCCGGCCCTCGCAATATATCACTATTTAAATCGAATTCGAATGCTAATAATCATTACTGTGTAGATAATCAATAATCAAAACAAACAAAAAAAAATTATGGTAAAAGAAAATACCGAACAAAAAGGGTTTAATTTCTTTGTATCAGGCGAATATACTTGTGTATGTTAATGTTATTATTGTTGTTTCGTTTATTTGCGGCACATGAGGTGCGAAAGGGCCGGCCACTTTCGCATTCCTATTGCCGACACACACCAACCGTGCGCGTCCGAAACAGGCGCCGCTCATTGTAATTTTTTTGTGAATCAGTATGAATCTAGTCATGTTTGTTACAATTTAAAATATTTTATAAATGTTGATTAATATACGACATTCCTATTTCATCCATCATTCTTTTTTCTTCTTAATAAACAAACAACAACTACCCTACCTAAATCTATTTTTAAAGCCTTTTATTATTATTACTTGCTCAAGATGTTACATAGCAGATAATACAATGCAACTATAATGTAAGTAAGTATCACATTTGAAACTACCAAAAAAAAACAAAACATAACTAACTATTTTATAATTACTGAATTGTTACACTAAATGGCTCTCTAACATTTACACCTGGTTTACGTATAACTAAGGATCGGCCTTCACCATCATAACCAGTCTCTAAACTGACTGTACCCTTACCTGAAAATAATAAGCAAGGTAAAAACAACCAGATACATTTAAATTGATACAAATTTACTTTGACTTGTAAGTTTAGCTTTTGTAATTTTCACTGGTGGATCTAAAATTACAATCCTTTCAATCCATGCTTCCGTTGGATAATCAGTTTTATCGATTAAACTATAAAATTCGGTTCAAATTAAATCATCATGAAATTTTATAAGAAATATACCTGCTAGTTAATGTATTATCCTTGAATTCAAAATGAAGATATAAATAATTTTTATTGCGATAATTGAAACTTTCACCGTCATCAACATACAAAGTACCAGTTGCAGATTTCTAATATAAACAACAACAAAACAATTTAAATATATATACCACATATTCATTACTTACATTACTATCTAAAGCTACATAAAGGGTATAAGGATCATTATGTGTCAATGTAGAGGCCCTTCTTGGACGGTCCTTTCTTGGAATAATACTGCCACCTCTATAAAATGCTGGATTCTAAGTAATAATAAATTAACAATAAATGAGTTAATTGAGTCAAGAAAACATCATTAATAAAACCTTATCTAATGTAACTGGTAAATTAATACTGCCAGTTCCTTGATATTGTTTGAAATCTTCAATATCATACCAAAATTCGGTTGGACCACCTGGTAAATAGATATCAACTGATGTTGCTCCGGCATCAGTAACTGGTCGAGCCAAAATCTTATCACCTAATAATGATTTGAAAGAGAGTTAGAAAACTAGCAATTTCTATTTTATAAATTACTCACCAACAAGTAGTGTATTATCAATATCAACAACATTAGGATCATTTGGATAATGATAGAAAAGTGGTCTAATAACCGGATCGCCATTCATTTCATGTTCTCTAAATAAAGTATACCACAATGGTAATAAAGTGTAACGTAATTTCAAAGCATTCCGTATACGAGCTTTGATATCATCACTAAATAAATACGGTTCACGTCGTCTAGTATCAATATGAGCATGAGCCCGATAGAAAGGCAACCAAACACCAGCCTAATAATACAGAGTTTTTAGAGGATTGCGCTTTAACAACATAAAAACAATATTAAACAAACCTGATACCAACGTTGTAATAATTCACTGTCTGGATTATTAAAAAATCCGCCAATATCAGCACCACAAAAGCTAATTCCACCTAAAGCCTCTGATAAACACATTGGGAAACTAGCTTTCAAATGTGACCATTCAGCTGCATTATCACCAGTCCATACTGCTGCATAACGTTGTGAACCAGCAAAATGTGATCTTGTCAGAATAAATGGACGTCGCTCGCTGGAGCGTCGTATCAACCCTTCATACGTTATTTGAGTCTAATTATTGGAAGAATAGGAATACGAAATTAAATTTAAAGTTATTCAAATAGACTTTGAAGTATTACATAAAGCATGCCATATATATTATGGATATGTCGGTGTTCCCAACCACCATAATGGAGACAATCCTTTGGCATTGTAACTTCTGGTCCATTAAACACTGATGGTTCATTCATATCATTCCAAATGTGAACATCTGAAGTAGTACCTTTGAATGTATCAAATCCATATAAAGCTTTATAATAATTTTGTACTTTAGGATCGAGAAAATCTGGATAACTACTGGAGCCTGGCCAACACCATCCTAAGAAGAACAAAATAGAACATTAATACACCAAGAAAAATATTAAGAAATATTTAAAAACAAACCTTCATAAACATTTCCATCTTTATTTTTCACATAATAATCATTAGCCAAAGCATCTTCATGTAGGAAATAACCACTTTCTCTTTTAACATGTGGGTCAATAATAACAACTAATTTACGACCAGTTGCTGTTAAATTCGACATCATTACATCAGGGTGGCGAAATTTGATTGGATCCCATGTGAAATATTTTTTGCCATCTGTATATTCAATATCTAACCACATTACATCAAGTGGTAAATCATCATTATCGAAATTTTCAACAACACCAGTTAAATCATCTTCATCATTATAATTCCAACGACATTGATGATAAGCTAATGTGAAATACTAAAGATAACAAAGATTAGTTAAAAATGTTTAAAAATGGATTGAATATAGTTAATTACTTGAGGCAATGGTGCAACTCCTGTAAGTGAAGCATATTGACGAACTGTATCTTTAGGTGTAGGTCCCATTAAAATAAATAAATCTATAACACCACTTTCACTCATAAAATGTGCTTCAACACTATCCTTCTGTGTATTTCCTGATACTAAATTAACAATAGAAGAAACAACATTTGTATCTTTGCTATTTGAAATATCAACCCAAGTTTCTGCAGCATTATGCCAAAATGCACCTACAGTATTTTTTGTACTGAAAATAATCAGAAATTAAAATTACTAACATAAATTATTAAAACGAAATATATATTACGAATGAGCATATACAACAGGTACAGCCCCATAAATTGCCATAGTCGAATCAACTTCATATTCAAATACATCTAAATTATATAAACGGTATGGATCTAAACCACCTGAACCTGTACTTCTTAATGCTAAAGAATCAGCGTGTTCTGGTAAGCCATAAATCCTTAAAGCTCCAGGAAATGATATATCAACACCTACAGCTTCTGGGCCACGTGGTTTACTATCATGGTGACTTTTGAAATTTTCTTCCCATGCACCTGGATCTTCTTTGACTTGATCATCGCCCTCTCTAAATTCAAATTAGCAGAAAAATTAAAAAGAAAATACTTATAATAGAATTGAGTTTACCCTTCCGGCTTGTTACGTAAATGTTCAATATTTAATAATCCTTTACCGTTAACAACAGCCGCTAGAATATCATTGCTATAAAATTCAATTTTGAATGGATTCAATGTGATAATAGCTCTGTTATTGTTGCTAGCTTTAACAGTAACATGATCTTGGTTGCGTTCCAAGACTTCTAATCTATAAAAATAAAATAATTAGTTATACAATCGATGTGGTAATTACAAAAAAAAAATTACTTTGTAAGCGATGGTTCACCATTTAGAGCGCCTTCAACTTGGTATCTAGGATGAAGTGGTTTTGTTTCATCAATAAAAACACGAAATATTCCACCATTTAACGCTGTTAATGCAAATTTAAATGAAGTATCAACATTTGCCCGTTTCAATTCAGCCTCTACGGTATTTTCTGTTATTTGTAATGTGTCTACATTTAGTGCATAACTAATATCATCAGACTTGGTATTTCTTAAACGTCTATGCAAATTTGAATTAAATTAGCGTACTGCGGTTTGGTTAACAAAGAATGAACGACTTACCTACAAAAACTACTTTGCTCACATGTTTTAAAATTATTTCTATCTACACCAAAACAACTTCCTACTGTAAATAAAATAAAAATGGAAAACCTGAAAATTCGTAAGTATTAGAGCCGGGCTTGAACAAACACACCAATTTTATGATAATTTTGAATGATTCTCACATAAACAATGAAACATATACAATCTGTATAAAGTAATTGATGATTGAAAATGGAAAATTTAAGAAAATTTCGAAAATAAATTCGGGAAATTAAGGAAAAACTCACCTGAACAACGCCATTTTGACGAACTGGCGATTGTTGAATCGACAGCTATTTGACAGAATTGTCAAAAAGATGATACTAAATGTAGCCCATCCATGTCTTGCCACTAATTATCCATCTTTGTTTGATAAAATGAAATAAAAAAAGACAAAAACTAAAGTTTAGAGCGAAGTGTCTTAAATTACGCGGATGGATATGATTAGTCGTAATTGCCAATACAATTGGCGCTTAATTTAAATGTTTATTGAAAATTCCACAAATGCTAAATCAAATCAATATATTTCAAATTGTCAATAAAAGTACAAATCGATATTAGACAAAATCTTGCGAAATAATAAAAACAAATGATTATGGTGTAACTCTTTTCGGATCACGTGGGAATAACGATGTCTTCCTGACATTATCCAGCCCTAAATACAACATGACAACTCTTTCTAATCCAATACCACCACCAGCATGTGGAGGACATCCATATTTAAATGCATCAATATACGAAGCGATTTTCTTAATATCTAAACAATACAATCGTTGTATAAGCGAGAAACAATTGGATTTTTGATAAATTCAAATTACCGATTCCGTGATGTTTGGCACGTTCTGTTAAAAATTGTGGTTCATGTACACGTTGAGCACCACTTAGGATTTCTTCACCTCTCATAAACATATCATAAGAATTTGAGGCACGTGAATTATTTGGATCAGGCATTGTATAAAATGGACGTACAGCTAATGGATATTTATCTAAAATATAGAAATCTGTATCGTATTTAGCTTTTATTAAACGTCCCAATAATTTCTCAGCTGGTGTATTTAAATCTTCTTCTTGTCCAATTTCTACACCAGCATCGGCGAGAATTTTACGTGCATCGTCATATTGCAACACTAATGGTGGATCAAGAAATGTGAACGGTTCGACTGAATATTGTTGATTGACAATAGAAATTTCATAACTGTACCTGTTTAATCATAGAAATTGACGATTTACGGCTTCAATTTACTATAAATTACTTACTGATCACGTAATTGTTTAAATATCTCAGTGAATAGATTGCCAATAGTTAACATAACTTCATGATAATGATAGTTGAACGCCATTTCCAAATCTAAGCCGGTGAATTCAGTTAAATGTCGATGTGTGTTAGAGTCTTCAGCTCTAAAGACAGCACCAACGGTGAAGACTTTTTCAAAATCTGCCGCTATTGCCATTTGTTTGTACAGTTGTGGACTCTGTGCCAAATATGCTGAACCTTTAAAGTAACTAACTGTAAACACATTAGCACCACCTTCAGATGCTGCCGGAATTATTTTCGGTGTATGGATTTCAACAAAACCCAGTTTTGTTAATATCTCACGAAATAGACGGCAAACACCTGATTCTAATCGAAAAATAGCTTGATTTGCCGGTGTACGTAAATCCAAAACACGATTATCTAAACGTGTATCTTGATTAACTTTTATCTTCAAACTTTCTGGATCCTAATAACAACAAATAAAAATTATCTAATCAGTGATTTATAGTTAAACATTTAATAATTACATCGTTCTTTTCCGGTCGACTTGCATCTTCAATTTGTAGTGGTAATTGTGGGCAGATATGGACACAACCCAGAGTTCTGATGCCACCAATTCGACTTCTTGTTGAGAACAACCTGCTACTTTCCCATTAACTTTAACAACATTTGCTTCAACATCAATGATACTTTCTTTAGTGATGCTACAATTGGAATTTTCATCATTTTTTCTTAATAATTACATAATTAATTGCGTACTTGCTAGCAAATTTCACCATAGATTTCGAAATTGTTTCAGAAACATTCAATAACACTTGTACGGTAAACTCCTTTTGTCTTAATACGATAAAACACTGTTTGCCTCTTGCTCTACTTGTATGAAGTCTACCACGAACCCAAACGGTCGTGCCAGCGATTGATTGATTTAAATCTTTCACACATGCAAAAGTACGTTCAGTTTTCTTATCACATGATTGGATTAATGGTAGATTGCCGTATTTTCCTGTAGATACGTCGTCTAAAAATTGTTCAATTTGAAAATAGTCACAATTACAAGAAAATGTATTAAACAACCTTCTTCTTTGACGACGTCTTGTGTTTGATCAGTTTTAGCTTTATGTTCAGCTTTTTTAGCTGCTTTATCAGCTTTTTTCGCTTCCTTTTTTGCCGCTTTCTTACTCTCTTGTTTTTCGTTGGTTTCAATAATTTGATTTCCACTCATTTTGCCTGAAATATCAATCATGTGGTCAGTGAAGCCAAAACCTTAACGTATTTCATCATCGTATATAACACTATTAAATAGTAGATATAAATAACCAAAAATGTACCTTGATTATTTTTCTAGAAATATTCAGTCGAAAACTGATCGTTTTTATCGTAAAATTGTGCAAATAAATGAAACTTATCCGGAAATTTGAACCTAACCTACAAATCAATTAATTGTCAATTCAACTATGATGTGAAGTTGGAATTACTTGGGATTTTATTAAATTTTATGGTACTACTGCTTTTGATTTTTTCTTTTGATTTTATTTTAATTTTATGTTTGTTTGATTGATTATTAATCAAATAACTACTAATACTGATTCGGAAAATTGAAAATAAAATCAAATTCCACAATTTTTCATAGACTTATTGTATTTTATTGTTGCAGTTCATTTGAAATTTAGGGTGTTAATTGTTTCATGTTGGTGCTTGTTTATAACCAACTTCTCGAAAATTCTGACAGACAGACAAATTAGTTTATCTGTTACATGCGTTTTTGTTGTTAATAATTAGTTATTAATTGAAAATAAATTAACGTTCAGTCATTAAAATGGATACTGATATTGGTAAGATAAACATATTCAAAAATATTTCTAATTGATTTTCTTGATATTATTATAAATTACAAGTTAAAGTCAGATTTATTTACGATAGATGATGCTCCATTAAAAGACGCCGTTTCTCCCACAAAAAGTGAACACTCAGTTTCCCCATCTGTTGAAATAAACAATGAAACTGCATACAATGATTCAACTGAGCCGTATTCTAAATATGATTCACGTAAATCTAAGTCTAGATCACCAAAATCTATGTCTAGATCACCATCACCAAAATCCCGTTCTGGATCACCAAAATCACGCTCAAGATCACCTCGATCTCCATCTGACTCGTTAAAATCTAGATCAGCATCGCCACGATCACGGTCAGGATCGCCGAAATCTCGATCTGGTTCTCCTAAATCACGTTCAGCATCCCCGAAATCACAACGTTCGTCTAGGTCACGATCAAGATCACCACAAATAGATGAATCGGGAAAAGATAGATCTAAATCCCGTTCAGCATCGCCAAAAAGATCACGTTCTCGTTCTGGTAGTCGTCAATCTGAAAGATCGAATGCTAGATCTAGGTCACCATCTCCATCGAAACGCCAATCTAGATCAAAATCTAAGTCACCGAGAGCTGTATCTAAATCACCAGAACGCTCACGATCCGGTTCTAGGAAATCACGTTCGAGATCTCTATCCGGTTCAAGAAAATCTCGTTCAAGATCACGATCGGGTTCGGTGAGATCTGGTGTATCCGGCCGTTCTAGATCTGGCTCTATAAAATCACGTTCGAGATCAAAATCGGGATCACGAAAATCCCGTTCGAGATCAGGTTCAGCAAAATCTGCTGTGTCGCATCGTTCTAGATCTGGCTCTAGAAAATCACGATCCGGATCAAGGAGATCACGTTCACGATCACGAACAGGTTCTGTAAAGTCTGGTGTATCCCGTCGTTCCAGATCTGGTTCCAGAAAATCAAGATCACGATCCGGATCTAGAAAGTCCCGTTCACGATCAGGGTCAGGTTCTGTAAAATCCAGCACGTCCCATCGTTCCAGATCAGGTTCTGCACGTTCAAGATCTAGATCAGGATCAAGAAGATCACATTCAGGTTCAAGACGATCACGTTCAGGTTCAAGACGATCAAGATCCGGTTCAAGACGATCACGTTCAGGTTCAAGACGATCAAGATCAGGTTCAAGGCGATCAAGATCCGGTTCTAGGCGATCACGTTCAGGTTCTAGGCGATCACGTTCAGGTTCAAGACGTTCACGTTCAGGTTCAAGGCGTTCACGTTCAGGTTCAAGACGATCAAGATCAGGTTCAGTTCGTTCACGTTCAGGCTCTAGATCTCGTTCTAAATCGGGATCTAGATCTAGATCAAGATCAAAATCAGGCTCTGCTAGATCAAGATCACGTTCAGGCTCTGCCAGATCAAGATCACGTTCTCGTTCACGATCTCGTTCTGGTAGTGAAGGTAATAACATTAATGCATGTTCATGTAAGCAATAACATAGCTACATTTCATTTTAGATGTTAGTAGAGGAAAAAGACGCTTGGTTTCTGATTCAGAAGATGAAAGTGGTGCTCCTAAAGTAAAGAAATTGAATGCTAGTGATGATGAAGGTGGTGAAACATCAAATGCACAAGGTGGGGCAGTTGAAGAAGTAGTTGAAAACGCAGTTGTGCCTGATGTTTCCGATTCAGATGACGATGGTATAAGACCAAGGTAATAAAACTTTAATTAAATAATGAATGATGATAAATTATTGAAATTTACAGTCATGATTCATCATCAGATTTTGAATTAATGTTACAAAAAACGCGAAGAACAATCAAGAAGACGCAGACGTAAAGATATCGATATTATTAATGATAATGATGATATTATAGCTCAACTACTGGCAGATATGAGAAATGCTGCGGATGTATGTTTCTGTTTCAATAAGAAAGAATATTATTTTATTTTTTTACCAAACAACCATCATTCTTGTAGGACGATAGAAAATTAAATCAAACATCCCAACCGGCTACAAAGAAAATTGGAATGCTAGGCAAAGTTATGTCACAATTAAAGAAACACGATCTCCAATTAGCTTTTATTGAACATAATGTTTTAAGTGTATTAACTGATTGGTTAGCACCGATGCCCGATCGTTCAATGCCTTCATTGCAAGTTCGCGAAGCAATTTTAAAACTTTTAGCTGATGTAAGTCTTGGAGATTAAAAAACTAGATAAGATGTTTGACTAAAAATCTATTTCAGTTTCCACGAATAGAACAATCAACATTAAAACATTCTGGAATTGGTAAAGCCGTTATGTATTTATATAAACATCCAAAAGAAACAAAAGAGAATAAAGAACGTGCTGGTAAACTAATTAGTGAATGGGCTAGACCAATTTTCAATCTATCAGCTGATTTTAAAGCAATGTCTAGAGAAGAACGTTTACAGAGAGATTTAGAACAATTACCGAAACGTGGCAGGAATGAACAACAATCATCTTCAGAACGTAAAGAATTAAATAAAGCATTGAATAGTGAAGGAAAGTAAGTATAAAAATAATCAAATAGAAATTTATTGACTTTTAATTAATTCAATTGTTATTAAGGCCGTTAAGACCTGGTGAGAAAGGTTGGGTAGCTAGAGCTAGAGTTCCAATGCCTTCAAATAAAGATTATCTTGTACGACCAAAGTGGTCATCAGAAGTTGATATTAGTAGAGTAAGTATTTCCAAATTGTCGACAGGAATTCTTGGATTTACCAATAATTTATTTTATAGTCGTCTAAGAAACAATTGAATCGTTTTGAGAAGCACTACAAGAATTTCTTAGATGGGAAACGGTTGAAACAATCACGCAGAGCTGTAGAAATATCAATTGAAGGACGAAATATGGCTTTGTAATTAATAGTTAATTAATTTAAATCTTTGATTATGTCTTAGCTATATATTTTGATTAATTTGTAAATAATATATATATACATTGCGTTAATATAGCAATTATAATGTGATTATGTGTAAAAAGTCTGTTTTATGATCATTTCAATTGTAATTTATTGAATAAATTTTTTATATGGATACTTTAATGTTTCGTTTGAAAATTAATCCTATTAATGCATTACGGGAAAAGATCTCATTTATGATCTATTGCTATCCGTCATGATATAAATCCCGTTGTTTTTTTTGTTTTTTTGGGATTTTCAAAGATAATCAACCATTTATCGACCAAGCCCTTTCCACTCCATTACTTACATCAACACTAACAATAACTTTTAATGTATGCATGTAATACGGAGATTTATGTCAAGGTTTATAATTTGGTAAAGTGCATTAAAAGATGATAAGCGGTTTAGCAAAAAAAGAAGCATGAACTAGGTAATTACTGTTTTCAATATTGAGTATAATAAGTGGGGCTTTTTAACAACAACAAAAACTACCTCATTTCTATAAGGCAGTCGATTGGCCATATCAAAAGAAATTATTAAAGTGGTTCTAAAGTACCATCGACTACCAGCGCTCATTATTATCGTAAGAATAGACATTTTTTTTGTTCCACTCTACTGAAAATTGTAATCGATATTAGAGAAATCAGGTGTATGATGAGTCCTCAAATGGTAGAAATCGTTATTTGATGAAAGACAATGTTTACAAACGCAAACTACTTCAAATATTTTAATTTTGAACAATATTCATTCTAACAACACCTCGTAGATGATAGTGGAAATTATTGAGTGTGTTCCTACCCACAATTCCAGATTGTTTTGATTGTAACTAGACGACGAATGTAGTTCGAAAATGATCACAAATTACTTTCAAACTTTGCCAGCTGGAACGCATTTCAATAAAATCCATTCTGGAAGTCATACTTTTCTATTAAACTCAGCCGTGCGGAAAATGATCATTTTCGAATTCTAAATATCGATTTTAACCAATGAGAGAGGTTTCCCTATGTTTTAGGTGGTTGCTTAGCAACACCGATCGGGCTCTTTCGAATCCACCAAACACGATGGAATGTCGGCTGGTTCCGTTCGATCGTAGAACGAAATCGTTTCCTTTTATACGAAGTCTTACATCGAAAAATTACCGAGCCGAATGGCTCGATGGGAAAGGAATTGGATCTACAATCAAGAAGTCCGGGGTTCGAACCCCGGCACGGTATGAAAAAGGATTTTCTTCTTCTGAGCCTAATTTGTTAATTAGTCCGTGAAACCCAAAAATACACGGACCAGTTAGCAAAAAGGGATCTCTGCCCACCACCTCACCTTTACATTTGGTGAAATGAGCAGTAACCATCCACTATAAACGGCATAAGCGCCAGGGTTAGGTAAAATGAGCAGTAGGCCCCCAGGGTTAGGTAAAATGAGCAGTAACCACCCTTTTTAATTTAATAACTCTTGGGGAATTTTTTAGAAATTTTGAATTTTTATAAATATTTCCGATTGGTTCTATTGGCGACACTGATACAAATTGTCAAAATTATAGGTTATGTTGCATAACCTCAAAAAAAATGGTACTTTCACAAAAAGTTACCAACAAAAATCGTCTTTTATTAAAGGCACATGTTGAGAGAATCCTTAAAAGTGGTCTATTGTTGGATGAAGATCTAGAAAAAGTACTGAATATTTACGAGAGTAATTTCGACGAAGAAGAAACATTAAATGAAACAATCGATTTTAAATATGTAATTATTGGGAGTCTCTTAATTGTGCCTTTATTGTTGTACCAATTAACAAATTTTAACGTACTTCTAATAACTACTTTTGTAATATTTACGATAGTAATTGTACTAATAACGTATTTAATTTATTTAGATCGAAAATCAAGAAGAGACTTTGATACAATCATTAGAAACTTGTCTCGAATGTATAAAATAACAGCTTCGATTGGAAAATATATGAAAAATAGAAACGATATAGCTAAATTGAAATTAAATCCACCTATTAACACAATCATATCAGATTTTACCTATTTGATTACTAGTCAACAACGTACACATGTACAATTTTTAGAAGATTGTTTGAAATTTGTCAATAAACATCTACAACAACTCCCGAATAGTCAACAACAAACAGATAATATTCACAGCAATCTACCGCTGATTTATTCAATTAGAAATCAACAAATTGACAATGTTGAAGATGCCTTAAAATTTGAAGACACTATCAAAGACGTATCAATACTTATAACTTCATTATTTCTACATTCATTGAGTTATTTATTTGGTTCATTTATCAAGTATCATGTTAATTTATTTGTGTACAATCATCGTATGAGTCGTATTGCGCAAATTTCTATAAAATACGTTGATGAGTTGCAAAATAATTTCGATAAAATTCAATATAAATACATAATTAACGGCCAACCAAATTCAAAAGATATCGTCGACGTATTTAATAGAAATAATATACGTGAAGCAGCAGTACAAAGCATAAAAACTGCTTCACGTCTCTTCGAAACAGTCAATCATTTTTACGATAAATTACAAAATTCCAATATCAATAATGAGACTGATAAGGAAGCGATAAGTTTATATTTTGAAAATCTAATACAGGACTCATACGATTATTATAAATCAGTTGATGTATGGTGGAATATTTATAGTAAATCAATAACGATACAAGAAAGAGACAATACGGCAATTCAAGATAGTCATGTTGAAGTTGGACAAGCTAGAAATGTTGTTGATGTTAAATGTCCACTCGATACAATCGACGATGTTGAAGATTTAATTAATGCAATGAATGAAGAACATTTTGAGGGTGACGGCAATGAAGAAGGGGTGAAATTTGAAGATTCAATTGATGAAATGGATAAGTTGAAACAATTTAAAACGTTGTATGTGGAATTGAAGCATAAATTGAGAACAAATCGGCGTTTTAAAGAAGCACAGCAGCGTAGAGGTATTGAAGATGCGAATGCGCCTGTATGTGAAGAAGTAATATCGATATCGGCACCACCTAAATTAGTTCCACCACCACCACCACCACCTGTATTTGCACAACAAGATGATCAAAATCGATTTGTGAATCCATCGATATCTGATAGAAATATTCGCGATGCTATTATGCAGATGATTAAGCGACAGATTAATAACAGAGAAGAAGACACATTTGAACACGAACCCGATGAGTCATCAAGCGATTAATTCGTATTTTATTCTAGTTTTAACAGAAAAATAAATATTGAAATGTTTTTGGGAAGTTTTATTTGAGTACAAATTGACGTAATTGCTTATTGGCAAAATGCCCAGTTTTGATGATTCCTGATATCGAACAAAACAGTAAATCTAAATCATTAGCAGTTACAGATTGCAAAAGAAAACCTACGTTCTGAAAATGCAAGAATTAGTGAACTGAGAAGAGAAAGCTAATGTTTGTGGTGTAGTTGGTTGACTTTCAAGAGGAGATGATCTGCAGCAAAGAGAGAGTCCCGTAACGTTTTTCTGTTGTGGTTTGTTAAAGACAATTAAACGAACTAAACAGATGATGAACATAATTTATCACGACTTACATCTCTTATTTCCATATTAAATCAACAATACAACGATAATCAAATCCTTCTGTATGGTAATATCTCTTATCACTTGTTCCATTTCAATTATCATTTTTATTTTGAATGTTAATTGCAAGTTTCGAACAGTTTTCTTTTTAAATACGCGTTATCAATTCACATGTTTTATTCACGATATTACGGTTTTAAAAAAAACACCAACTGCATATTGTAGCGCAGACAGTTCCTCGAAAACCGGAATCAAATCGTATTGAAAGTTAGTGGAAAATAGAATCAATTTTCCTTTCGACACTCAATTTTTATCTTAAATCAGATTCTCGAATTTATTATTATATAAACATTGTTTTTATTTATTCGGTTTTTGTTGCGAATGCAATAAAGGAAACGTTGCAAGACAACAACAACAACATACATATGCAAATCTAATAAATCTCCACAATAATCGACTTCCTTTTATTCAAATCCAGTAAATCGACGTACGTTCCTGGATAACCTGGCATAAAAGAGTTCATTGTCCTGTCGACAAGAGCACTAAACAACATTTCCATAGGAGATATGTGGATTTTCCACCCTTCTTGCTCATAGTTTCCCTATAAATAAATCTTAAATTGAATCCGTTCGAAAATAGAAGGGTGACAAAGTATCCAAGTCAAGTAGGTAAATGGCTACAGGACGTTACACAATTATTTCAAATCAACCAAAATTTTTCAACATATCCTTGAGAAATGTTAATTAAAAAGTGAATTAATTTGAGTTCAGTGAAATTGTTGTTGAGGACGATTTCGAGAATTTGTTTGTTTTTTAATGAGAACAGGAAATTCTTCCAGAAATAATTTTAGACAACAGAATTAATAGAACAGAAAAGTTTAAGTGTAAATACCGTTGTTGTGGCTTAACATTTGTTGAATAATGAACATACAATTACTGTCGTTAGTAATGAAATTGTGCAGAAATTTCACAGTTGGCTAATCATTACATTAGTAACTATATATGAATGTAGTATCTCGGACGAATTCAATTTGTGTTAAATTTCAATATTGGCAAAACTATAAACAAAATGCGTAGATTGTTTGTTTTCTTTATTTTTTTGTATTTATTTGGAAGACTAGAAAAGAAGGGGGTGGTAGTGTTAAGGCGCCGGCAAGTAGGTCGTCGGAGCTTTCTTAACTATTAGCGCACAGTTAACCGTTGCCACCTTCCCGTGGCGCTACCGTCGTCCTGCAAAATTATTTTTCATACATAATGAAACACACTACACACAACCGTATTCCTGCTGCAATGTGACCAACAAACGCCACAATAGCAAAATAGAAAGTTTTGTGTTGTTGTTAGCTGCGAGTAATCCGTTGAAATAAACTTAAGGGTGGCATTTTTGAGAATTCTGCCTAAAGTTTTTGTTCATCCAAAATATGGAATTCAAACAGAATATCAGCAGGAATTCGTGCTAAAACCAGAAAGAATCACAGGTAAGAATCAATATTTTTTTAAAAGGGATTTAATAATGAGCTAAATCAAAATTTCTTGTACTGTCTACAAGCAACTATTGTTTATTATCAAATTTTATCGAAATTCGGCCAAAACCAGTGTTAGAAATAAGGAAGAACGTGCCGTTTTCACTTGATTATCAAACCGACAATTCAACAATAAAATACGAAAATAAATTTCACTTTTAATAGAAGTTTCGTTAAACTTCTATAACTGAAACAATTGTGAAATTCTTTGGTTGGATTTTATAAAAGACTAGCGTTTCCGAATCAAAACATTTGCGGTCAAAACTATTTCATTGAATAATGAGGAGCTCACCTCGAAATAATGAATAAATTAACAAACAAAATCAATAATCCAGATAAAACATTGTGAAAAACCTGAAAATCTTTTCGTTTATATTACATTGCACACATATGTTTCGATGGTCCCCAAATGAATGTTTACACACAATAAAAAAGATTGTTCCACTAATCCGACAGTAATTGTTGTTCTAACAACAAATCAGAAACACGTGTCTGGTTTCATTATGATCACTTTCATTCGGCAATTTTGATTGTAAAAACAATGAATTTGTTGGTGAATTTATTTTCGTTGATGATGCATATTGATTCTATGAATCATATGACGATTTGGTCCTTTCTTTTTTGATATTCTTATGAGGTGAATATTGCATGAAACACGTAAATTAACAATTGTGGAATATCACATAGCAAAAATTAGTTTCAGTTTATCAAATACTCTAATAACAGTCTGTTCAAAAGACTGTTAATTAAAATCAATTCAATCATAAATCCGTGTTAGTTCAAAAGTTTGTAAATTGTAGAAAATTAAAAGTAGAAACGGATTTGCTTGGTGCTTCATTAATTATATAACGAATGCAATCGTTGCAATCGTATTAATAATTAACGCTTGTAAATTATTAGAAGATTCTTAAATAATTATATAGAGCAGATCGTGTATGAAATTTCTACTGTAAATTACAAAATTGATGATACCTTCTGTATTCTATTTACAAGAGAAATTCCATGTGCAATCAAAATCACTTTAAAGATGATTTGTTATTATTCGTTCCACTAAATGAATGTGAAAAATGGATAAAACCTTACAACATTTGTCCCTGATGGCTTTTAAATTAATTCTTATGTGGTTCGTTAATTTCATATCCATGTTCTGATTAAGTTTATAAAGGATTTTTGAATAGAAGTGCTAGTTCAATTGTAAAACCAACATTGGTTATATTTCATTTTAGTTCGGTTAGAAATAACGTTTCTTTTAATAAACGCGATAACAATCTATTTTTATAATAGCCAAGATTCTGGTTATTTACTATTTCCATCTACTTTTCCTACAGAAAAGTGTATTTAAGTCGTATTTTTATCTGTCGGTTATTTGAACAGTTTTAATGAGTCTGAAATGTAGAAAAAGAAACTTTAATTAGTCTGACAAATACGACGAAATAATGAGTTATTTTTGTGTAGGTGTATACATGTTTATTTTATTTTTTTTTATAGAAAATGAAAACAAACATGTCAACAATGGAATCAACGATTTCGTGATCAGATTTTGGTGAGAAAAATATGCGTATTCCTGAACAACAACGTCAACATAGATCTGGTCAACAGTTCCAAGAGGACTTGACCCGTTACCTACAACCAGGAGCGTTTACTGTGCTTCCTGATGATAATGTACCACCTCCGGATCCACCGATGGCGCCAGAACCTTATCGGTATTTCATTTAATTCCCCCCAAATTTCCATGAATTAATGTTAAATGATATATTGTTAAATGTTAGACTTACAACACCATCATCAAGACGCCATAAGAATCACTCATTTGCAGTTATAGCAGAACCGAGTAACAGTCGTCCAGGTAGTCGCAGCCCATCACCGTCCGGTCGTGTCAGTCCATTCCGTGGTCGTGGCTTCAATCCAGCAGGATCACGGCACGCCTCACCTGCACCGTCACCACCACCGATTGAAGTGCAATCGGCTTCAATACAATCACGTTCAAAAATACCGAAATTAACAAGACGTGGTAGTGCATCGGTTTTTGGTGAACGAATCGACGATTATCTATCATCGCCAAATCGAAGAAAACTACATTCACAATTTAGTCAAAGTTTAACTAATATTTCATCCACCAAGAAACCACCACCTAGTCCAAGACGACAACAACAACAACAACAACAAAATCATAGTAGATCGTTTCAACGTTTAAGCCCTATAATTGGTAGTTCACCAGAGCCAAGTCAATCACAGTCTTCCCCTTTAACTACTGGTAAAAATAAGTCGTCTAGTCGGCCAGAAAGTAGATATAATTCACCATCAAGAAGTCGATTACCACCAAGTAATGGTAGAAATTCACGACAAACGTCACGTGATCCAAGTCCAAATAAACTACCAACATCACCAAGTAGGATACCGATTAAGAATAATTACAGGAATGTACAGTCTAAAATCAATAGTTTCAATAAGAATCATAAACCGAAAGTGCCTCCTAAACCACAAGTGCTTAGCGAAGATACTGACAGTTCTGATATTAATAGAGGTAATAATACTTATAGGAGTAGAACGGAGAGCTATCGAAAAGTCAAAACAAATTCTAAATCGAACCTTATATCAAAACAGAATGGTAATAATACGTTAAGGAATAGTAAGAATGATTTAACGAAAACAAATCAAGACAATAAAAATGGTAATAACCGGAATAATGGAAATCAAGACCAAAATGGAAATAAATTGAAAAAGAAATCAAATAACCATAATCTAAACACTGATACTGCGACTGATAAGAGAAATAATAATAACGATAATAAACCCCAAAATAGCAACAACAACAACAACAACAATAATAATGATAGACTCAAAAATAGTAATATTGATAATAATAAACCTCCTCAAAATAATAATAGTAGCAATAACAAAACAAAATCTGATGATATTGATAAAGTGGTTGAATATTCTAGCGGTGTAGAAAGTGGTGATAATAAAAAATCAACTGAAACACCAGTGAAGCTTTCTGATCTATTACAACCATCAACAACAACAATAATTTCAAGTACAACAGCCACAGCAACTCAGCCGTTGAAAATTGATGCGAAATTAGAGCCAAATGTGGAACAACCGCAACCAGAATCGACGACAACAATGACAAAAGCCGAACCAACGAAATATTTAGAAAGCAAGACAATAGCACCGATTGTTGATGGACGTGTTTTAAGTGCAACAAGTGTATCAAATGCAATGAATAGAATGAACGACAGTGTATTGGACACGCAAACACTTATGAAAGATCATGGTATATCGAAATTGTCACCATCTGCAACTGTAATGTCTAATGAAATGACAAATCGGAATAATTCAGGAATCGATTCGAACAATGCCACAACAGCTGCACCACCAATTGTCGAAATGGCTAACAATAAAATCAACGAAAATAATCACAGTACTAATAACAACAACAACAACAACAACAATCATGTTACAAGTACTGGGATAATTCCAGCGAGACTTCTAGATGAACATGTGCAGAATAATATGGCCAAACTTATAGCACCTGACAATAACGTAATTAGTAATTCGATGGGCAAGAATATCAATGAACGCATCAAAGAATCTAGGACTGTAGTTGCCGCTGATGTCCAACCAATTAGAATTACAGTAAAAGAAAAACCGATGGATGTTGAGGTGCAAAGTGGAAATATTCGATACGATGCTGCCAATGGAATCACCGAAGCACCCAGGTAACAATTCAAATTTAAATCTGTTACGAATATTCCATAATAACTATATTTTCGTTTCAAACAACCACAAATTCCAAATTACCACCTACTAACAATAAGTTAGAAATAATGAACTTGACCGTAAAACAGAAGAACAAAGTGATGTTTTTTTTTGCCTCGGAACTAATTTTAGTAACTATTGAGGTTAGTGGTCCGCATAAAAACAAAGTGGAGAATTACACCAAATAATCAGCAAAACAAAATGAATCATTTGCGTGTGATTTCCACGTAAATAGAAATTTCCTTCATGATACGCCGTTTAAACAGACCTTAAGTTTTCCTTTTAAAAATAAAAATTCAATCTAAAATTACTACTATTGACATTTTGAAAGAAACTTATTCAAAGTAAACCACGTGAGTGGTGAACGATTGTTATGATATTGCAAGAGATCATGCGATTGTGCTGAAATGACGAGCTTTCAGCACTGTAACGAATTTATTTCATATTCAAGCTTGACCAAGTTTTCTGTAAAAACAGACCGTCGATTTTTGTGTTTTTCATGTGGTTGTCATGGCGCAACAACAATTCTCATTCATAGAGAACAATTTCATATAAATTCGAAAATATTCAAAATCATAAATTATTCATTGAAAGAAATGTAATGCAAATGGAGCGATCGTTACATTTCAAATGTAACAGATACGGACATTTAATACGAGTTCAATAATTATTGTACGTTGATTTATCGTGGAGATCGTTTAAAGAACACGAAAATAATTATAAAGATTAAAGGCAATAGGGTTGTAAATTGTTAAATCACCCCCAAGTGTCGTCGTCTAGTGGAAAAGCTAATCAACAGTTTCAAGGCTGACTATATTGGCAGAAAGTTAGTGGTATGCGGAATTCCAGCAATTCAATGAATCACACAACAATAGGAGCCGTTACAAATGCGCCGTAAATGAATCTTTTCACTACCCCAATTTCGAAAACGACGAGTAAAGTGATCGTCTATCAACCACTTTATTTTACTAATGAGCGTTTCAATATTCAATTTGTTGATTTTGATTAAACACCTCTCCCACCAATGGGTTATTAATTATTAAACCATTTTACAACGCTTAATTGAAACTTGGTTGTAATTTTCTGGTGAAACATCTAATTTGTATTGAATCGATAAAGATCATTAATCAAAATTTCACTTGAAATATATCGAGGTCAACGTTGCTTTGTAATGAACGTTATTTTCCAATAGATTAATGTGTTCGCAGATTTTTGCGAGTATAATGATAAAGGAAAAATCCGCATCAATTCATCAATAAACCAATATGAATAGGAAACTCGGAAAAAATACCAAAACAAAAAAAAAATAACCCTGACATAGATTACATTATGGGGATTTATGTAGTGATTTAAGGTGGAATTAATAGAAGGGGGTTGAAATGTTCTTATTATTGCTAGCTTGCGTGATGTTACAACCATCGAGAACGGTCAGCAAGTGGAAAATAGCGTGTTAAGATGTCCAGTAGCGGATCAAACAGAAACATTTAAATTTTAAACTGAATATTAACACTTCAGTCAACAAAATCACCCGGCGCATCCACCATTTCCATACATCAACACTGTAACATTATTGTGATTAATTGAAATACAAATGAATTCGCCCTTTGATAATTAGTAGATGCAAGGGTGGATTAATTTGTGTGGAAAAGTGGCCGCCACTGGTTTTCTGGGCCGTTGTCCGGTCGTATTTTATTAGGCGGTGGTAGAGCGGCATTGATGTTTTAAGAGCGGCCAGCAAAACGTCGAAAGCGCGATAATCTTTCAGTTTAGTTTTTCCAAAAAAAAATAACATTCAAAAATTATTGTGAGTTACCACAGAGAAAGTGAACAAAAATGACCGTGATTACTATAAATGTGATCAGCAAAGATTCGAAATGGTATTGAATCATTTTCTTTCTTAAATTGTTGTTAGCTGTTTTGCTTTCTTATTTCATTTGTTTTTGAATAATTCTTTGTAATCACAATAATAGTGTTGGATTTAGTTTTTTGTTTTATTTTCAAAAATGACATTTATACACGTAATGCCTTTACATGAAGACTATAACGGCTACGGATTTCTAGAAAATGGAGGGTATGCTTACAAACTTTTTTTCTAATTATTGATAATAATCGCAGCACACACGCGTGCGAGAACTTATAATTATCCTTGCAAATCATATATATATATATATATATAGAACAACATGTTGAAATTACACTGAATATATTTATTCCGTCATAGAAGAAAAATAATTCCAATAGGTACAATAAGATCAATATATTGAATATTATTCTTAAATGTTTTCCAGTTTACCACCTGCACAACCGGTTAATCCAAACGAACAGCCACAAGAATCACCCGTTGTGTCTAAACAAAATCGATGTGCACGATTCTTCGCAAATTTTCGAAAAAAATTACGTTGCAAACGTAGCAATAAACTTAAACCGAAGAAAAATGCCAATAAAGCTGAGCACGAGACGAAAAGTGGCTGTTTCAGTTGTTGTAAAACGAAGAAACCTGATGTTACTATCAATATTGAAAATGATGAGCCGAAAAAGAAATTCTGGGAACGACTGAAATGTTGTAAAAGTAGAATTGGTGATAAAAACGAAGGCAATAGACGCGAGGACAGTTGGGCAGAAAAACAAGACAGTATCCTAAGCGGACCTATAGAGAAAACGTATTTCAATTGTATTTTTACAGAATTAACTAGTAACTTTCCGAATTTTAGACCATGGTGGAGAAGAATTTTGTGTTTAGATACATGTAGAAGAAAGAAATCATTAGAAAACCCGGCCAGTAGGCGAGCGTCCATGATGAGTAAAAAGAAAAGTCTCACTTCATCAGTTCCTGTCGAAGACAATACACCAAAACTCGATATAAATCTAGTTGAACACAATTCAGCAATGCGAGGTGCTATACCTGTCCTTCCAGTACCTTTCGCCTGGTTCTGTCTTGTGATGAACTGTATCATCCCCGGAACAGGTTAGATTTCTCACCACAATTAACAAAATAATAATAATAATAATTTGATTTCAGGAACTATTTTCAGCGGTATGTTTTGTTTATGTTTGGGTATTCCGAGATTTTCGCAAAAAGACGGACCTAGACCGCGTCTTGGAGCTTTCATTATCAATACAATTATCGGTATAGGTCAATGTTTTACTGTGTTATTTTGTCTAGTTGGATGGGGGTGGTCGATATGGTGGGGTGTTATTATGTTAAGAATTGCAAGTAAGTCTTCATTTTACAATCAGTCATTATTGGTTTTTGGTGATTTTTCTAATGAAAATTACAGAAAAACATAGGAAAATCAAAGCACTTGAAGCTGAAACGGAAAGACGTGCAGCTGCTGAAAGGAGACCGAGTCAACTAAGAGATCTGGAACGGGTTACTTGAATTTCATAAAAAATTTCATTAAAAAATGGAATTATAAGAATGCACAATTTTCTTTGGCAAAAAAAAATGGTTTTGGGACTTATGTTAGATAGATTTAGAATTTTATATTAAAAACAAAGAAGTAATTGTTGTCATTTTTGCTGGGCAAAAATGTTTTGTAATGAAATTAAAAGTGAAATATTGTATACATAATGTAGATAGATTTTATTGCAATTTATAATAAAAATTAACACTATTTTTTCTAAACAAATAGGTGGAGGTTATCGTTGTAAAGTTAACAAAAAATATATATGTAGATATACATGCAAATAAATAAGTGGCAAGTCTAAGCGCATATCAATTGCAATATTTTTGTAAAAATAAGAATAATATGTAAATAATACTTGTAACTCACCATTCTAACAATTGTACACTTTTTTAACAATTTGTGAATAAATAATTAGTTTAATATAATCAGTGTGCATTGACGTCGAACAAAACGTTGTAATGCAAAACAGACATTTTTGTATGAAATTTTTCCCGGCGCACCCACCAAAATTTCTATTGCTGAGATCAAATGCTAACATTTGTCACCCGGCGCCTCCACCAAAATTTTAAAAGCTGCCACCACCGCCTCCACCAAGATTTTTAAGTTTCCCCGGCGCACCCACCAAAATTTTCGAATTTTTTAGAATTTGTCGCCAGGCGCATCCACCAAAATTTTTCTCGCGAAAATTAGATTTTAAAAATTATCGCCCGGCGCATCCACCAAAAATGTGGATTTATTTAATTTTGATTTTTGTAAGACGGAACAAAATGTTCGGTATAACAACGTTTTTGCCCCATCAATGTGGACAGAATTTATAAATTCGACCAAAACCGTTTTGATTAACAACATTTTTTTCTGTATCAGGTGCAAGAACCAAATAAGATGAACAGTCAATTAGAATACATTTCTGCACCTCTAATTAAGCAGGTTCAGTTATAATTATCTAGACGGGTAATCATCAAATTGGGAACGTTCCTGGTTTTACCTTCGATTCAGTGAACCAACAAAGAAAAAAACTGACAAAAAAATGTGAAATAAGTCTACAATTCCGTGAACAGTATGCACATATTCCATTTCACAATGAATAATCCTTTTCTTTTATGCTGAGTCAATTAAACGTATACTTTGAAGTTGCTTCGACAGTTGACATCAATATTCTAAAACACAAAACAAATGGAAATGAAAAATTAAAGTGAAATCTAAAAAGACAAATAAGATCAGCCCAACAGAGAGAAATAGAAATACGTTTATTTAAGCATAAAATAAATACAATTTATGGACGGACAAATGTACCATAGAAGTAAAAACACAAACAAACAGACATAAAAATTTCTACAGCCCCTAAAAGTGTTCTTTATTATTAACTTATTACAAGAGCTACATAACTGCGCAGTTTCACGAGTACAAATACGCAACTTTTATAACCAGGTCAATTCACCCTCTCATGTACCAAAATGAATTCACAGTTAATCTCCTTTATATTTGATGATTTTCAAAAAAAAATGCACACTTTTATATCAATACAGCGCTCATAAAAAAAGAGTAGTAGCCATGTAATTACGAATAAATACAAAATTTATGAGAGGGGGAGCGATACGATTCTCCATGTTTTTGCCACTTTTATTAATCTCCTGAAATCATTTTAAATTGCAATTTCATCCAATTCACATTACCAACGTTATAAATTCTCATTATTTCGTTTACGAATTACAAACAACCAGAATCTGTTTATTTGCAAGTTCATTAATTAAATTTACTTATTCAGAGTCGAATAAAATGAAGCATCATCTACTAAAAGAATTAAACGTAAAAATCAGTAGTGTGTTAATTATAGAGATGGAATCTTACCTTGATTGTTTGCGTAAATACCGCTAGAAATTAATGTATTACGATACAAAAAAAAAATGAAGGATACTGGACGGTTGTTGGGAACATTCAGGAGTCTTACACATTTCAAAAACACATCGTTTCATAATTTAACTTTACTTATCAATATTAGCGATGATTTATAACTTATTTACATATATATATATATATATTTCAAAAGAAAAAAAATTGACTTTTCAGTAATACTGAAATCTAGCCATTCCATCTTTGTAGATAGCAATGTCCCGGTATTATTATTATTATTATTATTACTATTTATATTTATCTATATACAACAATTACCGTTCCTTTTTCGATAAAAGAAAACATAATAGTGGACAATTGTTTTGTTTGTTTTTGATAAAAATAGGGCGCTGGAACAGCACATTTACAAAAATAGAATGCCAGAAAAATATTTGGCATACAATTAACGCGTTTATATAATAATACTTCTTTGAATAAACTATTTACACACACACTCACACACGCACAAACACACACACACACACACACACACACACATACAGACAGAGCATCGGAAAATACACATATATTTACTTATAATTACTTTTTACTTGTGTTCTATTTATGTTTTTATTATGTATTCATTATGTCTATGTACGCGTGTATTTTTTTTATGTATTTTTGAACGTGTAAGCATTGTGGATTTGATTATGGTGTGTTTTGTCTCCCTCTGTGGACAAATTTAACAAAAATATCGAATATATCACATATTTAATTCGTAATTAAAACGTAATTTGGTCAAAGTATCAGTTTGAAAAAAATTAAATTAATTAATCGTTTGTACTTTAAAATTCTTGGATAATTTGATAAATTATTATTATTATTGAAGGAACAGTCTTAGAATTTTATATTTTTCTTTGCTATTCAACAAATGAGACGTTCGTATCACAGCACAGAGAGAAACAAGGTACGTTAAGGTAGAATTGGAGTGAGAGTGTGATAGACAAGAAATAGACTACCACTGCTATAGGCACAGATAATTGACTCAACTAATTTCTTTTTGTTACGACATAGATATATTATAGATTGCAATTTGATATTATAACACTACAAAATAAATAACACACATGAACAGCTTTGATATTTTCATTGATTATTTGAAATTTTTTGATATGGAGTGTCGTTCCAAATGGTTGAAATTTGTTCAAATCCAATAAATAAAAACTATTGTCAAAGATATGTAAAATTCTCTTGAGAATTCCCTAATTTACGTACATAATCAATGAAAATCATTATCACCTAATAAGAATCACCAAATATTATCGAATCTATAATTGTATTACTTTGCGTGATTTGTTTGTTCTGTTTCACAACAACATGGATCATATCCAGTTCAACAATCTCGAGCCAATATTCTGATAATCTTCTTAATATTTCTTAAAAAAAATATTGTAATAATGATTATTATTATTATCATAATACACCTCTTTGGTCCATTATCTTGGAATATCAAGAGACAAACTAACCGTCAATAATAATAATTAAAAAAAAAACAAACAAACACTAATGGTGGCTCGTGATAATTGTACACAATGAAAATAATTTCCAAATTTCTCTCTAATATCTAAATATAGTACGAATAATTAATACTATGTAATATGAACTATCTAGTTGTCTTTTTGTTTTGTTTTTTTTCTCAAAGAAATCTCAACTACACCTCATTAAATACGTATAAATAAAAAGAAAGATTATAACAAAACAACAATAATAGGAATAAGGAAGGATGATGAGCATGATGATGATTTTAGTTGAGGAGATATAGGAAAAATATGCAAATTTTATTGCACGCCGCCTTAATATGTCATACACAAATACTAGAAGATCTATTTAACATCAATAACACATGATCAGTCCCGGTTAACCAGAAGAAAGAAACAAAAACCGCAGGTCCAAGTTCAACTGGGACACATATGCTAGGAAGACATGAACTAAAGTGACATCATTTATTATTATTATTATTATTATTAATTATTAATGCTTTTAGAGATTGCTCTAAACGATGTGTTTAAGATGACAACAATTGTCAAATCTAGCCAATGTTGCCGTCTTTGTGTTTATTAATTAATTTGAAAGCAGATGATCATCCATCGAATTTTATTTTAAATTTAATTTGTCGTAATTCTTTTGTAAAATTTCAGCTTCCTATCAAAGTATTATGAAAAGTACAAAGCACAGAAAATATAGATTTTCGTTAAAAAATATTTCATTAAAACAGTTGATATGTTACTAAATATGGTATTTCTTTCGCATATTTTCCTTATTTGCTTAATTATTTCGTAGCATCTGCATTGATTTATCGTTAATTATAATCAAATAGATTTCAAATATTGACTTCAGTTTTAAATATGTACAAATTTAAATAAGCTGACCAGCAAAACAAAACTTTATATATACATAATAATTATATTAAAAATATTTAAACATCACAATGTTTAAGACTCAACTTTTTCATCTGTATCTTGTTTTAATGAACGGAAATTTTGTTTTTATTAAAAAATTTATAATACAAAAAATAAATAACAAAAAAAAGAGAAGAAAATTGAAAAGAAAAGAAATGTGTGTATAACACAATTAGTGCAAAATTAGAATTACGTAACAGTACTATTCTTTTATTTAAATCTAACAATAAATAATCTACTCACTTTTAAAAAATATTACATCTAAGTGTCGTTGCAAGTAAACATTTAAAAATTTGTCCTACTTTTGTAAAGACAATTCTCCATCCGGACACACACAAAAAAAAAGTAATACGTATTACTTCAATCATTTTGATGTATCTTATACGAACAAACAAACAAACAAAATATCTGGGATTTCTCTTTAAAAATTAATATCAATCGTTCTTCTTCTTCCGCTTCTTTTAATAATAATTATAATAAGAAAAAAACTCATCAAATTAACGAGATTCAACATTAAATTGAATTTAACAATAACGCATTACTGTATTTATATAATGGAAAGGATATGTTTGTATGATTAAGTTACGATGGAGGCGATTTTCCTTATTTAATTGTGTTTTTTTCTCTAATTTAGGTCTTTTTGGAGCTTCCTAATATCTATTACATATACAAATATTTCAAATTTTTAATGATCAGCCTCTATACGTTTCTCTCCAGCTCCATTAGTATTGTTGTCACCATTACGAATTGTCATACTACGTGATGATGAGAAACATAATTTCATAATAAAAGGGAATTTTGTGCCTACAATTTATTTAATTAAAAGAAAAAAAATTGTCCTTTTGTTTTGACGTTTAATTTATGATTAAATCAAATGAATTACCTGGACTTTCGATGGCTGCATGATTACATGCCATCACAGCGGCGACTGCCTCAGTGGTATTTTCAAATTCAAGTAGACCAGAACTCGACCTTTCCGATTTCATCGGGAATAATTTAACAGCTTTCGGTGGAACAACATCATAATCTTGAAAGACTTGAATCAATTCAGCCTCCGTCACTTGTGGTGGTGTATTGAAAAAATGCAGGATCTATAACCGATATTCGATTGCATTGATTTCGATTTGATTTATTAATTTGTATAGAAAACAAAACATTGTTGTTGTTTTTTTACCTTACTAGGTGGTTGGATACGATTCTTACTAGCCATAGCTGGATTCATAAATCGATTATTTTTATTTGTTATATATTCCTTATATGATGGTGATTTATCAGGCAATGGATATGGATTTGTTACTTCACTAAGATATGGTTGTTTACTAAAAGCCAGTTGTAATTTATGTTCAACTGGATTATTAGTTCGTTCTTCGTTGGAATTTGTATGGTGTGATGATGTTGTTGTTAAGGGAGCAGCCCCCGTTAGACCTACAGTTACGTTGTTTAAATTTTGAACACATCTCTCTACTGCTACACTATCCCCCATTTGAACCATTGCTGTGCCTTCTTTTGATTTCAGAAATTTTATCTGCAATCAATTTAATTTCATTCAAATATTTGCAAAACAATAACAAAGCAAGAAGAAACACGAGGAAGATGTTTTGTATTTCTTAATATTAAACTGCTATTATGTTGAACTACTTTAGTTTTAATACGATCCATTAATCGTTTCGGTTGCTGTTTGACAAAGATGTGGCTAAAAGCAAAGTAAACAATATATTTTTTTTCATGATTAATATACGTGACATGAACGCATTAAATGAAATTATATTCATGCTAAAAATATACAGACAAAAATACTTATAATGATTAGATAAATTGAAATTTATTCCATTTATAATCAATCAATGCAATTATAGGGTTTAAATTGAAACAACAAATAAATCATTAATAGAAACAATGATCAATGTAATACAATCGATAAATCAGTATTAATTTATAATAAAGTGACCCTATTTTCGTTAATAGTTATACAAACTGTTAAATTTTATCGTCAAAATAAATTTTATGGATCGATTATTTAAAGACGGGAGGAAAAAACTTGTTATAATTGGTTCATTGAACGAATTTTCTATTTTTTTTTTTAGAGAAATCGTTTTAGATTTTCTCATCATATAAATTATGAAATTAGTTTGATGCTTTTTAAACGTTTAGAGCAACAAGTCTACTAATGTCTTTATGGTAATCTCATTTATACCCTTCATCAGATTGAAGGGATCCCACGTTCGATTCATGTTTGATTCAAATAAACCCGCACCTACACAAATACAATCATTATTATTGATAATCGTTTCCAGTTTATAACAAAGGTACTGAATTATTATCAGATAAATTCCGTTACGAGAATACAATCTAATTTATATTCAAAGAAGACAATAAAAATAACTAACCCGAGCCACATTTCCATACAAACACATAAGATTAAACACTTTATCAGCATTAGTACGTAATGGATCTAAACCGTAAACCATAAGGACGGCACCAGGCTGTTGAAAATGTGTATTCCTTTGATCACGAAATTCAGCTGCTGTTACGGCTGGTGCACTTTTCCTAAAAGTTTCTGTACCAAAATGTTCACCATATCCTGGTCCGGCACACATTTCATCATATCGTTGTTGTTCGTTTGGATAAGGATCTGAAACAATAAAAAAAGAAGTTACACATAAAATATAGGAAAAACGCCAAACAGAACAAAATGGATAAAAAAGTGATACGTATTGATCGTAAAAACCAGGCGCATATTTGGTCTTTTCAAACTTCATCAACAGAAAACCACTTAGACGATAGAATAAGTGGGCCCAACGCTCCTATTGAGTTATTTTTATTGGTTGCTTCATTTTCTTTTCAACATCATCAACGTTGTAGTAGCAATGGGAAGTGTTTGGTTTTAAAAGACGTTTTATGTAAAAAAAATTGTGTGCGTGTAATCTTTACGCGCGATTGAAGTAAAACTTGTTTGACGTTTATGGCACATATCATGAAACGATTAAACTTAACTGAAAATACTACAGTTTAGTTATATTCATTAATGATATACTTTACAAAGAATAATATAAAGCTATATTCACATTATGCATTAAAAATAGGTAATATTGTCTACAATTATATGTAGTTTTTGATTTTATACATTTTCACCCTTAAGTGTGGGTATGTGGAATTCATTTAAAAATACGAGAAGATCTATACTCTGACGATTTGAATCTGTCGACTTGACTTGACCGTTGTCAAATTGACAATTGTGGCTCGATTTCAATTGCTTTAATTGCCTTAAAGTTGACTACATTTAAGTAAACCGTATATAAATAAATATTTGTTTAACACTACTTCAATTTGATTGTAAAGGTTTACACAAATAAGTCTGATTTTTTTCAAAAATTCTTCAATCTTTTCATATTCGCAGAAGTGGACTGGTTACCCTCAACAGTATTTATTTTGAAATATATTCATTGTAAGAACACCTCGTAGATTATAGTGGCAATTATTAGGTATGTTCCCACCCACAATTCTAGATTGTTTGGTTGATCACTAGACTACGCATGTCTAGTTAGAAACTGATCACAAAGTACTTTCAAACATCACCAGCTGGACCGCATTTCTATTGAATTCATTCAATTTACAATTTCTGATGTGAGTATATTTGATTTTCTTAAATCAATCGTCCCGTTTTCCATTATCATCTGCTACCGTGTGGAAAATGAGCATTTCCGAAGCATATTTTTGGAAATCTAGATTTCAACCAATGACAGACGTTTTAACATGTTAGGTATTTAAAATTGTGGTTGCTTAGCAACATCTATACATTAATGCAATCGAGTACTTTCGGGTGCCCAACACACGATGGAATGTCGGCTGTATCCGTTGGATCGTAGAAAATCGTTTTCATTTATAGTACACTTTTCATATGAAAATTCACGAGCCGAATGGCTCGATGGTTAACGATAGGGATTTACGCCTAGAAGTCCGGGGTTCAAACCTCGGCACGGTATGAAAAAGGATTTACAGAATTTTCCTCTTCTTATAACCTAAATTGTTAATTTGTCCATGCCACAAAGTACATGGACCAGTTAGCAAGATGTAGGATGTCTGTCCCTAGACCCCCCCCCCTTACAGGTCAATCATCGTGGAAAAAACGTCAAGAATTGGTGAAATGAGCAGTAACCATCATCCATAAAAGGGCATAAGCGCCCAGGGTTTGGTTGAAATGAGCAGTAAACCATCATCCATAAGTAAAAGGGCATAAGCGCCCGGGGTTTGGTTGAAATGAGCAGTAAACCACAATCCTTTTTTCCTTTTTAAACACAATAAGAAATATAAAAAATTGTGTGCGTGTAAACTTTACGCGCGATTTTACGCGCGATTGAAGTAAAACTTTTTGACGTTTATGACACATATCACAGAAACGATTAAACGATTTTATTTTATATTCTATATAAAATTCGTTAATACCACTCCCACTTTTTGAAGAATATTCGTTCATTAATTAAATTAATTGAGAATAAAAAATTAAATTAAAGGTCAAATCAGCCCATGTCAATCTACCCAAAATTCAAACCTATTCTCCTATTCCTACAACCAACCAATAGCTGTCCTGATGTTGTAGTCACATGACTGAGAAATATCACCAGAATTAAGCTACCAACCTTACATCTACGGAGTTTCTAAATTTCGTCACATGAAGTTGGGAATTTTAGTATCATTAGGATTTTAGTAGAACTAAATATTTTAAATAGCGGAAACTATTTCGAGCGTTACTTCTGTCAGAAAAAATTTCTGAGTTACCCCCTAGTCGCGCCTAAAGAAGTTTTACTTCAAAAAAACCAAAAATCATGTGGGAGTAATGGTGGATGATATTAATAACGACATACAAATTAAGTTCATATTTATCACATGAAATTGCATCGATTTTATGCTACTGTCATCAAATATAATTAAAATAGAATATCTTCACTGCTAATAGGTTTAGCATGATGTAATGAAAGTCTTTGTATTTCAAGATATTGCAACCCTATGACGTCATAAATTCCCCAAAGCACGACACTAGGAGCTCTCTAGTTTACTCATGAACATTAAAAAGATTTAGCTTCCCACATATATAACAAGTATCTGTACTTAAAACTTGACCAAAAACGATCTCATACATAAAATACCACTATTTCAACAATATTAGAGAATTTTGTAGGAATTTTGTGGCATGATTACATTTTCAAAACCATTTATACACCAACTTGTACTCATCATAATACAAAATTATATTTGAGTTTATTATTGAGAGAGAGGTGATGACATTTAAAGAAATTCACACAAATTTCTATTCATTTTGAATCCATACAATATTGTATTTGATTGATCAGTTTGAACCGAATTGATGGCATATTGTGAAAATCGCCCTCTGAATAAGTTGAGAAGAGATCCCCAACAATCAACCGGAATGTCTCGATACTACACTCTAACCATTGAAAACGTTCAACAATAACTACCATGACCCATTCGGATTCGAAACCATTTCCTACCCAGTGTGTGAGGTATATCTGATGGGGGAAAATGTTGCTTTTTCCCTAGATAGTAAAATTACAAATGTTTACAGATAAAGTTTATCAATTTCAACATTTGTTTTATTTTCCAGTAGACGTAAAGATAGAATGAAAAATCTTTCCATTATCATTCGTTGGTGAAATGAGAACACTAATCTTTATACTCATATAAAAAATAACCACACCCTTATCAAATTGGAACAGTTACCAATATAACCAAGACCGTAAGATGAATTCTCCAAATTTGAAATTAGGGATATAACATTTATATAATTTTATCATCTCCACAGAATCTTGGAATTACAAACATTGACCATTATACGTTTACAATGTCAGTTATTTCGTGAAAATCTGGGATCCGAAACTACTCAAGCTGTATTTATAAAACGAAAAATATATATTTAAGGAAGAACATTATAATTAATTCATTTGCTTTATTATAAAATTTCTAGAATGTTAATGTTAAAAACCCATCAAATTAATACAAAATTACGAGTATTTTTAACATTAATTTTTGTTAGACAATTGATATAATTGACAAGAACTTGAAAACTTTCCTGAACCTAAACAAATTGAGTGATTTATTCTGAAAGCTTCTAAGATTATTTTGATGCTTTCTTATAATTATAAATTCATTAAAATCTATCCAAATTTAGCTTCAATTCATTAAGATCGTTTGAAAACGGTAGCGGATAACACATTTCCATAGGAATCAAAGAGATTAATTTTAAATTTGAATAATAATAATAATCCGAGGAAATTGTGGAAGAATTGGAGAAAAATCTATACTTTTCAATTTGTTTTCATAACTGTTTTGACAATGAAAACCATAAATATATGAGAATTGCTGATGTATAAGAAAACAGTTGATTCTTTCTTCTCTTTCGAAATGGAATGGCTATTTGTGAAAAACGAGATTCAAATTGAATTTGCTCAAGATAAATTTTGAGTATTTGATCAAATTAAACGGATAAAACTTCAATGAAAATCCAACGAAACGGCTAATTAAAATTGTTTCGATAACTAATCACATATGAACTGAAGTACTTTAACTGCGACAAAATAATAAAAGTTAAAATAGCTATAAAACTTAATTTACCATGGACGCAGTTAATTATTGTATGATTCATGTAAATTGTAAAATTTTCAACAAATTTCAACAATCCAACTAAAATTTCATCGGTAAGCAGCATCGCCGCAGGTATGTGTGCTCGATATGTAATATGCGAAATTCGTGCATATTTCAGTACAACAAAACTGAAAACATATGTTTGTTGATATGAAAGTCTATTCACTACATTCAAGCCACGTTTGAGTATAAAAGGAAATTTCCTCGATAATCCGGAAGCACAACAAAATGATAGCAACTTTTGAATTTGCATGGTATTGATAACTAGAATCTATCTGAACGAATAAAAAAAACTACAGATATTCAGCAGTTTTTTGAAGGCTTTCATGAGTTGATGTTAATGTCTTTCTACATACCTAAACGTTCTTTACTACAGAAATCGTAAAGTTGCTATTGCAACATTTAAAATGGAACAAAGCCAACACTCAGCAATTCAAAACAAAAGTTAGACAAATTCAAAAATTTTGCATATCAGAACTAAAAAATACGAAACCTACCCCGATTATATTAAAGACAACCAATAGATATATAAATAGATACATAGCCCGAAATTTGAAACTTTTCTATAACAACAAACGATAAAAACAATTGTGAAAAGCAATCTCCTTACCCTTTACATAAAAACGTTGGTATATATCTGGTTATGTCGAAGGAAGAATGATTCATCAATTTATAAAACACAGGCATTTTCTTTTGGTTAATAGATAGATTATGTATTGACACAAAAATTTAATAATTTACTTACGATTAATTGATTTTCTAAATTATTAAAATTAGTAACCGAATTGTTAAATAATACTAATAATAATATGAATTTTTGATTGAGCTTAAATTTGTGACCTACAATCATTCTCTAATCTATATTTTAATTATTGTTGAAATAATGAAAGCAATTTCCTGAAAATGGGAAATGTTGGATTATATTTACGCTTCACTAACCATTCTGATGCAATCACATTTCTTTGAATTTGTAAACAGAATAACAATTTATTGAAGAGGATAATAAAAAAAAACGACTATGAATATCGATAGACGTATAAGCTAGCTAATATGTTCTAGAATGATTAATGATAGATAGGGTTAAGCACATAATTTATTCGAATTGTGATCGTTTATCCGCCCTTTTATCAAACTACTCATGTAAATCCACCCTTTCTCAATTCATTTCCTTTTGTTCAACTAATATCCAAACTTACAATCGTACGTCGATGTCTTTAATTAACCAGTCTGATTTAAAAGGCAGTTAAACGGCTTCTCTCCAAATAGTATCCTTCAAGGATATTGTTATTGTAACTTTCTTATCATCTATGGAGATTTCAAATTAAATTCATGTTAAAAAATGCTTTATTCATTATTGGACATTTTACCAATCCTTATTGCATTCAATTAACGCTAATTAAATCGCTATATTTATTAAAAATGAAATTTTTAAAGACGTATGTTTATTATAACACAAGGCAGGTCATTATTAATGTTCGTTTTAGGTCGTGCCAAACCAATAAATTTTCTATGAAACGGTCTAGTGGAGAAAGAGCATACACAAACGCAATGACAAAGAAAAAAATCTGTTATTTATTTAAGCTTATTAATTCCGAAAAAAAAGGACGTATATTGTGTGAAATTTCCGGATAAATAGAGCACAAGTAGATACAATTTGACAAATGATATATATATATGTGAAACATTCATTTCATAAATGTAATAAATATAGACCAACAACATTAGTCGTATATAAGTTTTGAAATACTGTTTTATGTCTCCGATATAAAAGCACTAAGGGAATTCCTTGACTACTAAAATTAACTATTATTCAAACTAAATCACCAACAAACATAAAAATACGTTAATGAGCCTTAATTTATAATAATTTTTATTTACTTAGAAATGTTCTATATATATAATATATATTTCTTTTAAATTCAGCAAGAAATATGCATAGATGAATCACCTTTTTGGCATAAATCGACAAACGAATAATTATGAATATGCATGCTGTATATTTAAAAATAAACATGTGGACAGGTGTCATTTCATCTTGAAATTCAATTTATTTCCTTAATCACGTAACAGTTTATTTTTTTTAAACACATTCTTCTATCCCAATTATAGATTGAATTTTTATCATCTGTTTACAACAACGCAAACAATCCGTTGGGTATTATTATTAATATTGAATGAAGAGTATTAAAGGGGGAAGTGAAAAAAAGGCGAGAACCACTTTCGCTTTAATCAATCTTCAGGTTAACATGAATATTTCGTTTGTGTGTTTCATATTGATGAAAATTTTGCCATAGAGAAATTACAAAGCCTCATAGGAATTAGAAATTTATGAAAAGATATCTGAACTATATACTGTTTATCTATTTTTGGATTTTGTCACAATACATAAACCAACTACTTCATCAACAATTTCAAATAGTAGTTTGGACAGTAATGAAAATAAATGGTCTAGTTTTAATTAAAGCAGTAACAAAGTTGTGTGAAGTTGTGATGTTATATTTATTATTTCAGCCAAATAAGTGTTTTTATTTATCTAAATATACTATATGAGTATTTAATTAGCAGACAATCCGATGTTATGGTGACTGAACAACTTTAAGGGCTACGGTTCATGTCTTATAATTAAGCAAAACAAGAGAATGCCCCTGTATTTCAGTTATTAATAGAGACAAAGGAATTCTTTAAAAAAGCTGCGATCTATATAAATACAAATCAATCTAATTGAGTATGAAGAATTTAATGGGACAGTCGGTACATGAAAGAAAGATAAATTATTATCATTATCTTGTTGAAAAAATGAAGAGAAATAAACTTACATTAAATGCACAATTTACACTCAATACCTGTCTTTCTTTGAATGGTAAAATAATTTATGGACAATTGTGACAAATTTATTCATATTAAACTGTATGTTGACAGATATGTTAACGATTGTAGTTTTTTTCTTCTCTATCCAATAAATGTTTTCCTTAATAATATTTTTAATAAACCCTATAGATAAACAATCGTATTTGTGCACGCGATATGATCATTCAATTTTAAATAAATATCAAATGTTTTGTAAAATTTCAAATGTATCTATATGACAAAATATTATTTTAGTTTAAAATTACTTAAAATTGATCCATGTCAAACCATTTGCCAACAATTTATAGAAAACGGTTTTGAATTTCTAAAATGACGCATGCACTTTTTTAACTTGTTGATTGAATTTCTGTTTGAAAAAAAAACATACGAAACGTTTTTCTCGAAATTAAATTTCCCATTTCCTCTGTTAGAAGTTAATTAGCGATTTAATATGATATGATATCGATAGATGACACCATCTTTTATATGATAAGTGTCAATTATTATATGGATTTACGTTTCAATAGGTAAATGTCAAGAAGTAATGAACCAGAACCAATAAAGATACACCACTTATGTCAAGAACATACATACCACATATAGATAGATAGCTTAAAATGTACTCAACAAAATTGATTATTTATACCGTCCTTCTCAATACTCGCTTAATTCTTCAAAATTTATCATTGCAAACTGATAATGATAAACTACTCTTAGAAACTAGATTTAAATAGTCATGCACGATCATTTAGAAATAATAAAATAATCATAGAAACATGAGAACAAATGTTAAATTGGAACAATAAAATTGACGTCAATTTCAATGTTAACATCAAGCCAAATCGAAACTATTCAATTAATTACAATGTGATTTTGTGAAAACTATATAAAACGGAAAATATGACATAATGCTAGGCAGTTGGTTTTAATGAATTCAATGTATTGAAAAGAACAAATAAACTGTTGGAATATAATCAGAATTGTTATTGTTCAATAAATTTTCAAAGGAAATTCCACATTCGAAGTGATGAAAATAAAATTATTACAAAAGCGCTACTACTTCGTAAAAACAATCTGAAAGAACTGTAATAAAACTGTAGTTGGAATTCTTTTGCAAAAATAAAACGACAGCCACTAATATGATAGTGGATTATAAAAACCACGTTGATTAAGTTTGCTATTAACACAAATCTAAATTAACTTTGAACAATGTCTTTAACATTAATTGTAATTTAAATTAAACGAATTACTGTAAAGTTATGATTATGATTACGAACACGTCTGCTTTTGTGGGCATGATTTAAGGAATTATATTGAACTTGAGCCAATCATTATAAAAGTTTCTGCATTAGACAGCTTGGTTTAGTTTAACAACAACCATTGCTCATCTTATGCTACATTAAAGAGTATAGAAATGAAAATAAAAAAAAACAACAGTGAGTCGAAAAAAGACTGAGTAACAAAATGGAAAATGTTTGCCAACAATTTCACAACATCACAAAATTAACCCTATTCAATTTGATTATTTTTGCATCTCACAAAATTGTGTAGTTCTTTCATTTTATTTTTTGTTTTAATTTTTGTATTGTTTGGAATTCTTTTGTCTCTTCTCAAATCAAATAAACAGAAAACAAAACAATAGAATTCCCAACCACATAAAAATCGATTTTGTAATTTACTCTAGTCAATAAAATAATAGATAGAAAAAGTTTCTATTTTGAATAAAACTTAAATTTAAAATCTATCTATGCCAAAGGAAAATTTCGAAAAACTTTTTTATCAAATTCAATTTGTTTTTAATACAGACAATTCTAAAAATAATAACAAAATTTCATCGAAACCATTCTAATAAATGTAAAAAAGATCTTGATGAAAATCAGCGAATTAATTTCCCATTCAGAATAACAAATCTGAGATTTGTATACGTATTGCAATATTTGACGGAAAAGACCAAAATTAACAGAATACGATTTGTTTTATATGCAAATAGAAATGAAATAACAAACATTAAAATATTCTAAAATCATCTTATTCTACTTTAATATAGACTTTCTAACTTTTAATATCAAATTAAATCCATAAAATTATCATTTGTAATAATTAAATTGTTTAAATTCAACCAATAGAGACCATTTGCCGTTCAAAAGCTAAAGCTAATTGTGTACACAATTAAACCTTATTTAGAGAGTTCAGCCTTACGGTTGAGGCTACTGTGAAAAGCTTCGCCAATGCCTAATTTATTTCGTTATTCGACTTTTGGTTCACTCACCAATTAATTTAACGTATGTAAAGAGGCTGATAATAAATAAATCTAATGGGAATTTCTATGTACAAACAAATGAAAATTGATTACTCACTGTATGGTTGTGGTCGAGATCCATAATGTGGCTCTTGTAATAAAGGTTGCGGTCGTCCATTTGTATTTTCTTTTACTGGAACCAAACAAAATAAAAATAATAACACAACAAACAAAAATAGAAACAAAACAGAATGTTTTTAATATCAAAGAGATGTCCGTAAATTCACAATATTCTTCAAACAATTATCTACTTGAATTATGATTCAAAACAATTTCAACTCGAGTTTGCTATTGTTATTTCAAGTGTCGAATGTCCATTGAGCGTTATTAACACTTTATTATTCTTTTAATAAAACAATTTAACAAGGTAATCACTCCAATTTATCCATAATTAAGTGGGTTATTGTTATTAATAAATCAATAAGAATCGTTGTTATATTTATAAATAATTAATTTTTACTAACCGATTTATGATTACAATGCATATTTCAATAGTAAATAAACAAAAATCAAACATACGATTCTGATTTGATTATAATTCACAAATTGAATGAATGCAAACCACTTTAGTCAAGTAAAACATTGCTAAAAGTTTTGCAATTTTAGGATATACCAAACAAATCATGTAATTTAATTAAATATACCTGAAGTGTTGGAAAGTAATGGAATACCAATTACTAAAGGAGAGAGAGAAAAACCTCCTCCAACATTAAATTCACTTGAGAATCAATTATTGTTTCAACAATAAACAGAAACCTCAAATTTCACTTAAATTTATTAAATATCAAGATGAATTATCGTCTCATAATTTACAACAACATTAACATTTTGTACAAATTAATCTTTTATAATTTATATAGTGTTAAGATGGATGGTTTTTATTGTTAACCAACAAAATAAACATTCAAATTATTTAAAAGCAATCTCGTTTTCATTCAATAAAAGAACAACTCTTGGGATTACATCTACCGTAATAAATTTCACCACCATCAACCAGGGCCGGTGGGAATCTGTCTTGTGCCACTGGACAAAAGAAGAGAATACCTTCTTTTTATATAACTTTTGAGTAGATACACGGGAATATCACATAAATAAGATAAAGATACGATCAATTCTAATCGATAAATATCCATATAATATTCATTTTAATTTTATATGATCCTGTAAAACTTCCACATCCTCAGACGTCTACCTAACAGTAAAGTTTCCATAGTTATAGCAGCATTATAGTAAATTTATTCACATCATTCTAAATTGACAGACTTTTTACCATCCACCTTAACAATACTTGATAAACGATGATAAATGTTAACAAATGGCGCACAAGAAAAATAATATTGGAAATTTCTTTAAATTGAGAACGACAGAAATTAATATCCGGCAAACTTAAGGAAAACAAAGAACAGAGAATGAGATATTAAGGAAAACTAAACAAAGACTAACCAGTATTCACGATAATTATTAACAAAAGCTTTTAAAACAGAAACAGTGTTTCAGACATTCTAGTCATAACGACACCAACTTTAATATTTATAAACATATAATGCTATATGTTTACATATAAAGCATGAATAAAAAAAACATAATCAAGGACCACCCTATAATAATATGTTCTACCTTTAATGTATTCCCTCATGTTCTTTCAAATTAACATTTTCTGTGTTTCCTAGTAAGAAAAGCAGATAAAAACTTTCTCTATCTTCTAGGAACATCCGCGAGGAATTCTAGATTAAAATCAAATTAAAATCTTAATAAATATTACTCTTATCGCACAAGTTATTCCCCAAAATCTAGACTAGAAATCTTAAATAACAGCGATATTACTGAAATGTTCAGGTTAATACATTTTAGTAAATATTAATAACACTCACGTGTTGTCGTTGCTTCGATATTTCACAGGAAGAATAACAGAAATGGAAATAAAATAATGATGATAATAATTTATTGTTTATTAATCAATTTGTTGTTATCTCGTGTATTTATTTCATGAATATTCCGTTATAGGATTGCTTTCAAGTGACATCACAATACATTCCCGTTTTGTCAAAGAATCCAAGGGGACCGTTCAATACAAATGTAAGCTGTACTTCATACTGATTTCAATCTGTTTTTTTTTTCAAAGATCATGAAAAAGATTTGAAATGTTCAATTGAACGATATTGAAACGAAAAAAAAGACAGAAAACATAATCGAACACTATTGGTAAGGATAAAAATAAGAACAGGACATTAGAGATGTCACTAAAAGTAATTGATTGTCTTTGTCAGGTTGAAGTAGTTGAATTCTTTCCACCTAGTTTTTTTTTCTGGTGGAAAAAGAATTTCCGTCACATATTACGTATCGTAATCGTTCCAGAGGATCAATGAAATGTGGTCCAAGTATGATGTGATAATGTTGTAACAAACCTGGAAGAGGACAACAAAAAAACAGAGTAAAGAAGGCTTTTGATTACACAGCAACAAAAAGTGTATATGTATCATTCAATGATCGATTGGGGAGAATTATCGAGATTTTTTACGTTGTAATATCAAACTGACAAGAATATATTTAGAGGAAAATATGTTGGTTGGAGTTTTTGAAAGTTATCTTTACTTACTATATTTGAAACATAATTTACGAATAGTTCATATAGCCACAAAAAAAAAATAAAGAAACGAAATACGAAATGGAAAAATGTTAGAAATGCTGCTTCCTGTTCCAGAAGATTAAACCTCAAATAGGCGAAAGCAAAAAAAAATTATATATATTTCCGTGCATTCCTGTGTATATGTAGAACAGTGGATACAAAACAACAACTACATACATCTTGAGAAATGTAACATTTTTCCAAGAATAATCAACGAATATTCAGAAAATTCATATATGAATATTTTAAACCAAAATCAATATTATAATAATAATGATAGGTTTATGTGGCAAAATCAATTACATCTAAAATGGGAGTAACGTATATTAAATAACATTCAGACGGCTCTGATAGAACAGCGGATGTTCAAGACAACCGTTTAACTACTGTTAACGTTTCAACTCCTATAAAATCCCCAAAGGACATAATATTTTGATGAAACCGAATTAATGATATAAGAATACATACCCATCTCACAATTTTATTCAGGTCACGTAACTGTGTGTAAGCCCTTACAAGAATACTTAAAACGAACAAAAAAAGAAAATTCCGATTAAAGACACATAATAACTTATAGTTTAAATTGAATAGCAAGTTCTTTTTTGTTTTGTGTTTACTATATATAGATATATTGAACTAATTTATATTGTATCAAGATTGAAAACACATTTATGATACCCAATGGACAAAAAAAACAAACAAGCAACAAAATAAAATAAAAATAACAAGGGGATGAAAAACACACTGAAATAGATTGGTGATACAATAAATTAAAAAGAAAATGATACCAGTTACCTTGGTTGGATAAAAACAGGAAAAACCGATATTTCACAGTAACTAATGGAACAGAAAACAGATGTTGTGGAAATAAAAACGTTTTAACTGCAATAATATAAACACGCACAAAAAAAAAACAAAAAGTTAAATTCTATTTTAAATAAATTGCATTGTTCAATTTAATAAACAAAAGTTTTTTCTTAAAATTGATTCATGATCAATTACGGTTGAAAATTAATAAAGAGGTGTAGAAAGCAATTTCAATTAAATAATTTCCTTAATATTTTCCGAAACAAATTAATTGCCACTTACATAAATCCAGTACAGAACACCACAACATCAACATCACATCATATAAACGATTAAACAGGACTTAATTACTGTCAAGTGCTAATAGAAATCAGTTTATTGCAGGTCACATTGTAAATTTTCACTTGTCTAAGTTTACACCTGTATTGCAATAATTAACTTTGAACTTACCAGAATAAACGATACAACTAAAAGACAAATTGAATGGCAGATCCAATTAGTCGAACAACTTCTACATCCATCAAGATTGTAGGTGTCACCAAAATCAACATCGCCATCACCATCATCATCATCAACAACAACAACAACAACAACAACAACAACAACATCATGGGAGATGGTGGAAGGATGGTTGTGATTGTAGGCTATCATCCTCTGCGGCGACCTGCACACAGACAAGACAGCCACACGTGAACTTCTTGAAGCTTGTTTCTTGTATCTCGTTTTTAATTTTTATATATATTTTTTTAGTCTTTTGGTGGTGATGTGCATGTTTGTCTGTATGCAGGGCGCGCAGATGAGGCATTTAAAGAGAGCAACGTCTGTCTGTGTTTCTGTGTTGTCCAAGTAGAGATAGATAAAGATGAATATGAAGAGAGATATTTGAATGATTCGGTTTATATATATATAGTGGCGGCATATATAGAGATCTAGTACTGTTATGTAATGTGAAAATTTTAACCAAATATACGGTAATTAACAACAACAATTAAATGTTGTGTTATAGACTAATCAACAAATCAATAAATTTCTGTCGAAGAACACAATTTATTATTCAATACAACATACCCCCAAATATAGTTAGACATATTAGAAAATCGAACACAAAATACTGAAATGTTACACTTAAATATAGAACAATAATAATATAGATTGATTGTAGGTTGTTTTAGAATACTATTTATAATGCACATCTGATTCATATTTCATTTTATGTCAAAGCATGTCTAAATAAATTTCACCGCTTATTAGACTTGCTTTATTAATCAGTCTAAATTAGACATTTCGATTACTTGAGAAGAATAAGTATTTAAAAAATATGTGACTACAAAGTTAGCAAGTTAATTACTACGTTCTGGATACTGAAAACACATGCCACAAGCAAATAATGAAGACAAAGTAATGCAACAAAAAGAAAACGTGCATTGAAAGTAGTTTAAAAATGGTGGATGCGCCAGGTTTGCCGTCATGTCTAACAATTATTTCCATATTTTACAGTAATCAAAATGAATACATCAACTTAAAAATAAACAAACTTTGTGTTAAATAAAGTTAAAACTCCATTAGATTGTCGAACTTATGTAAATTAATTTTACACTAACTTTTACTTATAGAACTCTTTCAAGTATTAAAACTTCTTAATTAGTAAATGTTCAATTTCAGTTATAAAATTTTCATTGTATAAATTGCATAGAGTTTCATACTTTTTTAAATTATTGCATTAATTATTATAAATCGATGCGAAAATCAGAACAAATGGCAAATACATATTTAAATATATACTTATAAGTAATATTCTTGATAAATATTACGTACGTACGAAGGTATTTACAAGAAAATGGAAATGTTAACAAATATAATCGAGTTTATGTATTTCTATTAAAAACCAGACACGAAATTTGCCTTTTATTTTTCACAAAGTGAAGCATAATGAGAATTCACCACCACACGCTGTTGAATGTTTTTAAGAGATATAATTTGAAAAAAATCGTACATAAAAACCACTAAAAACAAAAATACATCCTTTTTTCCTGCTTAATGATTATTTCCGATTCTAATTTGAACGAAAAGACTTTTATATCACTAAATTTATATATATATATATATATATATATATATATATATGTATTATATCTAATTTAGAATAAATTCAGTGGCAAACGACTTGCTGTTGTCATTTTCCTAGTAGTAACTGCGGAAACTTTTATCCACCGGAATTGCAGCAGTGAGGAAATTTCCCATATACAATTTTACGAGAGATTCTACCAAACTTAATCTAAAATTAGTAGTTTTAGTGATAAAGATCGGCATATACAAAAAAATTAAATACCATAACTTTGTGTTTAAACGATATTTGCAAACTTTCATAAAATACTATTTATTTCTATTTATACGTTTGGTAATTTGATTTTAAAATAATGTGACATAAATGTATCGTTAATGTCTTAAATGAAGAGCATACAAATTAACAATTTAAGTTGGTCTATCCATATATTACATCGTATCCACAAAGTTTACACCAATTTATAGGGAGATTTTGGCTTACTACTGATCATACACATTGATCACATTAATAATTTATAATCAACTCTAGGGAAAGAGGTAGATTTTGCTAGTACAAGCATCTCTATCCAACACCATTATCGATCTACATACACAACATAAGACAATCTTGTTAATTATAGTAGATTCTCTTGCACACTCTAAGCTAAGGACTCAACTTTAATCCTAAAACGTCTACTAATTACCAAATATACAAAACAAATTAAATTTTAATAAGAGAAATAGCAACTGTAACATCCGGCACATGATTTAGTTGAAAATATTTAATTTTTTTTTGTAAACCGACACCATTTTCTACAGTAAAAGTATTCGGAGTATTATTTTTAGCTTTATTTCCGTTTATATGAAGTTCAATTGTCAACTAGGACAAAACTAATCGTTGTGTTCTATAAAGATATTGGTATTTAATGGAAAAAGATAATCGTTCAATGAGACTATGTTCAGCTTTTGCGAATCCTTAAAGAAATTACTATCTAGCAGAATTCTATATTTATATACCTAGAATAAAAAAGTTCTCTATATTAAATAGATAAATCTGTTATTATTTATTATTCACACAATCTAATTTGTAAATTCGAATATAATTTAACAAAGTAATAAATTTCCAAATATATAAAATGTGAATAGTGCATGCACTAACATCAACTTGTCCCAATTATAAACTGAAATCGGCTTAATCTAATTGAAATTGTATGTATTAGAGCGACATTAACGTTTAGTTGGAAAGTATCGATCATTTACAAGAAATTTCCAAGAAATAAGGTGAAGTCAATTTCATCAATATTCTATCATAAAAGTTGATTCAACTAGCAATTTTTCTACGATACAGTTAAGTAGAGATATCAGTTTACAGATAGCGGATAACCACATCCGCCACTATTCATCAATTTCTAAACGATCTCGAGTTGTCAAGGGAAAACGAAAGCAAACCTCAAATTGTAAAACTAATAGGTCCAAAGAAACCATTCTTACACAAAAGGAAAACAAAGAAAATGGAATAATCTTAACAATAGAGGCAAAATTTAAATGAAATTGGAATAAGGACCAAATTAAGATTAGAAAATCACGGATGGCAGAGAGAGAGAGATAGAACGTCGTTATAAAATATTGACGATTTCCTAGTTCATGTATGACAGTGATGATAACATGTCATTAACGATGCCAATTACATTTTACGCATCACTAAATGGCTTTTTAGATTTTAATGAATCAAATATGTAACTCAACATCTAAAAAATAACTTATTTACTTATATAAACAACTCATTAATTTGAAAATTATTCAATAAAACAAAAAAAATTGTTAATCACTTGACCTTTGTTACTTTCACTTATTCACTTGATAGATATTAAAAATATATATAAAAAAAAAACGAATAACAGAAACAATACTTTTACTCCACGAGGTTGCCTATGGAACCCTGCAAATCTATTGGGAACAACTAGAAAGAATAAATTCTGACTTATCATCCAATTGCTTTTGCAACTGAATGTGAAGAACCTGCTTCTTTTAAATAAGCACTTTTCAATTGCAATCATTGTTAACAATTGCAACGTTTAGTATCCAATGGGAAAAAAGTTGTTTGTAGGTAACGCAGACAGTCGAAAAAAGTTCAAAGATGACAGTGACTAAGATAAATGAAATATTCATAATAATCTTACGAATAGCAATGAAATCGATAAAAGCTCAGAATAATCTCTTCTATAGTTAAGCCAAACAAAAAAATGTTTGTTAAATTGAACAGTAGAATATATAAAAAACGATCAATATTTAATGCAAAATCGATTTTAATAAGAAAAAAACAATGATTTTTGTTTTGTTTTCTTTGTTACATTAAATTTCAATTTCTTCTATCATTTTCCTGTTAATTCCTGAAACATTCCCATGAACATCAAATATGTACATAGAATAATAGAGCTAAACAATAAATATTTTTTACGCTTTCAAGTATATGTTTTAGTTGAATAAATTTAAATTAAATTTATCTTTAAATCAACAGAATATTAACCTGAATTGTTGTTGTAAAACTTGATCAGCTATCAAACTTGAGAACAAAAACCGTTAAGCACTAACATACCTAATTTTGAAATCCTTGAGAACATATATGTTATAACACTTAGTTCCTGTATATATATCACCTCTTTAATGAATTATATTTTAGTTCCTCAATTCGTGAACATTGCGAGGCACTTGACATTGTTTCATGCTCTATGAATATATTAGAATTTCTTAGTAGTTTTCAGACAACATCAATATTTTGTTAAAACCATTTTCTTTTGTAAAATTAATCAAACATAAGACAAACAAAAAAAAACAACGTAGGTATTCATCACATACATATAATGTACGACATGAAGTACTAACATAAAATGGATTATTAAATAGAAAACCAGCTTTTCTCTTGAACATTGCTAGAATTAAAATCTCACACCATACCACACAATTTCACAAGGTATTAATGTTTTATTACGGAAATACAAGAAAAAAAAGCTCGGTGGGAAAATACAATGAAATCCAACAAATGTCAGTCACAACAACACTGAAACCTTTTTAAGTCACTACTAATTATCAACGATAATTGATTGATTTTATTTTGTGTTGTTGTTGTTTTTTTTTTTGATAAAGAGGATGAATAACTTGAAAACATTTTACTGAGTTATTTTTAAACAATATTATTTCAAACATGTGCATCAAAAGATTATTAAACTATTTATGATCTATCATCTATTTCACAAATAGATATTCAATTGGTTTGTTTATGGTTTTTGATGGATATAAATTTGTGTATTATAATTTATGGATTTGTTTAGTTCATCGAATTTAATGGGGATTTGTTGCGAAATTCATTTATCATTTAAGACGTTTTGTTTGTAAAATATACATACATATGTTAATTAATTAGAGTTTGTTTACAAAACAATATAATCCCATTGATGTTTCGATTTTCTACAATATAAACTACTTGTAATAGAAACAATTACATTAGAAAGAATATTTTGTAATCCAATACGATTCAATTATCTACTCCTTTGATGTAACAGGGATATAACAAAGATATTGTAACAAACTTAGAAATTTAGTCCGATGTCTATTATCTCTCCCTATTTGTTACTAAAACAGATTTGTAACTTGTCGTCCTGTTACTATAGAAACTTCTTGTTAGCTAGGGACTTGACCAAAACAATATTCTTTCTAGTGATCACGATGTTTGAGTAGGTGAAAAATTGGTTTTCCATCGAGTAAACCTACTTAGTTGCTTCTCAAGATTTGAAGCATATAGAGAAATCAACAAAGAAAGTTTTTATAACATAATTGATCAACCGGCACTAATATTTCTATTTCAAATCAAAACAACACCCCACTAATTGATATTCTAAAATAGATTGGCACAAAAAACAATCTCTCCACTCTTCAATAATAACTAAGTTTACATAAAATCATCCAATAATAAATATACTTTAATTAACATTGAAGAAATAAAACTTTTGAATATATATTTACTTAACACCTCATAAAAATTTCAAGAACTACTGCCACAAAATTATTTTAATCTAACTAACACTTATTTCATAGATAACGTCAAAATATAATGTGAATCATTTGTGAATTTAATTAGTGGAAAAATAACACGTCATCATTCGAATATTTTAGGACCAAAAACAAAATTGCGCCCAAACGACAATTTATTCATTTACTTGATATTTTCAAATCATACCAATTAAAGGTATTTCGATTGAATTTCTACTTACTCAACCAAGAAATCACCTATTAACCTAATTAATTTCCTATTGCCACCAATACAGATAATAACAGTTATCACGATCTACAATAATCGGTGTTATTTAGCTAAAATCGACAATTGCAACGCTACAACATGATCGATATTTAAAAAGATCCGTTTGGAATTGTTGCGTGAAACATAGGAAACAATATCTTTCAAAATATAAACAGGAAAAGAATTCAATGTTTTCTTGAAACGTTACTCACGTAACAATGATATTACCACATTCCAAACAGGAACAGAAGGATGAGGGCAAATACGTGTCCCTCATATAATAACTATCAGTATTACGGGTACAAAATTAAATTTTAGTAAATCGTACACGTTAAACACAAACGATGATAGGTGAAAATTTTAGATTACAACGGAAATAAAAACGTTTTATTTAAATGTGAGAGAGGTAAAAAATTATTTTTTTTATCCACGCACATAAAAGGGGATGATATCCGGAAATAAATTTACATGAAAATAGGCAATGCGAATAAATTAAATTCAATTGAATGAAAATATGTAGAAGACAAATAAATAAACAAAATCTCTTTTGTTTCCAAATTCAGTCGGTAGACATTAAAATATAAAATAAATTGTTTATATATAGTTGGTTCAAACTTAAATAACAAATTAAATTTAGACATATACGTGCAATCCAACAAACATTAAACAATTAAATTTTATTTCAAAATTATTCACGGTACAATTATTGTTGTTAATTTGTATTAACGGAAATTGACAAAAAAATTAAAAATTTATCATCGGATTTTCTACGTCTGCATTTTCTATAATTAACATGATTAGAGAAAAGTCATACACGTTCTAAACGTATAATTGAAATCGACAATGTTCTAATTTAATTTCAACCCTTGTCGATAAAATACAGGACAGACTCTAGAGATACAAATTTAATCAACAATTTTATTGAAATAACAACAGCTGTTGTCTTATAGATCAAATGTTAAAAATGCTATTATAGTAGAGCCAAAATAATTGTTTGTTCTTAATTTATTTGGATAATTAATTGTTTGGCAAAAAAAAATTATTTGATTTAATTGACCAAAAATCTAATTTACACCATTTAATTAATAATGTGAAAATTTATTAATAATAAATAACTAAACACAACAAGTCAACTAATAACAAACATTAATCATCTTATTCTTTAACAAAACAGCAAGGAGGCGATTCTGTATCAGTTAGACGACACAATCCGTTAATTAATTTTGAACGCATCAAAATATTCACAGATTCATTAATTATATATGGTGATAGATAGGAAGCTTCATGGAATTTGTATAAAAATCAATAATAAACTAGAAATTATCTTCTGTTTTTGCAGAAGATTTTTTCATCATTATTTGAGATAAGAATCTACAAGACAAAAGTTATAGAAATGTCTGACGATTATTGCACAACAATTAAAAAGTTTCTAAAGTTCAGCTTTCAGACATTTGGATGATATATGAAAAAGCTTACAAATGGATGATTCGTTAAAATTACTTTTGTTACGGGATTTTTTTTCTTATTATTATTTCTATAAAAAAGTTTCATTTATTATACAGATTGCTCTGACATTTCCAACAAAAAAGTCCTACTACAATCGAAAATTAATTTTTTCGTATCATAAATAACAAGAAACACAAACATTTTAAATGATACGTGTTCTATTGAAATTCAATATTGACTGTAAACAGCTGCTACCAATTGTCTGGAAAATAACGACAAGCAGACGAACTTTGATTGATCTTTTGCAAATTCGCCATTTTATTCGACACATCTATCAGCATTGTAAAACAAAACAAAAAATTGTACCAAAGAGGATAACTAAGTAGAAAAAGCATGCAAAATTGTTTGAAGAATAACTACAACCACTTCATTTTCGAAATTATTTTCAAGTTTCCTTCTATATGTACGAAAATGTGTAGATATCAGTTTTAAGATGTCGAATGTTGAGTTTCTATTGTTATTATTAAGTTATAGTAATGTGTAAATTAAAAAAAAAATATGCAAAAAATGTTATGCAAACAAAAAAGTATTAAAATTTACAAAAAAAATGTATCAATAGTATTTAAAGGAAATATACACTTACTCAGTGAAACTGTGTAATCCCAACTTTCTGAATCATTTTTGTGTACATTCAATTTTTCAGGCTGAAACAGAGAAATATGAAAAAAAATTATCACACAACAACTAAAGGGATAGCGAAATAAAAACAGAAGTATATATAGAAGATTTTCCATCTAAACCGGAAAGGCAAGTTTCGATTATTTGAAAAATCTCCGTCTTTTTCGATAATACATATGTACATCCAAACAGGAATAGAATTTCAGTTGGAAATATACGATCTTGCTAGAATTTAAATTAGTTACTCTTATCGATAATTTATTAAAGTCAGGCTCAATTTATATGGTATCTAGGAATACCAACCATATACTGATAAAGGAAATATTGAATTTGAATAATTGTGGTGATTATTCAAGACTATTTAATTTGCTTCGAATGAGAGAGGATTGAAAAATTGCATTCAAATTGTACTCCATCTATTCTGAATGTGAATTAAACCAGCTTATCAATAATAAATCCAATATGGACCCGGTGCGTTTCTGATAAACACAAACGCTGCCTCTACCTTTGTCAGGCTTACCTAAAGTCAAGTCGGCCAAATCAAGATAGCCGGAATATAAAATCTGCAGGAAATGGAATTATTGATTTCTTCAAAATATTTTAACCAATGTAAATCTGTATTTGTTCAATAAGAACATTTTATACGGCGAACCATTCAAAGATTTTAAATGAATGTAAAATAATTATCATTCATATTTTAATGTAGTTAATGATGCCAAAAATTATTTTCCACATACACACCTAAATAATCATCAAACAGACAAATCAGTATAATTAATGTATAAATCCAATTTAACAAACAAGAACAACAAACATATAAATTTTAACTCATAACTTTGATTATACTTGTTTTGTTCGTTTTAATTTCGTTGTTAAATTTGGCATGTTACGAAAAAAGAAATGGCCCAATTTCTTCGTTTAAATTCATCCAATTCTAGTTTAACACATTTAGATATGCCAAAACATCATTATAGATACTATATTTACAAGTTTAGTTGCCAAATCATTTGACGGTATGTACTATGTTTGTATGGTATATGAACAGTGCCAGTTGCCATATTTTAATTACCGTAAAATGAATATAGACGGAAGAGACAAATTTATTCCATTTCAAAATACTGGCGAAAATAATTATGTCACATGAATTAGATGGTTTCCTGTTGTTTTTTTTTTGGTTGTTATTATTGTAAGATCAACCAAGAGAGAGATACCAACATTATAACATTTATTTCATGAGACTATTAACCTACAGATATTTTATTCCAACAGTTTGTAAACCCTTTATCTGAAATTATTAGAAAAAATAATAATATTTTGTCTGGATATAAAATAAATTCCAGCATCCCACTAACGCTATGTTTATTTGATCATATACAACTTGACTTCAATATAAGAACAGGATAGCAAATTAAATTATAGTAAAATTGTTCGGGTTAACACAGACGAAGTATACTATTGGAAGCAGAATCGATGATGATATTTACAGATGAAATTATTCGAATTGTTAAATCAACCATAACTGTGTTAATTTGCGAAGAATATCACTAATACTCAAACGAAAAGTCATTTTATTGCTTTCCTATACCGGTTACGGCCTTAGGCCTTCTTAAGTACATCTATGCTAAATTACATCGAGACAGAAAGTGAAAAAGAAAAAAATGATCACGAATTCAACATTTCATTATCCGTAACAAGGTTGGCAAGTATATATTTGAAAATATCAAGGTTTTCCTTTAATTAGTTCATACATTTCTGTAACTAAATATACATAATATTCAGTCTACATAACATTAAATAACGAGTGTCGCCTCTAATTTATTATATATATATGTATATATTTTTATTATTATTATTATTATATTACGACTTATAGAAGGAAATGAGTAATCTGAAAGGAGCATTTCGAACGTAACATATTGCAAAAGGCACGAATGACGGACCACGTAATAAGATTTTTGATAGAAAGGATTGGTGAGAAATAAATAATTCTTATAAATAAAATTGACTGTCAATCAAAATAAATATCTCTAGTTATTCCGGTTTATAAAATGTAATTTGTTTAATTAAGAGAGACGACAGGAAAGATTATATTAAAATTATCACGTAATAAAACAATAAGAAAAAGTGCATCTTAAAAGGGACATTCTGTATTAGAAACGAACATGGAAGATGGCGATATAAATTACAATAAAATTGGCATTGGTGTGTCACAATTTCTCTATATACACATCTATACAATAAAGTTTATTACACGTGACGAACATATCTGACATTCTACCGACAATATCAAGGCAATTTTCACAAAGTAACAAAACATCTAATAATTACACAACAATATAATTTTGAGATTTTTTAATGATTTGGCATTAAGCCAAAGTTTGTTTTGTTAACAACAAACACATTCGTACTGAAGTGTAATCATTTTTCAATGTTAATTTCTAATTGTTTATAAAATAAATCATTAATAATCCATCTATTTAGGTTATATACTTTAAATGTTATCCCTGGAATTTCAGTCATCGATATAATATATTTAAATGTGATAGTTTTACTCTCTACATAAATTTACTGGAAACTGAAGCATTTACGAAATCCTTTCCTCAATTTAAATGCATCGATGGTCAATTCATTTTATCACTTGATTGTTATTCTAATTGTTATCATTAGTCGATTTCTGAAGAAATTCAAATATATTCAATAATAATTACGCCGTTAATTGAAATAAGAAATTACTTTAAGATAAGTAATAATACGTATTTTATTTATTTTTGAGCATTTATAAGGGAGCATCTAAGTTTGATCAATCAATCAATGGACATCCTGTATAGAATGAATCCCCCATTATTTTGATAATGATCTTCAAGTTTCTTAGATAAAAGAACGATTCTCTGTAAGGTCAAACGAAAACAAAAAAACAAAATTATTCAAATGTCATAATGGAATGAATTCGTTTGATAATAATATCATTAAATCATACAAACATAACATCAAAGAGAAGTAAAAATAATTGGCTAAATAAACTATTCAAATATACATATAAAAATAGAAAATTCCTTAAACTTCTTTGGAAAACAAACATTATATCTACCTATGTATAATTCAACATATTGATTTTCAAACTTTTAACTGCAATAAAACATATTTATCGATAGATATAGTATTGAAATTATGTGTAATATAAAATTCAAAAAGCAATAAAGACAACTTGAAGAATTTCTAATAAAACCTTCATAAGATATACTCTGTCTATTTTGTGTTGGCCGACTTGCAATCAACAATCTATTTCTTGTATATCAGTATTTGACAAAAATCCAAACAGAGTTTAAGAATGACAGTAAAATCTGGCGTTGCAATCTTGAATTTATTGTCCAACAATGAAATCAAATTGGGAGAATTTGAAGAACATATCAAATACAAATATAAAAGGAAATATACGAATGGGAGAACCGCATAAATAATATACTCCTACATATTAAAGAGCTTGTGAAAGAGTAACGAAGAAAACAAAGATCATGGCATGCGACACTAAACTAAATCGAAAAATGACACATTTCACTACTATATCAATGATATTTCTGCACGCAATCAGACAATATAGAAATCCACAATGAATTTCAAGAGACCAATTACATCTACGGGACCGATATGGAAATTTTTTACTAATCATCTGGCTCTTATTCCACATAATATATGTATAAATGGCGATGACATTCGAAATTACTTAAACGCACCCTACTACACAGCTCACTATTCCAGGACATTAGTTTAGCTTTCGGGAAAAACACTCGATCATACTGCAATATAATGGAATGATCTACCAGATCACGGAAATTTCGATGAAGAAGAAAATCTGACACAAGGGCTTATTGAACAAGCTCAACTAAAAACTGCACATAATTCAAAAGTTAATAATAATAAATATAAAGGAGAAGAAAAAAAATCATACTCATACTTATAATTGAAAATTTGTTTTGGTGTCCCTCAACTGTTATCGTTTTCATTCGAATCACAATCCATTTGATGAATTATCAAAAGCAAATTCATTAAATCAAAAAAAAAAACATCTACAAAAATTAGACGATTTTCTAAAATTAGAGAATGAATTGTTAAACACACGCAACGAAACCTTTCATTATTTATTAATAATCATCTAATAGGATTTGGTTACTGTCACGGAATCATCAAAAATAATTATTACAAAAAAAAGAGAAAATAAATGGGAACAAGAAATAAATAATCCTCAAATACTGGAGACAATGATTACTAAATGAATATAATATTCCCATATCAAATTACTATTTCTACAATACTAACTCTGTACCAATCTCCGAAAACATTAAACAATAAATATTTAAAATGTCAGATAATTTTTTGCGTTTTTATCCATCTGAATATATCCAATGATAGATTTTCTATAAATAAACACTTTGAAAATTGAAATCAATTTTAATTTCTTGATGGATTTTCAAAAACATACAAACAATAATTATCTAAATATTTTCATTAGGAATTTTAAAAGCTTCATTCATCCAAAAATTGTATTAAGATTTATAAATAAATAGTGTGCTGTTTCAAATCAATTTCTAACAATGCTAACAATGTTTGAAAACTGTATTAAATAAAGTTTACGTTGTTCTATTATGAATATTTCCATTGAAAAGTTATATATTCACAAATAGGTCAACAAATATCACCTATTACTCTAGAGACAAATATTAATTAATTTATTAATTAACTAAACTAACATGCACTCCAAAATTGATAGATATATAGATAATATTGATTCATAGTTTCCTAAATCGTTATTATTTTAGAATACCTATAATATCATATGAAATAGTTGTTTAAATTAAATATTCAACAAGCATATAAAGTTTAGAGACGAAGTTGGAGATTCTCTAAGCTAAATAGTGGTTGTTACCCACTGTGAGAATAGCTATGAATTCTGAAATATTAATGGTTTGGTAACTAGTGGTATCACCATATGCTCTTATCAACCGCAGATCTTGATTTTAATTAAATGCTTTATTAGATTGCTATTAAAAATGAAAAGACAAAGAAATCGGTTTGTATTCTATGAAACCTTCAATAGTGTACTATTTATTACCATTAAATTAAACGAAATATTATTGATATTTGAGAAAGGATTTATAGAAGATTATAAGTTAAACTGTATGTTATTTCTCGAAATTCTCCATTATCACTGTGTGTAGATGAATTGTACTGTTGAATGAAGCCGTAGTTCATCTCTAGTAACAAAAACAGGGCTTATAGTTTTGATTATGGCAAAAAACAAATACAGTATTAAATTGGCACAATTACAACAAGGATACTAAGTATGTTTAAAACTAGTTCTCTGAAAAAAAATTGTACGCCACATTTATCCACTTTGAATCTCTATTTAACCCATACAACAGCGATAAGGGTGTGGAATCCTTTTTTTGTTGTTGTTGTTGGTATCTAGTTTAAAGACCAAATATGTATATTGCCACTTTTGTGCATTGCACTTTCTTATTTCATCTTTCAAATGAATTTATCTCATTATCAAAAGAACATTAGCAACTGCTTTTGTTGTTATTACAGGAATATATTTTCAAAATAATTGAATTGTATCAATATTACATCAAGAATATTCTAATTAGTAATGATAATTATTTTTATCATTTATTTATTCCATTTCTATCTATATTTCTACTATAAACGAAAGACGAACGATAAATCTGGTGACTTGTCATAAATATCTAAGGACCAAATTCCGTATACAGTCCTTTATCAACGACGACATCATTAGATCTCATCTGTCAATCATTATAAGTGATATATTGTTAGACATTTATTTCAAGTCGTTGATTCCTGAACGAAAAAAGAAATCGACTTATCTAATAATCGACACAATGACATAAAAATTGATAATTTGATATTGTTGATATATGATCAAATCTTACAATCTGATCTATGTATAAATAGAGATTATTAGAACTGATAATCAACAACCGTTGTTGTTGTTGTTGGTTTTTTTTTGCAATTATTTCTATTTGATTAAACGAAAAGAATACATTTTTGCTGTTGTTTCTTTAAGGATATTATCAAAAACTTTCACATTACAACAATCAAAAATTGCTAGATTAATAAAGAGAATTATTCAAATGTCTCTATACTTTCGTGTAACTAATAAAAATTACAAAATCTTTACGTGTATAAAAATAACCTTTAAACTTCGTTTTTACAGTGTGAAATAACATTTCCCATAAATCTTCGATTCTTTCTTTTATATACGAAAACACGGAAGTCGTAGAAAAATTACAGTTACAGAACATGAAACGATATATGAATACAAAGAATGAAGTAGAAGAAAAGTAAAATCAACAACAAACAAACTATTGAAATATTTCAATAAACTCATCCATCTCACATATACATTGATCATACTTTTCAGTTATATATTCGGCTCTTATATATTATGTTATAAAAGGAGTCAACTATTTTTATATTCAACAAACGTCCAAATTTATTCATTTTGTTCAAATCTTTATCGTTTTCTGTATATGTATATGTGGAACACTGAACTTATGATGATTATGGTAATTTAAAATTATACCAAACTAGAATTTACGATAGTAATACGTGAAAAAGCTCAATATTGAATTATTCTATACAGTACTCCGCCGTTCTTTTACGAAGTTTTGGACTTGTCAAGGGAGAACTAGTGTTGGCTATATTTGCGAAGGCAAATATTTATATAGTCTATTAATTGGAGTGGTAAAGGAAGAGATTCACGTAGTCCAGTTTAGTCATGAAAGAGTCGTAAAGGATTGTAAAAATAACATTTGAAAAGATTAAGATCATTGTACAACTGTCCATTACAAAAGATCCAAATATGAACTGTTTCTAACAAACAAAAAATGAATAAAAACTTTTACATGCACACTTAACTAAAACGAATAAAAAGTTTTTGCCAAATAAAGCCTGAAAATTGGACACGTTAGCGAAAGCTCTCAACAAAAAACACATTAGTACTATTAAATGGGTATCTAAAGTTTTTTTTTTATTTTAGTGAATAATAATAAAAATAGAAAAGTTTGTTCTAAATATCTAAGATATTTCATTACTGAATGCCAAGTGGGTAGTTGTTGATTTTATTTTGAATGTCGAAAAACTGTTTTTTCTTCTCTTTTTTTTAAATAAACCACAATAATAAATAGGTTTGTAGTGAGTGAAGTAAGATTGTAATGTCCAGGGACATTTGCTAGAATATCTCTCAAGAGTATTAGTTTTAAAAAGTAACTTCAATTTCGGTTTAAATCGAAAAACTTAGTTTCTGTATTGTTGAAGACTCTAAATTTATCATTCTTACAGACAAAATACTCGTACATTATTTACTTTTGATTCGTTTGAAAGAACGAAGTCGATATATCAAATTGAATAGAAAATAATGAGAAAATGAATAGTTTCTGCTCTGTTTCATAAAAAATTTCAAATGAATTTCGATCTTTTTATATTTCAAGATTTACACTTTGATAATAAAATAAAACGTACGTAATTTATTATTATTATTATTATTATTATTATTATAACAAATTTTTCCGCTTTTCATTGACGAACCACAAAACATGTGTTTATTTTCAAGATTTTAATCCAAATATACAAATTCTTGGCAAAATTCCCAAATTGTTCACACATTTTTTTTATTATCAAATTCAATAGTAAATAGGGTGCCCACATGTAATAAACAAAATTACAATTAAAACTAACATTAACTAACAAATCACGTTGTATTCTAAATTAACAAATAATGAATATAAATGTTTGTGGATATGTACAGGTAATCATAAACACCTACACGGTCAAAGACCTGATTCTCTAATGCTTGTAATAATCTTCTATTCAACCGACCTTGGCCTTGCTTAGACCACAACAGTTGTATGAGGTATAAAAAAAAGCCATAAAATGTTGAAGTGAACTGGTCAAGAAAAAAACAACAACAACAACAACAACACACACACACGCACAATTTCCGATTTGAATCATTATTTTTAACTATATAAAAGCAGTACTAAATTTTTGTTCCTAACTAACTAAAAAGTTGTACCAATTTGTAATTTGTCAGAAATCAAAAGTGTCTTTCGGTTCGGCTTAGAAGTGACATTTTCACTGTTAGTAAATAGAACAACGTATTTTAATGAGCTATTAAATACTAGAGCGTATCATATACAATATTTAATGTGGCATTAAGAGTATATTCTTAAAATAAATACAGACTATGGTCGATCAATTTATTCACCATAGACACAAAACCAAAACAAGAAATAGTATTATTATAAATTTAGAACAATATACAGTTTTATATTTGTACTAGACGATAAAATTTAGGACGTTAGACAACATAAAAGACAACGAACAAACAATTGGAATTTGTTGTTGGAAAGATGAATTTACGAGAAATTGAAATTTTAGTAATTCATAAGGAAAAAAGATGAATTTCCATTTCGTTCCTCTGTTATTGTTGGGAGACTTCAGAAAATTGCATGAATCATCTCAAAAAGAACAAATAACATGATACAAATCTATGTATCTAAAGCGAGAAAAATCACAGACATAAATCAAAAGAAAGTGCAAATTCTGGCAATAACAAAATAAAAAGTTCAAGAAGAAGAAGAATATAAAATTATCATATGTTTGTTATGATATATGAAAGACGGATAATATTAAACCTGTTTAGATATAGTTTCCGGAACAATATATGTAAATATTGGATGGAAATGTAAATAATTAAAGCTGACATGTTAATAATAAAACGAAATAAACCTTATCCTGTGGGAGCATGGGGATTTTATGATTTAAATTTGGATACGTCATGTATTATATTATGTATCGAAAACTGATTTGTAACCTAACTACCAATTATTATCGATTTATAGCAAAAACAAAACTAATATTTTCCACTGTTAATACTCGATAAATTTACGATTCAACTCGCAATTTGCTCATTTTTTTAGGCTTCACTATGAGAGGAATTTTGAAAAAGTTAGAGAAAAAATTCAAACTTACCTTTGCAAAATCAATTTTTAAAGTACAACAACCGGAATAAATATCTGCACCATTAAGGGTTTCTTTTGCTCGTACAGCTGAATCGACACTATCGAATGTAAATTAATATTAAGGAAAAATAATTGTTTTAAAATTATTTGATTTTATCATAAATGTAAAAGAAAAAGGATATTCAACCATTGCTTGTACTCCATTCTTCTTAAATATAACAATTCTTAAGACTTGACCACTAGCTTGGCAAATTGTATGTAGAACATCCTGTAACAAAGAAATTGAATTATTAAAACATATATATTTTGAGATTGTACGAGATTAAATTGTTAGAAAATCTACTTGAAAACTAGATCATGTGAATTTACAATTTAAAAGCATTAAAGAATAAAGTTGAAAATTGGTGAATTTTATTAGCTAGAAACATTGGATATACTGAATTTCATTTATTTAATATTCACGTGAAATAGGGTGTATTAAAATTTGAAAAGAATAGTCTCAATACACGCATATAATAGTTACAAAGATAATGTTATAACGTTACTCACAAATTATAACAACAAAACGAAATCAGCGTGGAGAATAATATATGATCAAAAAACGAATATCTAGTTTTACTTGTGGGCAATACAAGTTTTATAGTAATATAGTAAAAGCAAGTTTAACTCAATCGACTTGACCTCAACATCAAAAATAAATTTAAAAGATTCAATTCTCTTTATCTAGATACTGAAACAACAATGTAAACTTTTTCTGGTAGATGGTTGCCACTTTCTATCTATATCTAAATGTCGTTTGAGTCGCATCAAATTTTGTTTGTTATTTAAGGAATATTCACGATTTGTATCATTTTTAAAGAGTTTATGAGACCTCTCACAGGTTGTAGTATACCTGTACAGGCGGACCTTCACAGATGCTCCATGTACTCCACCACACAATCGATTATGGTTGTAAAAACTACACACGTTGCGGTTTACCTGTGCATTTCCGCCTTCCGATAGTAACGTATATGGTCTCATTTAGAACTATATAAAAAAAGTAAACTATCTACGATGACTAATTCTTAAACGAGATGGTGAGTACAACTAATTTCTACCACCATCTTGCCAACAAAAATAAATTTTGCATTATTTCACATCCAACATAAATTTTCCTATCCCCCTCAACAAAAGAAGATGATTTCCTTTCACTTGTGAGAAATAAAGAAAATCACAAATTGTGAGTTAAAAAGACAGTAAGTTAGTTGTTTTAGAGTTGAACTGACGATAACAGACAGGTGTCTAAACGAGATACAGTCAGGCAAGAACTGCTATAGACCGTAAAAACATATAACAAACATGACATATACTTCTAAACATATCCTATGAAAAAAAAACTACGAAATAAACCTATTACTAACGATAATTTATTATATTTGAAAGAAATATAAATCAAATTTATATATTTTACGGAAATGATAAATAAAGATAACAACAAAACACTTGCATTTCTAACAATTAGGATTTTGTTAATTAAAATTATTGATTACATCATTAAGAATTTATAAATAAATATTTCGATAGTTCGTATTTATAGAATAAAACAATAATAGAATAAATGAAAAACACGTAGTTAAATATCAAAACATCTGTTTTGCATTAATAAAAATCAATCATTTTTAAATATTTCACTCTATTCAAACATAACTCTCTTGAGTTGATATATTTATGAAATAGAACAGAAATATTTCTAACGAGAAAATTAATTAAGTAATGAAAAAAAATGGTGTTCAACTAATAGAAACTAAAAATTATATTTAGTTAGTATCAACATTTTCAATATATCTAACACAAAAAAACGCTACTATTTAGCTATCTATCTAGACAGAATAAACGACTATTGATATAAATAAATGTCTTTGATATTACTCCTATTTTTTTTAATCATCCATTTATTTTAATTAATACCCTGAAACTTTTCTGTTCCAAGTGGAAAGAAAAAGGTGGAAGTTACAAATTACCTATTATTTAAAACACACAAATATTTATATGTATCACAAATTATATATGATGTACCTACTAGGAAAAATAAGTAAATCGCTGACAGTTTGATAAATTTTCCTGCGACACGCTCTATATTGATTATATAACAAAAATAATTAATTGCCAGTATTAAAGAAATAATAATAGTTTTTTTTGTGTTTTAAATTGTTAATTTTACGCTTCATTCACTTTTAAAAATTTACGGAAACATTTGATTGAAATAATTGCAAAGTATCAAAAAGATTCATTTCTCGATTGTTTTGTTGTTGTTTTTTTTTGATACCAGATATAATGGAGGTTTTTTCCCTTGAATTTCAATGTTCTATTTAAAAAGAGCGAAGAAAAAAGATTGTTATATCTTTCTGTGTATTTATTTACATACATGTTTGAATATCTAACATGAAATCAAATTACAAACATATGTGTGTTAATTTAAAAATGATAATCGACATTTCAACACTATTTTTCAATTTAAACAATGATACTTTGATTGATTTAATTGTGTTAATTTATTTTACCATTAGTTAATGTCAGGTTAATGTCAAATTTTAACAAACAAACGGACGTCAATAAAATCAAGCTAGATACTAAACATATGTCTTGTTTTAAACTGCTACCGTCAATTATTGGAGATTTAGTTGGTGTTGTTGTTTTTTTAGATTTTATTAAATGTATCTTCTTGAAGCTCTGATAGAGAGATAGACATTCGACGTTATTGAAAAGCTATAACAAAAATCTGCTACAAATTGATTAAGCTTTTATCTGTGTGCGTTTCTAATTATTGTAAGATACAGCTTGTGAAAAAGTATTATAGTTTTTGTTCAATTATAAATGATTGTTAGAATCTAACGATATCAGAGTTGCAAAAATACAGTTTAATTAGCTTTTTTCTTTTTTTTATAAAATTGTTTTTATGTAACACATTTACAACACTCTGTAAAAAAAACATATTCTAAAATTAGATGACTTATTTAATATTTTCATACAGGGAAAATCGATAAATCATCGGCACAGGTGTTATAAATCAATTCCGACATTTAATAATTCAACATTCTACTTTTTTTTATTGAAATCTAATCACACTATAGGGGTTGATTATTTCTTCATCATTTTCCATAATACCTACAAATTCTTGGATTTGAATTTAGATAACTCAGGAAATTACTATTACTAATTTTTTTCAGCATTGACTAATATCGCTGTTATAGTATAGTATGAATCATTAACTAATTTCTAAAAATAATGTCCAACTATTTAAAAATCAATGTAAACTGTAGAATATTGCAAACAAACATACAAAATAATAGAAATATAAATTTTAACGCTAAATAAATCGTATATTTGGTGTATCTATCAGTATCAATCATTATTTAGAAGATCTTCTTATCTAATAAGTTTAAAATCAGTTTAAATTACCCCAATGGAAAAATAAGTTATTTAGTTATAGTAGCAAAATAAACAGGACCCAAGATGGCTAAGATTGGGAAATATATTTATCGCCGAAATAAACAGAGATACAAATCTTTAATTAACAGTTATATAAATAGCTTATTGTTGTTTATAATGCAAATGTTGTTATACGATGACAAGCAAAAATTGCTTACTACTAGAAGAACTTCCACTATAATTTGCAAGTAAAATTGTAAAACAATCAATTAACGTCAAAGTTATCGATTGTTCCTCATTTCTAAATTAGCTACGAGGGCCCTTTCTCTGTCAAAAAATAGCATATGTTCAAAACTGCTGCTCTCACCCCTAACCGCCTTTCGCTTATCCTTCAATTAACAAATTCATGCAGAAATGCAAATGTCTCATTAATGTTTTTTTTCTGTTTTTCTTCCTCTGTAAGTACTTGTTTTGGTTTTATTAAAAACAAAAATCGTACATAAAACCCCTCTTTTGTACCCATTGTGGCTCTTTATAAATCTCGCTTCATTTATAATAAAACCGTTCTTTGTTCTAAAAAGGTTGCCGATCCCTGGCCGAACCCTTTCAAACAACAAAACACCTGTGATCATCAAATAGGCTATTGTTCACTTTTATTTGTAATATTGAAAATATACGACTAATTACAAATTCAATACATGTTTGTCTTCATTTTGATCTCAAATATCCACAAATTTCCTTCGATTCGTTGTTATATAATAGAACTATTTATAAAAGAAATTTGAGATTATAATTAATGTTGTTATTTTAGATTACACGTGTGGTGAATTAACATAAAAAAAATTCAGTGTTATACCCGACTTATTGGTAGAATTATGATCAAAGCAATAAACGATCTTCTAATCATTAACACCTGAGCCTCTGTTATTGTTGTACGTTAACATATGTCGCCCTTTCTAATCTAATATAACAAACATGTAGGGCAAGATATACGTTAAAGAAACGTCATGAAGCTGATAAACGTAAATTTTAAATAGAAACTTTCAATAGGGAACACATTGTATCGTAGTATTTTTTCTTTAAATTGAATAATTTTTAATTACTTTATATGTTACAAATATTTTATCACTTTAATTAATTTACGTTTTTTACGAATAAAAACTATTTAAATTGACTTCTCAATGTTGTACTTATTGATAATTGTTATTTGCAACATATTTTGTTCTACAACAATGTATTTAGAACACATTCATTTTCCCCTATGCCGTATTTGTACAACAATCATTTATAGATTACGAAATCTAACTTTTTCTATCTATCATTATCTCTTTTTTTGTTGTTTCTATATTATTCCTATCAATTATATTTCAAGTTGGAATATTCAATCCACTTTGGCACCTATTTATCGATTGAGAACATCATGTTGGTTAACCGTAATGTGTTGAAATGGTTCATCATGCATCACTATACAAGGAGAAGAATTTTCTTACAATTGACCAATAAAGTTGTAAAGATATATTTTTTACTAATGTTTGCCAATAATTGAAATCAGATTGCGTACATATATTGGAATTTTTAAACACAATAAACATTATGTTCTTATTGTTCCTTTTTAAAAATTCAATCTGGAGGTTAAATTCCTTTACTATAAATAATTCCATTTTTTCAACTCACATAAAATTTATATAAATGTCAATCTTTTTGCGATTGAGAAATAAAATAATAAGAGAAAACGACCAGAGAGAGAGTAAAGCAACCATAATAAAAAAAAATAGCGCAGTGAAAGCTGTAAAGTATCTAGAATTCAAATAAATCCGCTCTACATTTCAATATTTTAGAAAATTATGATATTTTATTGATAAATGATAGCAGATAATGAAATTGTTGACATTCGTTTCCGTGCGATTGGAAAATTTTCCAAATATAATTAACGATACTTAATTATAAACAAAACAAAACAATAATAGTTCTGCCAGATAACGATCAAATTAAAATGTAGGTATATACATAAGTAATATTTTTTAAACAAACATAATAATTATAAACATTAAAATTTAGCCTGATTTATTTACTATTTTTATATCGTGATTGACAATAAAATTGGGTATTATTTTCTTGTATGACAGGAATTTTTAACGGATTCTCTATCATTTATTGAATTAAATATTAATAATAAAATTGATAACAATTCCAATCGAGTTATTCCAAATTCAAACAGCGGAGAAATTGAAAGATACCACTTTTAACGTTCGTTTACATAATCAATTTAGGCTGATAGTAATTTCGTATTAATGAAATTTAATAATTAAAATGCGAAAACATAGGTATATAGAGAATGACTCGCCATTTAGCAAATAAAATTATGAGTTATAAATTTCCGTTTCAATTGTTTATTTCAAAAAAAAAGAAACGATCTAATTTTACGTTATTAAAACGAAATTAACGATGTTAATCGGAAACGATTATTTTCGGAAATTTTCTCGTACCTATTATAGATTACTCATATTCACGTTAATTTAAAATTATTCTACTGGTTGTTTTTCCACTTCCTTTAATTTCACAATTCTCTAATTGAAACATTTTCAAACAGATCCATCTTTATTATGTTAATTGTCTACAGAATTTTTTAATTTCATGGTTGAAGTATTTGTCTTATTTAAATTAAAATTGTGTTTCTTATAATTAAACATTCAGTTGTTATTACCGACTTAAGTGTATAACATTTAATTCTAAATACTTAATGAGACAATTTTGTTTACAAAAAATTTATTGTGAATACAAGATTTTGAATAAAATAAAATAACCGACAAACTTGCGTGTTATTTAAGAACCACTAGAAAAAATGTATGGTGGTTCAACTTAATAATTTTCGACATTTATCCCTATTTGAATGACAGGACGGACTCACTATGTTTTCTTTTAATTTTTATCATGTTACCAAAACCATGACAACAGAGTTTGAAATTCCCTTACGTAGAAGCACAAGCTTTCTAAAAGAATTTTCAGGAATGTTATCTTATAAACAAGCAGATTATAAATAATTCTGTATTGAATATAAATTATATATTACCAAACTATTAACAAACGATTACAACACATTTATTGATAGTCTTTCATATTAATAATCAAAGACAAGATACGATAATTAAATGACAGAGAATTTTAGATAATCTAGAAAGATTCTAACATTTATTGATAGTCTTTCATATTAATAATCAAAGACAAGATACGATAATTAAATGACAGAGAATTTTAGATAATCTAGAAAGATTCTATTTTACTAATTCCATCAGAATACAAATACATCAAATACAATTTCAAAAATGTAGTGAAAATCTTTTACGCCATAATAATTTATTTGAAAAATTAAAAATAGTTTGACAAAAACAAGAAAACTGTGAGCATAAATGTAATGTTATAAATAATAATTACACAAAAGAATTTTTATTGCATCCATTCTAGACAAATAAATAATTTTGAAATCCATTTTAGTAACGTTTTAAATAGATACATCAAGAATTGTTTTTGTTCACATTTACGACCGTAGAAAATTATACAAAAGGAAAGGACTACAATTTAAAGACCAATCATTATAAATGAATAATTTTTTTTTCGTTCACAAGTAGATTATTGAATACCGTAAAGAGAAGAATCAATATTGTATACAGGCTGTTTCATATAATAGTATTGGTCGTTATATTTCCGTTATTTGTGAATTACACCATTTTCAATCTTTGACAGTGAAAGTGCCCTTAGGTACAATACAAATTACTTCTAGATAATATTCTGAATAAATATGAAATTGATACCGTTTTCAAAATTTATCATTCGCTTATCAAACGAAACTCGAAAACAGAAATGAGAGATGAAAAAGACTTACTATACTGTGGGCTGAAACCGGTTACAATAAAATTTTAAAACACACAAACTGTCCAATTATTATCTAGGGTGTATATAAGATTACATTCCTCAATCTCTCTCTCTCACAACTATAATTTGTGGATTTGTTTTTTTTACTATCTAAATATTATTACTTAATATTATTTATTACTAGTTAAATTCCCACTAAGTAGGCGTAAAATTATTTGTTTGAAATTATCAACGAAATGTTAAACAAGACATCTGTAAATTATTGTAACTTTATTTTAATATTCAATTAATGTCACGTATAATATTAGAATATGACTTTGAATACATTGTCAAGTTTCTCTATAATTTCTCTTTTTATTACATACAGTATATGTATATAGATATGAATTACAATGAGTCCTGAATTTAAAACAAACGCATCTCTTTAATGGCAGCTTTTTGATTCCATCAAAACCGTACTTATTTGGAAATAAAAATCGATATTCAATATAACAAGTTTTGAAAAAATAATCGGAATTTTTTTAAGTCTAAAAACTAATAAAATTAACACAAACTTACCACTGTGATTGGATACATGGGGTTTATAATTGTGAACAACAACACATGATTTGGTTTACTATCATCTTGTCGTTTTCTTCTTGGTTCTTCTGTGGCTGTATAATTGCCAGTATGGCCCTAATAAAAAATTCAAATAATTAAAATTCAATTAATACAACGGACAAAAGAACAGACAATAAAAACTGAATATATTATCTAGTAGACTTGTATAATCTTGGGGGGGTGGGGGTTTGTGTTACATTTCATGATTCCTACGGTTGGATTTTAAAAGGCAATTTGAAGAAGCAAAAAAAAACTACATGTGATCATTCTAATTCGTAAATTGGATATTTATCCAAGGCATGATAGTTGTGCTGTTGAGAAATCTAAATAGTTTATAATTAAAATACCAAACAACAAAGTATGCATTTTTTTTGCTTTGTTTAAAATGTAACAGACAAAAACCCAACCAGCCCTACATAGAAATTTTTCAACGGAAATGATCCAAATAAAATAAAGTATGTTTATTTTAAATTTGACAATTATTTGGAATTTATCCAAAATTCGATTGTTGAATCATACACATTTTCAAAACAGACAGTAAAATTTGCTTGTGTACGTGTGTATATGTAAAGGACAACTAAACAATTGTTGAGTTGATTTTGTTTTAATTTTTAAACACTATTTAATTGATAATCTATATATATATATATATATATATATAGTATATATACCTATATGTATACATAAAAGATTATTAAAAATTTATTTGAACCATGTTGAACTGCATCTGGTTAACCTTGTTTGGGTCATCGCCCCAAACATAATACACCATGACCATACAATTATTGACTTTAATAAGACAATTGTTAAATGAGATTTTTTTAATTAATTACGCTAGACAGTTGTTTTATATAGAGAAAAACAATATTTGTAGAGCAACTTTATCAAATTACACTCACTATCGAAAGTCACGAATCTTTACAATAATCCCAATCAGATCAATACAAGCATTATTACAATTGTCCCTTTCATATACGTATGTGTAATTGTTGTATTTATTTAGTTTGGTGTTTTTTTTGTCGGAAGAATTCCACCCTTTTTGGAGCAAAATTTTTAAATTGAGGTGTGTTGATCCAGTTACCTTGAACAATCAACAATCACTTGTCAAAACACCCTGCCTGATAATCGTCTATTTAAAACAATCACAATTTCATTGAGAAATGCGTATTCAACAAAAAAATATATATAAATAAAATTCTATTTAAAAATTATCGAAATTTTTCGTGTATCTTATAAGGGAGAAGAAAAAAACCCACCTAACCTCAATTAGATTGAATGGATTCCAGGCCGGTACATGTGTTAATTGATTAATTCTAAATGATAGAATCGAAATATTGTGATTAGATCAACTTACACGATTATTGGCGGTATCATTTTCAGTCCGTTGTCGTTTTGTATGTGGCCCATCACCATTGAACGCCATTTTGAACTAAACAAAACAAAAAAACAATAACACAACCAACCAACACTTAGCCGCCACAACGGCACGCGCAGAACTAACCGAAAACGCTCCACAATGTTCGAAGAAATGATGAAAGGAGGTGGTGGTTGCGCACATAGAGATAGCATTATCTATAATAGCGACACCTATTCATTAACAGCCAAATAATTAATGAAACCTGTAATTAATTCAATTGAATCAATCCATTAATTGATAATTAATTGATTGTGATAAAATCAGAGATTTTTTCAAAATAGATTCATAAATATTTAAGTGATGACAAAGCAAAACGTATTTCAGGCAGCTGTGATTCCTTGAACATGTGCCAATTTATTGATTCACAAAAAAAACAAATGAGTTGGTGGTAAATTGATTAATTTAAATAATAATCCAGCGGGAATTTCGAAATTAAAGCTAAGAAATAGGCAGTGTTTCATTATGGATCGTTACTTGTCGCTTTTACGTATTAATTACCGGTTTAAAAGACGGCGTATTTATTTGTAAATGGTTAAATCCTTTGTCTAATTCCATTAGTTAGTTGAATTGGGCTACTTGTCGAATAAAGCCTATTTCAAGAGTTCAACAACATTTTGACGACTACATGTGTAGCACAGACTAATTAGCTTAAGCTCATGTACCATAAGACATAATCATTCAAGAAAATTAGAAGGAACAAAAAGGAATTAGCTGCAAAAACAAGTTTCAACTACAACCATTCTAAGCAATAATGTTGGAAGAGTATTTTTAGAATAGCAATCTTTCTGTCTTGTTCATAATTAAGAAAATTTCTGTTTGCATCATTCGGTCAATAGAAAATCGAAGAATTTATTTTAACATTGGCGAATTCATGCTCTATTTCTCTTACACCGTTTACTGACATGTAAATAATTTTTATTATAGATACAACTACATAAGAAATAATTAACTTTTCAACTAATAATCTAAAAGGAATTATGAAACGCTGTTGTAGAATTCTATCAACAATAATAGAGAGACGATTTACTTTATTTTAAGACCTGGATCGTATTCTATTTTGCACAAAATAGTTGTTAGTTAAAAATAATGTACAAGAAATGGATTGTTCGTTAATTACAAAGCAAATAAATAATGCGTTTCAGGTAGTTTGCCACCGAAATTGAGTTTCCCAGCTTGTGGTGTATGTACACGTCTCATTACTTCTTTAATTTCATTAACACTAATTGGTGGTTGTCCACTATAAACTCGACTATAATCAAGATTCGTTTCAGAGAATCTATGTTCACCATTAAACATTGTCGAATTATAATAAGAACCATATAAATGCTTTAATGGATCTGTATTGCATTTATTATCCATGCGTACTAATAATGCGTAATCAGTGATTTCAGCAACAGTTTGATATGCTAAATATGATAAAACAACTAATGCGACTTGTTCAAAATTAATCTCCATTTTTGGATCAATCCATATTCGTAATTTATTTAAATCTCTATGTGTTATATCACGACTGCGAAACGATGCTGAACGAGCTTTACAAAATTCCAAATATTTCTTCTCATCTAATGCTTGTGATATACGATCAGCTCTTAATAAACGTTCATGTTGTACTTCGTCGTAATCATTTGAATCCAAAAATTCACCAGTTTCATCGATATATACGATAAAATCAAGTAATTCACCATATTCACCTTTTGGTTTTGGATCTTGATCGATTTCAATTACGCCCGAATTCATTGCCTTCAAATTGTTCTTTAATTGGCGATTTTTGATGTATTTAACAAAACGTCGCATTTTATATTTATCGTGACGCATTAAAAATACCAATTCTTTACCTTTCAAATTCTTACCATCTGAATATTTTAATGCTTCTTGAACAATCGTACGCAATTGCTTCAAAACGATATTTTCAACTAAACGAACAGTTTCTGGATTTGGTTTGTGACTATCACCAAAACCGAACATCATCAATGAGATTTCATTATAAAAAGTTACTTTTTGTTGGTCCATTTCGAATATTCAATATCAAACCATATTGAACAATAACATAACCTATGCATTCGATAATTGTCAAGTTTTTTAGTGACTTTATCAACTAATCAAATCAACAATTTCGAGAAAGCCTGGATGTGATTGGGTGATTTTATAATCAGCATGACCAACAAATAAATAAAAGTCCCTAAGACATTGTTTATGTCTTATAGGTTATAGTGTGTCAAATTTAAAACTTCTTTCTTAGAGAAAAAAACCGGAATCAATTAATAATAATCAAAGTGAATTTATAATTTGCATCGAATTAATCTGTAGTACACCCAGAACGATGGTAGTTATTACCACATTCAAAGCGCCTGAATCACCTGTGAGACTCCAACGGGACAATGTGACTGTTGTTTTAGACAAAAAGGAGCTCGGATGCGGCACATTGTTCGTTACTGAAAGGTAAATAAAAAATCACAACTTTCTTGGTAATCTCTATAATTCTTTTGATTATTTTATAGGACTCTATCATGGCAGAAAGAGAATGATATTGGATTTTCGATGGATTATTTCGATATATCCTTACATGCAGTATCCAAAGATCCTGCTGTTTATAATAAAGAATGTATTTATATTTTAACCGATTCACATATTTATATGCCCGGTGATGGTCCCCAACAACTAAATGATAATGATGATAATGATAGTGATAACAATAGTGAGCCGGATTTGTCAGAACTGATTTTGGTTCCTGAAAATTCAACACACGTACAAGCGATCTATGAATCAATAAAAATCTGCCAAGAATTAAATCCAGATCCAGCAGATGTGGATGATGAAGATGAGAATGTATATGCTGATGCCGAAGAAGGTATGTATATAGAAGCAGAATCTGAGGGTCAAATAGGCGATGCGGCAATGGAGAATTTGGTTGAACGACTACAAAATAATTCAGTTAATGTTGATTATGCAAATTATGCGAATGGTGATGCTGCTAATGATGAAGAATTCGAAGATGCCGACTAACTAATTCGATTTCAAACTACTTTTTATTTTTATTTTATATAAATAAAGGAAGCACATCCAGAGTATTTTATTGAATCAATAAAAATAACAAATTCCAATAAAATTGTTTAAAACATAAAAGAAAAATGTTATCCATTGTGTTTTTCTATAATATGTCTATCGATTTTTTTAATTTTCAATTAATCGTTTTCCATTTTCCGTACATTCACTTATGGATACTTTCCATATTTTTGTTTTCATCTATTTCTTCATTATAAAAATCTCTTCTAATTTGATCAATCTTTTCAATTTTTAATTGTCTTCTTTCCTCTGTTTGTTTATCGTACACGTTTCGGTCCGAAAATTAAATCAGCATCAGGTGCACCTTTTGGATGCTGATACTTTTTACGTTCACGATTCAAATTCTGTTGTACTGGACGATTCTGTTGTTGTAACATATCTTGATAATCTTCTTCTTCGAAACGTTCAGTTATATTCAATGTTAAACGTTTGACACGTTCTTTTTCTTCACGTTGTGCCAATTCTTGATCGCGTAGATTTTGTGCCAATTCTGAATCAATATCAGCTTCAAATGTTTTATATTGTTGTTTATTACCTTTACGGACCATTAATACAAAACCAATCTTATTGCGATCACTTTCACATGGTGAATCCTACAAGATTTATTAATAATAATTGTAATAGTTCTGTGTGTGTGTCGTAATTACTTGTAATTGATCGTAGGTCTTTTTGTTAGATTTCAAAACTACAGGAACAGAAATATCAACATTACTAGCTTTGACCGGTTCACGCATTCTTTCTTGAATATTCTCCGATACCATTTTATCTAAAGCATTAAGAAAATCGTCATCTTCAGGACATTCAACTTTTTTCGGACCACTTGGTATAGCCAAAGATTCAGATACTTGTTCTTGTTCAGCTTCACTAGTTTCCGGTTCAACTAATTATTATTATTATTATTTTAAATTAATTACAATTTCTATATAAATATAATTAATATTTTGATTAGTCTTTTTGTTCTACCTTCATCATCAGAACCTTGAGTATGATCAACAGTTTCATCTTCAGTTGCTGTATCATCGGTTATTGGTGCTGTAACACCTTCAGAAACTTCATCATCTGCTTGTTCTTCATTATCAGTTTCATTGATTGTTTCTAAACCATCATCATCGTTCTTATTGTCATTTTTATCGCCAGCAATTTTATCTGGAATTATTTGAAATCATATCGATATTAATTAGTGATAATGGCATTTTTACCAATTCCTAATGTAACTCTAATATTATCAAGTTCATTTTGTGCATCATCATAATTTTGGCATAATTTCAATTTTGGTCGTAACATTACTAATGTTTCCTTAAATATATGTTCAATTGTTGGTGGGAAACTATCTTTCCATAAATCCCTTTTATACCAATAATAAGCTTGTAAAAATGCTAAATAATAATCTAATCTCTTCTTACTGCTGCCACTACTGAAATAAGTGCCTAGAAATCCAAACAATTTAGAAACCAAAACATGAATGTTTCGTTGGTATTTTACCACAAGTTTCAAGTAAGACACATGCCAATCTTATACGAAACAGATGGTGTGGTGGATCTAACGGTGATGGACAATTCGGATCCATTGATATACCAAATGTTATCAATGAATATAAAACTTTAAATATATCAGCACTCTCAACCATACGATAATTATACAATTCACCCAAATAACGTACTTGTGCAACACGTCGTTGATTATATTTTGGTAAATTCACTTCCATACCTAATCGTATATCTTCTAAAACACTATCAACAACTCTTGTACCGACTTCTTCCTGATAACTTACAAGACCTGCTAACAGATTTGCCAAACATCTAATATTAAAATATTTCACATTATAAGCACAGCTTAAACATTTTATTGTATATGCAGAGATATCATCATTGTTCCAATTCAATTTTCGCATAAGTCTCATAATCTTATCTGTATTATTCTTTTGTAAATCTTGAAATAGTAATTTTCTAATAAATTGATGCATTATTGGTCGCTCCTTCTTTGTTATTGTCACATTTGGTGGATTTACATAATAATAAGCATTCTCAATTTGTGTAACATATCGTGAATCTAATGCCATTACAGCTTTCTTTCTCATCATTTGTTCTAAATAAACTTTTGTACGTTGATGTGAATCGGGATTGCAATACAAAAATCTACCACATACCTCTAATAAATTACATGCCATTTCAATATGATGATGTGAGAAATCATATAATAATACTTTTAAACAATATAATGCTTCAATTTTTGAATATAATTGAAATTTAACTAATTCACCAATGAAACGTACAACTTTCGTTTTCGATTCAATATTAATTTGATCCTTTTTGCGTACGTGAAATTTAAAATCTTGCCGTAACATCTGACACAATTCATTGCCAACTTCTGGTAATGCTGGACGTAAAATTGCAACAAAACGTGCATAAAATGGTAATAAATCTAAACGTGTACGATTCACACCAAATAATGCTTTAACTAATTTCTTACGATTATGTTTGCTATTTAATGTTACTAGAAAATCGATTGCTGCATTATCAATCATTTCACGATTCACACAATTTGGTAGATTATTTAAAAATGAATCCAACATTATTTTATTGCTTGCATTTGTTGAAGTTGCCTCATCAACTTCCTCTTCGATTACAGGGGCTATCTCTTCACTATGCTCTGAAACTATTTCTTCGCTTTAATTTTATTTGAATGAACAATTTTATTTTTTATTTAAATTACCATCTTCTTCTAGCTCTTCTGTAGGTAAGTCGGAATCTAAGACTTCTTCGGTTACAGATTCTGTCGGCGGTGGTGCCTGTTTATTAATATAAGACGTCGGTAGAAATGCTTGCAATTCAGGTAATTCACAATAGAAGCGTTGTGTTTCGATATCACACCAAATATTTTCGATATTTGCCAAAGCAGCCTCATCTATATCCGGCCCTGAACCAGTCACAATCATACTCTGAAATTAATTTACAATCATACAATCAAATATTTTTGTTAAATGGCCAATAATTACTTCATCCTCTTTTGAGAGGGTTTGTGTTTTCAAAACAGGCATCTCTTCATTTAATATTTCAGCAAAACTCTGTGTCGATGTTAATAATTTATCATAGGCAGCTTGTAATTGTTCAAGTTTTTCACGTCGCTCTTGGCTCAATTCACCTTTGGTTTGTAAAATACGTATATTCTGCTTTTCAAAATTATGTATTTCTTGGTGATCTTTAACTAAATGTTTACTCAACGATAGATAATAGTCTTTCAACAATGTTCGAACGTTTTGTTGTTTTTCTGGCGGCAAAAACGTACTTTTTGGTACTGATATTTGATATTTCTCTGATAATTGTCGGATCGCTCTCGGTATTAAACCAGCATAATCTTCACCGCAATGTTTACAAAAACTTAAAATTATTGAACAATTAAAATGTTCATCTTTATCCATATTGATTAATGTTGTTAATAAGCTTCCTAATAAGCTGAATGCATGTTTATTTGTGAATAAACCAGCTTGTACCAATTCAGCATAGAATCTTAAATCAACACGTAATTTACTTGGATTTGGTATTTTCTCGCCGACTTTCAATGCCAAAATCTTTTGCCAATTCTCAAACAAATGTTGAGAGAAATCATTGTATTTCTGATGCAATACACTACATAATTTCACAGCTGTTGCGACATCAGTCATTTTCAATTTTGCATCAACTATAGCACTAGCTATTTCCGATATATATTTAGATAAATTCAAACCAGACATATCTTTGATGTAGGTATCAATTTGGGATGATGCGAAATTCCTGATTTTCTTTACAAATGCTGTATTCTTTTTCAAACTTGAGTCTAGTTTCGTAAAGTACGATTCATTTGGACGTAAATTTGCAGCATTTTGATTTGTTGTCCGGATTTCCTGTTTTAACAACAAACGTTCCTCGAGATCTTTAATGTAAGAGGTTAGAATCAATTTCTCATCTTCTGATTGTTGTGATTCTGCTTCATCTGCTTTTGCAGCTTCTTGTTCTGTTGGTTCTGTACCAGGCATTTTTTTTTTGGTTCCAATTGAATTCTTGATATTTCGATATTTATGAAAACTAATTACGCAAAAGTCAACTAGAAATTACAGAAAAACAATTGCCATGATTGGCAATTTTGACAGTTGACAGAACTTGCAGTGTCGGCAACTTTAAAAGTGAAATATTTTACAAATTTCAACGAATTATATATTTAAACAAACAATTTCATCATAATTTCGTACTGGGAATATTAAAAACACCTCTATTTATTGATTTTTCTTCAATTATTGATATTAGTAGTGAGATATTCTGATGATTTTTTTCTGAAGGTTGGTGACAACTACCACGTGGATCAAAGTGACATTTGTAATGGCCATTATCGTTTATTTGAGTTTTTGTTTTTTTCAAATAATTCTATAAAATATTCCAAAAAAATGCCAATGGTTTGCTAGTGCCGCATTTCAGAATGTTGGTAAATATTCGCATCATCGAAATTTGCACATTTAAATATAAATTCCGATAATTTTAGGATGATGTCGATGAACTAGATTTGGGAGATATTGAAGCCCATTTGTATAGTCAAGTTTTCCATTCAAACAATCAAGAAACTCCTATAGAAACAGATAATCAAGAATCAATTGAGAATATGCGGCCACCAAATCGTTTTTTCCAACCGGGTCGTACATCGAAATTCATCAATAATGTTAGTAATAGTAATAAAAAACAAAAACCACGAACGAAAAATAAAACAACAAATTTTATGAAACCAACAACACAACGCCAACAACGTGATTTAACAACAACATTAAATCAAGTTGTTGTTGTTAATCCATTTAATAATATCGTTTGTTTGCAAGAAGTCAAACAACAATCACGCAAAGAGATTAAACGTGCTAGATGGAGAGAGAAGAAACGTTCTGCTCGTTTACAACTTCAACTGCAAAAAGTATTAGAGGCGGATACTGTAAAACCTATTAACAAACCATCACCTATAATAAGTAGTGCAGAAATCATCACATTATCAGACAGTGAAAATGAAGACAAAGCAGACCTCTCAGAAAAGTTAGAGAACAACAAAAAACTGCTTCACAATTTATTGAAACTGTTACAAACACTAATAATGATGATAATACAGCCAACGATGATGTAATTTTTGTTGAACCACCACCAATAGAAGTGATAAATTTAATTGAAGAATCACCACAGAAAAAACCATCAGATATCGAAACAGCATCTACAACTTCATCATCGAATAAATCAATAGAAAACGATCAAAAATATTTACCACATGAACGTAAAGAGTTATTATGTACACCAGAATCTACATCAAACGACTTTATGGAGAATACAAATATTGGTTTACAACAGCATAAATTTAATTTTAGCCTACATGGTGCTGATTTCATCAACAATGAATCGAATAAACCAACAACTAGTAATAATAATAATCATGATGGTGATGATGACGGTAATAATACGAATACTAATAAAAATATTGAAACTTGTGAAACTGAAAGTACATGTAGTACAATTGATGTGAATTTATTGAAAGCTACAGTTTTTAAAGAAATTGAATTCCCTAGAGAAGATCTATTTACTGAAGCGAATTTGCAGAATTTCGCCGATTTAATAATTCCAAGTAGAACAAATTTGAATAAAACAAGAGTTGAAACATCAACACCAATTCAGAAAATCAATAATAATAATAAATCAATTTATGATAGATCGGATAGTAGTAGTTCAGAAAGTGATTTTGATGATAATAATATTAATAATTTGCAAATGGATCAAATAAAAAAACAAATGAATCTACCAAATTTATCACCAATTCTTGCAATCAATAATAATAATACTAATAATGATGATAACACAAAAACAAGTAAGAGAAAAACACCAAAAATTGGTAGCAAATTTGATTTAATTGGGAATGAAAGGAAAAACAAAAAAAGAAAATCGAGTGAATCCAATAATATTGATAAAAAGAAATTGAATAAAAATAAAAAACGTAAATCAGACATTTCTATTAATAAAGAAGATGGTTCTTGTAATAAAGACAATAATCCAATAATCGACGATATACAAGAATCTGATACTTTAATTCTTGAAGCTACACTCAATGAATCAATCGAAAATTATTCGGAAAATACAATCAAACCAAATATTGATAATGATAATAATAATACTGATGATAATAACGAAAACATTGAGGAGGTCTTAAGAGATTTTCAAATAGTTGATGAAGTCAATAATGTAGATAATGAACCAATAATAATTGTAACAGAATCAGAAAGTGAATTATCTGAGATTAATGAACAAGAATGTAAGGATATACAATTAATTAATTGTCCAAATCTTGATGATCAGCCAACAATCGAGAATGTAGAAAATAAAAACGAAATTAATTTACAAAATTCATCAGTTCGAGAAGTTCAACGAACAATGTCTGGTATTATCTATTTTCTATTGGTTAGTATTAAATTTTTCATCCATTTAATTTGATTAATAGATGATCCAAAATTGTGGGAAGTTAGTGAACGTGATCGTAATTATATTAGAAAATCAGTAACAGGAAGACGTTGTGCTCATTGTCGTGAAATCGGACATATATCAATAAGGTGTCCAACTAGAAAAGTTCCACTGAGATGCCGTCTCTGTGGTGGTGCAGGACATTTAGTTTATCGTTGCCCCAATACCATGTGTGTACAGGTAATTATTTCAAAATTAGAAACCAACATGATGGACAGCACAAAATTATTAACTATTTTAGTGTGGAACCCCTGGATATAGCTCAACATATTGTACATATTGTTATAAATCTCGGGAATTATATTGCCATATTTGTGGTATGATTGGACATGTTAAAAATAGATGCCCAGATTTGTGGCGTCGTTATCATTTAACTGTAATTATTATTATTAGTAATTATCAGTATGATTGTTTTAACGTTTGTTTTTTTTTTGTCAATTTCAGACAGAAATTGGCCCTTTAATAACGCATCAAGGCCCTATATTGAAACCGAGAGAACAATTATGGTGTTCAAGTTGTGCCCAATCAGGTCATTTGGAGCATGTTTGTAATTTTTCATATACACCATATGCTAAATACGATCCACGAATTTGTTATTATCATGATATTTATGAGAATTTTGATAAAATTGAACAACTCTATCCATCATCGAATAATTATCAATACACCCATACATCAACACAATATCCACGAGAAAGGTATTTTGATAATCATCATGGATATGGTGAGAGAAACAATGAATTAATTGGTAGAAATGCGAATGTTGACACTAATTTCTATGATAATAACGACCAAAGGAGTGTTTTCGATTCACAATCAAATGCTCCAAACAATCAAGAATATGAAAGTACGATAAGACGCGTCAATCATTATTATATGTTCCACCAGAAATCGTTCAATAGCATTTCATATTTTTTACGAACAGAATTACGAAATTTGTATTCGTTATATCGTGATTTAGAGAATAATGTACGGAATTTAAAAAACTCCTTCAATGAACAGTCTCATATGAGAATCAGTTCATTTTACAAATTATTAAATATGACATTATTTGGTATTTATTATTTTAATAATAGTAAAATACATTTGCAACGTTTAGAAAATTCACATTTACTATCAAAAAAGAATAAGCTGATGACACGCCGCAATTTATATAAAAGTTATTGTTTCATTTTTGGTTCAGATCAACATGATAATGTAGATTACAGGGGATTACTTTCCAGAATTTAATTGATTTTTTTTCCTAATTTTTTTCTTTGATTTAAAATTTTTGTTACGTTGTTAGAAAGTTTCAATATATTGAGTTAGATGAGATGCATTTGTGACCTTTATTTGTATTTTTTCTAATATTAAACTTGCTGATTCCTAATCGAACCACAAAAATTACGGTGGATACCACTGAAGAATTGAGGAATTAACGAGTTTTGAAAGTAAAACAGTCAACAGAAATGTGTAACTGTTTGTGCTTTATTGATTACACTGTGCTTATATCGTCCCAGCACCGATTACACTAAAATGGAATAAAAAACATCCTAAAGTTTTCCAAAAGGTGAGTTATATGATTCCATTAATTATCGAGTGATTAGATAAATTCCTAAATAAAATGTTAATTATTTGTAATTGCGTTTGAGATAATGACAAATTTCATTTAAATTTCCCGCCATCACCGGTTAATTGTGATTACCATCATCCAACACTGGAGGCGCTGTTTATAATCTACTGTCAATTTCAAAATAAAAACGTTGCGGAACATTGTTTTGTTGTTTGCTGTTTTTTTAAGAGTTATCTGCATGAAAATGACCATTAAATCGAATAAAAGCATGCCAAATGGTGCATTTCCGGTAAGTTTAAGAAATTTTACACTGGTAACATTGAATTTCATCGGCATATCCGTAGGAAATTCGCAAGAGTCTCAATTTATGCGATGAGAAAAACCGTCTAGCCACATTCAAACATTGGGTCTTCAGTGATAAATATCCGTGTAACAAGAAAAAGGTAGTTTCGTATAAGCCCTTTAATATAATGTTCATTCTATTGAAATTGTGATGAATTTTCAGTTGGCCGAAGCTGGATTCTATTTTGTTGGTAATGAAATTGATCAAGATTCTGTACGTTGTTTTTTATGTGATAAACCATTAGATTGTTGGGAACCGAATGATGATCCATGGTTGGAACATCAAAAGCATTCACCGAATTGTGATTTTGCTAAATGGTATAAACCACAAATATCTCTAACTATTATGGAATTTTGTGAATTGAAAAATAAAGTTCTATTAAAAGCTGTTAAAGAATATCAAAAGGAAGATGAAATTATTATCCAACAGATGATAAATTATTCAATGATGAAACATAACTGAATATAATAGAAGTAATGAAGTTTTTATTTTATCTTTTGGTATTCAATTCCATTATTGTACAAAAGTTATTGTTTCAATTTTGGCTCAAGACAATTTTTTTGTATCAATTAGAGCTTAGATTTATAATAAATATGAATTGTTTAGAAATATAGTACAGTATTATAGTATAGATAATTGTGGTAAACAATATAAAATTGATGATTGTATATAACGTGAATTTCATTAACCATACGTAATGTGTCAAAAGTGTTTCAATTTAAATTGTGGAAGTAATTGCGCTTCATTTGTTCAAATAAATTACCTTTAAAAACATTGGTTCAGGTCTTTTACTATCAGCAATGTTTTCCAACATCATCAATCCCGGATTCGTCTAGTATTACTCGTAATTTATTTAATTTTATTCACAAAAAATATACTGGAGTTACGTTTACGTCACTAAATGCGCCTTACGTCTTATCTTCTGTAGTGTAATTTACGAGCGCAGCCTTAAATCGCAGGTCTGGAAGTTTAGGTTTTGTAGGTTTGCTAGACTGATTCTCTTCAGAATGTCAAAAATTGTCTAACCTCATTATCTATCTAGAAAATTCGTTCTAACTGGTACACGGTCTACTTAGTAAACAAAACAAAAAAAAAAACAATGTTCGATTCAATCCGGAAATTTATTAATTACTGGTACTTTCGTTATTTATTGGTTACAGAATTGTATATGGTGGAAAAATGGGAACGAGTAATGATACGTATCCTTTCTATTGACCTACGGTAAATTTGTAGAGAAGGCGCTTCTATATTTGGAAATTTTCCTTAATTACCCATCTTAGATATCGTATTTTTCATCATTTTTTCAATGATTTCATTATTCAATACAACTGTAATTGTTGGACTTCTTTCTACATTCACACAGTCGCTATTTATTGAAAATAATCAATTAAATCCAAATATTCGCACCGATTTGTAAACATAAAAAATATATACCAAGGATACTTCTCAAGATTTACTTGTTTTAAAGCACTAAATAACTTTATATACGAACTTTTAATAAATGTTATTGATTTAGAACATTCTCTTCTAAATGTAATTTCCTATGTGTTGCTAACGAACTATAATGGGAAAATGTACGTTCACATATTTTACAAGTGAATGGTTTTGCGCCTGTATGAGTAGTAGTGTGTGCTAACAGTACACGAGCATCAGCAAATGCTTTATTACAAACAGAACAAATATGACTTTTCTCACCTGGAAATTTTCGAAAATTTCACCTAAAATTCAATCAAATAAAACTGATTAAAAACATACCTGTATGTGTTTTCATATGTGCTGAAAGATGTGATGACATTCGATAACGTTTCGCACAAACATTACAAACATACGGTTTCTCACCTGTATGCGTTCTCATATGAATTGCTAAATCACCTGAACGGGCCACTTTTTTACCACATACATTACAAACGAACCTATCACAAAATAATCATCACTATTTTATATAATTTATCGAATATTTAGAAATACCTCTTTTCACCTGTATGGGTCATCATATGTGCTGACAATGTTGAACTTGAACTAAACGCTTTATCGCATTCTTTACATTTATATGGACGTTCACCGGTATGTGATCGTGTGTGTATTGCCAAATTATGAGCATATATGAAAGTTTTACCACAATATGAACAAATGTACGGTCGTTCTGCTGTATGTACTCTCATATGTGTTGATAGAACGAAAGAATGAGCAAAACTTTTATTACAAATACCACAACTATATGGTCTTTGTTCTGAAAATTGATAGAAGTCAGTAATTAAATTTTTATAAAATATCAATACTAACGAGTATGTGTTTTCATATGACTGTTTAATCCTCTTGGATCTGCAAAGGCTTTCGAACAGACCGAACAACTTATCGGTTTCTCACCTGTATGGACTCTTATATGGATATTTAAATCGGAAACACCATAAAATGACTTATTACAAATTGTACATATGTGCTTCTTTTTTAATCTAACAAACCAGTTGGATTATTATTACAAAACAATTAATATGTTATTTGTACTTATGAACACGTTGGTGGCGTTTTAATAATTTATCATCTGAAAATTGTTTACTACAAACATTACAGATTTGTTGATCTTCAGGAATATGACAAATGCGTACATGTTCCTGTTCTTCTTCATCATTACTGAAATAATCACCACATATTTTACACTGGTACGTATTAAATTCGGCATAATCTAAACAAAACTTATTAACCTTTATCCAATAAATCTATTTGATAATATTCTTTTATACCTGTCTTGAACTTCTCCTCCTGTATCCTATTATTATCATCTGTTATAGTCTCGTTCTTAATTTGTGTTGTATCTTCTATTTTAGTTTCATTATTTGCTGCAATTTGGTTTAGGAAATTCCTCAGGGTTTGGTCGCTCTCTTTACATAGTTGTATCAACGAATACGCATCATTTATGCGACTATAGCAACTATCACAAATCAACTGAGGTAATCCATCATTCTCCTTTATCTACAACGATTGAAATTTACGAAATTTAATAATAATAAAATGTTTTAAGTCACATGTAATGAGGACAAGTGATTGATTAGAAAATCAACAGACGATGAGAAAATGTGTTTCATATCTGAACTCTTTGTTAAACATGTACGACATATTGTCGCAAAATCTTCTATTTCCATTATGTAATTTTTGGAGAAACTAAAAATTTTGAAATAAACTTGGTTGATAAACAATTTTTTTTGTTAGGTTAGGTTACAGCTGTTACAGACAGGGTTGCCAGATTTTTCAAATGGTCGATCGACAAAGCTTTTGTTGATTGTCGTCAGATGTCGCCACACCATCAAGACAATTTATTTTCTCTCTAAATCTTCTCGTCTTTCTATAAAATTCAAGCTTTTTAATTAACTCTTTATTTATCTCACATCTGCAAGATTTCGGCTTTTGATTGTTTTTTCAATGCAGGTCTATGGTACGTTCATCAAGTGACTTCATAATTGTCTATGAGTGTTGTAGAGTATGAGTTTTTCCATGTTTTTTACAATGCATGTCTATGGTACGTCCATCTGGTTCCTTAATAATTATTAACTGATCCCTGACTTAAATTTGTCTTGCTGATTACGATACGCCACTGGTAGCAAATGTTTTTGAAAAGTCATACTAGATGACGCTGAAGCTACCATTATGTCGCACAATGTCATCTATGAGTCAATTATGTAAGCATTACAACAGGTGGGAAATTGAAAAACTCGAACATTATTGTTTAGATAGGAAAGAGAACACAATTTTTTCCATATATTAACAATTTGTATAGATTTACTTTAAATTGTGAATTTATATTCTGACTCTTTTAGTTTTATTTATGTTTGTTGCAGTTTGTTAACAAATTTCCATTGTTCTATATAAATAATTGTAATAATCCATGTTATAATATAATTTGTAACTATTTCATGCTTCTTGAATAAAATAGGAGTGATGGCAGACACTTTTCTAAGTTGTTAAAGATTGATGTAGTAGTAAGTAAGTGAAGCTTTAGTTCATCACTATACTGATACAATTTATTTTAAGCGTTTAACCTTTTTGAGAATTGTAAACTTTATGTAAACTAAAATAAATCAGTGAATATAAGAAGTATTCATACGTTTATCAACTTCAACAAAATAACACAAATTTTCTTTAGTGAATTTAGATAGAAATTTTGTCAAAGTGAAAAACAGTCTCAATTCAATTATAATTTCTACACCAAACAGCGAAACATGTGGAAAAAGGAACGAATTTCAATTCTTGAAATAAACGGGCTGATGAGAACATATCCATCATCCGGTAACTTGGTTTTGGTCCACGATACGTTTTCAACACCACAAAATAATGAATGTAATTAGAAATTTGAAAATTTGCCGATATTCATTTTAATAAATCCCAATTAAAATTGCGTTCTAAAATAAATTGCTTAGTCTCGTTGAAGATTTCAATATATATAACAACATTTATTTTGGCTCTAATTGAAATAAAAACAACAACGACAACAAAAAATTCAATTAGTTCACGATCAATTATGGACAGTGCCTAATTAAATTAAATTTCGGAATATCAAACAGTAAAATAAATGCAACAAAGATGGGCGAATTTCGCTCTTGTATTAACGATATTTTCACGTTACTGATACGCTTTTCCTTCTCATTCGCTATTCTTGTAATTTCCTTATGTTTCACACAACGATTTTGAACAATAACTCTCTTTGAAGGATCCGTTTGAAGCTCTCTATTCGTACATGATTTTAACCCTAAGTGGCTTATCAATTATTAGTGTTGTCTAATGTAGTAGTGTAATACGTGCTTAAATTAAAGATTATTAAGTTATGTGAAAGTTCATATCATATTTTCGAACAGAATTTCATCAAGATAATCTATAAACTGATGAATCGTAATGTTGAAAGATATATTTAATGTTAATTTATTATATTTCGGATTTTTCAATAGGTGAAACTTTACATCGAGGTGGATTTCAATTTGGTATTCTTCACGTATACGAACAATATTTCATGCGATTTAACTTGAAATTCCTCTGGAATATTTATTTCGATAAATTGATTTTTGTTAAAACGGGTTTTTGTCTGATAACAATCTGAGACAGAAGAGCGAGAAATTTTGGCAAAGAAAAAATCCAAACAATACTAAACAAATTATGATATTTGTCATTTTCGATAATGGATGAGATATTAACTGCATTATTAACTTATCAGTTAATGGATAAAATTGTAGTTCCATTTGATGGCATATTGATAATGTATGCCAGTCTATATTAGCATTACATTAATTTAAAATGCTAATTTACAATGATAGCATTTTTTATGTATGATGACAACTCTCCCTCAATTCGTGATAGACATAATTGGTGAATTTATTTGCTGGTGGAATTTTTGTAAATGGAAATCCATTAAAACACACATACAAATTTGTGTTAGTTAGAGTGGGATTGAAACAGGAATGCATTACAAGTTTCATCGGTGTTGTAGCTATTTGATAAAACATGAAAATACCTGGATTTCGATACGGGATTGTTATTGTTCATCCTTTGCAAATACATTGGAATCACTGCGAAGCCCATGTGGTTAATGGTCAGATTACGATTGATAGTTGTAGATTTAAAATTTAAAATCAGATGAATTATGTATGAGACAACAAAATTTCAATACGAATAATTGAGAAAAATCGATATTAATTATTAATAAACATTAAATGACACAATATTATTACAACTGAACAAATGTAACCGTTATATTAACTAACAATGTTGTTTATTTGCTCAACCAACATTGACATGGGCATTGTTTTTAGATAAAAGACAGAAAACAAGCTGGAAACATTAGCCAAGCACTTAGTACAATTTTCATCGATGTTTGACTTTTGTCTCGGTTTTTATAGACAATATCATCAATAGAGCCATAGATAGAGCTTTCTAGATCAGACGTGTACAAAAGAATTACAAATAAAATTCATGGATTTCCACTGTTTATATCTGTTACTGTCCAACTAATTGATAAGATAATTTCATGAGTGACTAGACGCAATAAAGAGGGGTGCATATCGTTAGCTTTGTGGATATACTTTACGATAAAACATGCAAATTAATCTGCCCTTTATTTCGTACGTACATTCCGTGTATGGATATGTTAAACCAGAGAAAGAGAGAGAAAGGGATTTTCGGTCATATCTAAATAAGATTGCGTATTGATTCTGCTTCATCTATCTCTCTCGTTTCTACATTATAAAAGTCACACTTTAGTCAGTCGTATAGAGTAGTACCTACATAGTAACAAAGACACAAAGTGAGTGGGATAGATAGATTTTCAGAGATTTTGAGCCCAAGGGTCTTGCATATATAAAGCACACGATGGAGATAGCGCAAACACTATTTTTGTTTCTTAATAGTTAAGAGATTCAACATTCCCCAAAACGTCAAGACTATTGCTGTATGACACTGCTCTCACACATATGTTATTCACAGTCTAAGGAAGATTATATTATCGAAATATATGTTGAATTGAAAATTTCGAAATATGTGTATAATTTGTAAATTTTACAAGCCACATATGGATTTTATTCGATTTAATTTTTGGGACAGGAGTGTGTGTGTGCGCGTTTATGTGTTATATTACGAATAATTATATTTTAATGACTATATATCTAATTTATGCAGTGTCAAATTCTAATTAAATATCAATTTTAGATGTTTTCAGCATACGTAATAAATAGAGATAAAATTACACAAATTTCGTTGGCAACGTATTGTATTTCCTCAAAATATTTATTTCATTTTCATATTCCTTTCCGTCATTTCCCTCTTTAATAAGGATGGACGTTTTTCCTTGGCGTGCTTGTATTTCAGTTTTCCTATCCTTTAGGGATGTACTTTTGTTTATTTTACAGTATATTGATCTTGTCGTATCCATTTTCCAACACATTTCATTACTACTGTGTAATCTGTTGAACTCGACTACTATTTATAATACTTTTTTTGTTGTCTCTTTTTCCACCGGCCGTGTTTATCCTACACCTAGTTACTTTACATCAAGTAGATAAATTGATTTGTAAAGATAAGATTAGTGGACATTTCAGGATTAGTGAGATTTCATTTCATTTTCACAATCTTCTTTATCATTTCGTGTTTCCATTTTATAGTAGTAAAAACCCTTTTTGGTGATAAGGAAACTAGAAATTTAATTAAATTAATTAATCAATTACAATTTCAAAGACATTGTTGACAGATAAACTTGGAATGTAATAAATTCATTTAAATATGTTAGAGATGCTTCCGTTGTTGATGGATATACAACCGAATATTTTCCAAAATAAACAGAAGAATATTTATATTTATTTAAATAAAATGACGTTGTTGAAAATAACAGAAGATAAAAGAAAAACGACACCGCTCACCTTGCGCATCCACCATTTTTTTACACATACACACACACACACACAACTTGTTATTTTAGATAGAGTTTAACAAATTTTTGATGAGAATTTGTGGCTTATCTATTAGAGTTTTAATCAACTTTTGACTGATATTCGGTGCAGCTAATTAAATTTCCATAGCTCTTCCACTCTATCCCCTTTGCTATAGCGTTTGTTTCAACTTGAGAAATTGTTAGACATTTGTTTCAGTTCGCGGGAGTGCTTTACTTTGCTCAGTGAAATTTGTATAACGTCCTTAATTAACGCTTAGAAAACTGTAATTTGTGATTAAATAATTGGATTAGCTAGAATCTGTTTGTGCATTTATACGGGACAAGGCATCATTGTCGCCCCTACTGTTGTTACGTTATTTATAATTAAAGTTTGTGCTTTATAAATATTTTTTGGTAGTGTTTAAATAGTAATAAGGGTGGGTGCGTATGGGTTTTTAGTCGAGCAAACACAACTGGTCGGATGTTTCTCAATTCTATTGCTTGTTATCGCCGTCTACCAGACCAATCATTCGCTGGTTTCACCCTCGACTACTACTACCTACATACAATGATCCGCATAATCAGTTCTTGCCAGATACTAAGTGATTCGTCGAATGAACCTTATTGTTGTCGTTGACGCCAATGTTGTGAACCATTTTTCGATCGGTTTAATGGATTAACATTTTATTTTTTAATAATGTTGATATCGGTGGATGGGTATGACGTCTGATTATATCAGTCTGAAAATGATCTAGCATAACGTTAATTATCCATGTATCTGACAATGCGGTCTAGTGTACGTCATCTATGAAATTTCCAAACCGTGTGGAAGATGTTAATGTGTATAATTCATATTGCCATTCAAATCACTTGAATTACAGAACATTAGCCATTCAAAGTTCCGATTAATATAATTTGGAATTTATTGGCACTTCTACAACTGTAGTAAAATTGATTTTCTTCGTTGAATTGTCGTTAATTTTTTTCTTCTATTAAATAATAACAAAGCGATAGATAACGTCGCCATCGACTCCATTGAGATGGTGAGGTTCATCATAAACTCTGTCCAACAACAGCACTATAAAGTTGAATTAGTTCAAAGCCAAGCTATTGTGAAAACTTCAACTCTCGATTTTCATTTTAGTTATAAATCGAGTTTTTCATTGGTTATTTGATTGAAAAATTCCGACAAAAAACTGATTTTTGAAGCAAACAAGACAAGATCATCAATGTTAATAGCTAATTCTTTCTTATTTTCATCGAAACTCTATTCACTTCAATGTTGTGAACCTGTTAATGTAAATTTCGTTAATTGTTAGCTAGGAACAATTGAATTCTCAATGAAATGACCGGATGGAAACGATAATACAATTTCCATAAGTTTAATTGATATTTTGTTAACTTAATATAAACAGGTAAAATCAACCGCATTGAATGTACAATCGTGTGTTCGTTGCAATTGTATTCAAACACTGTAACAATTTGTTAATTTTTCATGTTGCAATTTAAAACGTTATCATCTCCCAACAGAATGAATTAACTCCTTCTGTATCCCCCTTTGCAAAAGATACACAGCTGTCTGGATACAACATTATGTAATTCAATATTATTATTGTCGATGTTTGGGTGAGGGTGTGAAACTGTAAGATCTATCTATCATAGGGTTTCAGATGATTAAAGTCGGTTTATTTCAAAATTAGACTTAGTCATTATTATCGAGTGTTTATTGTATTTTGATCGTAATTTTCCTTATTTAATTTATCACTATTGACAATAATTATCTGACTCGACTTAATCTTGTTCCACTTCTTCTAATGAATAAAATAAATACGAAAGGTTTTTGGCACACAAAATAAATACGATGTGTTTCTTGTTCTGTTCAAGCTTCAGCCAACATTACTAGATAGAAGACAACAATAGTAAAGCGGAATGATAAATGACGGAAAATTGCCATCAGGTGCTTATAAATATTTAATAAATCAATTTATTTTAAGAATTCATTAACGTTACAACCTATCGCGTTATGCAAATAATCGAAAATCCAAAATATACACAAGTAAATTACATAAGCGGAACCCGATGTAATGAGATTACTGTAGATAAAGCAGGCAGATATAAAAGTGATGGAATGA